>VZRI01010387.1:79025-151689 GCA_013397515.1 Upupa epops | reverse complement strand
TGTAGGGTCATGCTCTCACTCCTAAGATGGAGCTGTAGGAGTTTGTAGGTGTCCCAGCCCCGGGGTTATGCAAATAGGTGTGCAGACCTGGAGAGGGCCAAGTGTGACACATCAGTCAGGACTCAAGACTGTCCCGGCAGTGGCAATTTTGTCAGCTCTGTCTCCATCCTCTTTGCCCTGGGACCTCAAACCCACAGCATCTCCCACCAAGCTCGGCCAGTGTGCAGACCAGTGGACCTTGCTCACACGCGTCTGTGGCTCTCCCCAGTGGCCTAGATTACTTTAGAACTGCTTCGGAACGAAAAGCAGGAGCCGATACCGGTAAGGACCGGTGGCAGCCCAGGGACAAAAGCACATTCCCTAGGCCGCCGGGCATGAAACCCGACGGTGCTGCCGGTGCAGCTTTCGGCCCTGCGGGAAGACCAGAGCCACTGGCTGCGGGTGCCGGCACGGCCCCTGCAGAGCTCCGGAGAGGACATCCGGAGCGATCTCCGCACAAAGGGTCTTTCCCTGGGTGAACGGGACAGCAGAGAGATCGCGTGACCCTGAGGATCCTGCACCCTCGAGCGGGGACGGACACTGGTCCCGTACGGCTGCGTTTGGCATCCCTGGGGATCGCGGGACCTGCCGCCAGTTTTCCGACGGTGACCGAGAAACGGTGCATAAAAAAGGGGACTTCGCTTCCTCGACGGCAAACTGGTGCTGTCGGACACCAGTGACGGAGCTGGCAGGAGCCCAAGCAGGACCGGCACCAACACTAGCCCTGGTGGGTCAGGAGGAGGCTGGGTCTGTTTTCCCGGCTACTTGGTGGGCATCTGGAGAGAGGAGCTGAGACCATATGCCAGCGTGTTTGTACCACCAGAGCCAAATCTACAGGTGTGTGCACACACATCTCCCCTCTCCCGCAAACTTAAGAGTGGGAAGGGAGGCGTGATGGGAAGGGAAAACTCTTCAGCCGAGGCGAATTCCAGATTGACACTTAGATTCGTCGGGAGAACTAAAAGAATCTCTGGGACAGAGGTCCCCTGAAGCCGCTACCTGCGCGGCCCGAAGCGAGGACGAGTTCCCGCAATCAGCGGTCTGCCGGGCCGGCGAATGCCAGAGCCGGGCTACGGCGAAGGATGGAGAGAAACGGTGCTCCCGGTGCACGCCCCCGGACAATGAGACCCTGCTTTCTAGATGAAGGGAAGGAAATAAATCACCAACGAGCTTTTATTGTTATCATCATCATTATTATAATCGTCATCGTCGTTTCTCTGCACATAAATAAATAAATAAATATTTCCCGGGGAGGGGTGTGTGTAGGATAGGGACTGGGGACGGAAAGATACAACCACGGTTGCGACGAAGACAAAATCAAAAGGTGAGCAACTTTCGAGAGAAAAATAATAATAAAAAGATAAAAGAAAAGAAAAATCAACATCTCCGACCCTCCCCTCCGCCCTCTTTCGGGTACCGTCGAGTTATCGGAGGGAGACCCTGGACAGCATCTTTTCGCATCACCCAGCATCCACGCCTGTTTGAGTGCACGGGGACCTATCCGAGGAGCTTCCCTGGCCCGGGAATGAGCCTGAGGGGAGACAAGTGAGAGAGGACTACTGGGGAACGCCTGGGGTGCTAGGGAGCAGTTTATTTACAATAGGGNAAAAGTCCTTCGTAAATTACATAGATTATACAAAACGATATAAAATCCTTCGTCTGCGTGTCAGTACTGGAGCAGGCAGCATTCTCCCTTCCTGCTCGCGCCACAGTTCCTGAGGGGAGCCGGGGTGGGCGTACGAAGGGGCTAAGGGGTTACTGCGAGAACTCTGTCGTCCTTCCCCGAGGAGGACGGAGACATGCGCAAGTCCTCGTCTTCTTCAGAGCACTTGGTGTTGGAAAGGGACGAGCATTTGCAGCTGTGGCCGCCCCCACCGCTCCTGTGGGAGCTGCTTTTCCCTTCTTTTTTGTGCTTGACCCGTCGGTTCTGGAACCAGATCTTCACCTGCTTCTCGGAGAGGTTCAGGTAGGTGGCGATCTCGATTCGCCGTAGCCGGGAGAGGTACATATTAGAAGCGAATTCTCTCTCCAGCTCCAGGAGCTGCGTACTGGTGAAGGCTGTGCGCATTCGCTTGCTGCTGGGCAGCTGGCTGGACGTGCTGTCTGCGGAGAGGAGAGCATAGTCAATACCTGTGGGATCCGCAGCGCCAAGCACCCGCCGGTTCCCTTAGAGACCCCCACCCTCACACTGGACACGAGGTCCTCACACGCGGTCTCGCACGCGGAGCTTCCCCTGCAAGTCCCCAGGAGCACTGGCAGAGAGAGGGGCCAGGATTTTCAGTTCAGCCTGTGGGTGCTGGGCAGGGACTCGGTGCTACACGTGCTTTAGGAAAGGGACTGCCTCTCCCCGCTCCCCCGGGATCCTCATCGCGTCCCCGCAGCGACCATCGTTAGCACGTTCTCTCTTACCCCCCTCCCTCCACGTGCCCCCCTTACCCACGGAGATGCAGTGGAACTGCCGAGGGTCGGGCAGTGGGTATGTGCCCTGGTAAAGCGCTGGTGCGTGCCCGACGCTGACGGCGGAGACGGAGTGCTG
Source organism: Upupa epops (assembly GCA_013397515.1). Classification (NCBI taxonomy): domain Eukaryota; kingdom Metazoa; phylum Chordata; class Aves; order Bucerotiformes; family Upupidae; genus Upupa; species Upupa epops. The sequence goes on along the minus strand of VZRI01010387.1, from coordinate 149,114 downwards.
CTGTCGGGCCAGGGGCGAGTGGCAGTACTGAGAGCCGAAGGGGGGAAAGGAGGCCTTGATGAGGGGGATGGCTGGCGGCGGAGGGTGCAGCTGGGAGGCGGTGACACAGAGCGGGCAGACGCAGAGCAGCCCAGCCTTGCGAGCGTGGCAGGCGCCGGCCGGCAGCCCGGGAAGCGGGTGCGAGGGGTGCACGGCGTAGGGAAAGAGCGGTGGCGGAGGGCTGCCCTCACTCTTCTTCTCGCCCGCCTCCCGCAGCACCAGCGAGTCCACCAGGAAGGAGGAGCGCGGCATGGCCCCGCGCAGCACCCGCGCAACAGCCGCTGGCCAGCCCGAGTGGTGCTGAACGGCGCCCGCCCGCTCGCTTTAAATAGCACCCGCGCCATGTGATGGCGGCGGCGCCGGGGCGCTCAATAGGCTTCTGTGCCTCTTCTCTTGGCATTCATGCCGCACGCTCCCTCATTATTTCCCTTGTTAACTAAATGAACTGCATAATGTACTCTATTCTTGTCGACCCCACCCACGCCGTAGCAGGCGGCCTCTCTCCTCCTCTCCCTTTGGCGGGGTTATTTTCTCATTCTCTCGCGATTTAATATTCTTTTCTTTCTCTTTACCGCTCTCCTTCGCTTTCAGCGCAGCTTTCAGCCCGCTCCCCCTTGTTTATTTTACCGGCTGCAACAGCCGACTCCGTCGGCGTCAGCTTCCCCTGCCAGCCCCCCTACGCCTTTCCCACCTGTGGCACTGGCTCTGTCCCCCAGCCTCGCCGACCTCTTTCTCTCCTTCTGTCCTCTCTCCCCTGAGCTGCTTCGTCCCCCTCACCGTGCCCGCAGCCGTCTTCACCCGCTGCGTCTTTGTTCCCAGCCCGGTGCCGTGATCCGTCACTTATCGTCGCCACCACCGTCGGGTGAAACATCCCGGACAGAGCGACGTGCCAACCGGTGGGTGCTCCCGGCCCGCCCGGCCCCTACGTGGGCGTGGGCGCCTGGCCACGGGAAATGGGCACCGAGCGCCCAGAGCGGAGCGGGTGCGGTGTGGGAACCTCGGTGACAAGCAAACAGCCGGTTGTGCCGGCGGCTCTGACAGCGAGCGCCGGAGCAGAAGGATCAGAAGAGCGCCGTGCACTCCGCACCTCTTTACACCTGCAAAGTTATAGCGGTGACAGCCGTGTTGTGGCCCCAGTGCCTCCTCTGGCCATGCTGCCCTGTACCCGCAACTCCGCGCAGCGCGGGTTAGCCAGGAAAGCTCCGGGGACCGATAGGGAAACGGCTTCTTTTTCCTTATGATGATGAGATTTAGCTTAAACACACCTTCACTGTCTGGATTTCTCAGGACGAGGACCTACAAAACTTCCATCGGGTTGCAGTAAAGCCCCTTTCTGAGCGTTCGGCTGAGCTGAGCAGCACCTCCTCTCTCCCGCGCTGCAGAAGCCGGGCTCCCCGGAGCTGGTTTTGTAGGTGAATAAGGAACTCTAACAGATAATAAACAAAAAAAAAATTAAAAATTTATTGGGATACATTTTCTTCCTCTATCTTCCCCTTTAATATGCAGCATAAAAAAAGCCGAACACACCTACCGATTCCTATCAAAATATGGGGAGATTTGCCCTACAGTAACTCGCTCTCCTCAAAACCAAATGGACTTTTGTGGTTTTTCCAAATTCAGCGATGAGAAACCCTTGAAAGCAGTGTGCTCCAGTGTCTCTGGCTTGTGCAGGAGTTGCTCTTGACTGTAGTAGCATTTCTCACTGAAATCTGTGGGACTTTTTCCAAGATGCTGTCGATGCCCCAGCCTAGAGCACTCCATAAGTGCAGAAATATAAGGCGAAAAATACAGAGCAAACAAAACCGAATGCTAGTAAAAATTCTGTGCTGCAATGATTTAGGAAAGATTTCCTTCCAAGTGTCCTTCCCCTGAAGGCGTTAATGAAATTTGGATTGTTATTTGGGGTTTTTTTGTTTTTAAGGAACTAGTAATTTAAAATGTTTTCCTTCGGAGCTGGAGCCCGGGAAGGGGCATCCCTCCCCGCCAGGATGTGGCCAGCCACAGAGGGGGTCTTAGCTCGGATTCAGATCGAGGAATTCCCGCTGCCCAGGGGCTGAACCCAGGGCTCCAAGCCCCAGGGAGGCAAAGGGTTAACCGCTCCTGAATGCACACCAAGCCCAAAGCTACTGGGAAAGAATATCCCAAAAAATAACCAGTTTTTTTTTCCAGCCGCTGGACCTTATTGAATGTCATTGAAGAAAGTTTTGAATGCCAGATAAAGAGAGGCGAATTAAAGTGTGTGACAGCAGAGGATAAGCAAACACAAAGAGAACTCTGTCACACTTTGGGCAAAATCCGTGGGCTTTTTACCAAGCCTCTTCGCTATGATTGAATTAAGTAATAGGAAAACATTTTCTTTCAGTTTAGAGCCATTAGACAAAAACTTCAAAGCGAATAACACTTTTTAATGTGCAGCCCAACAATGGAATCTGTTTTGTGCTGAAATGTTTAAATGGTTTGTTGTGCAACTAGGGGCTGAAATAACCCAGACTGCAGCAAAATAGTATCCTTCGGGCAGCTTGAAACTAGCACAGACCTTTAATCCCAGCGCTTTAAGCCAGCCTTCCCTGTCTTTTTCGTGTCTCCCCCTGGTCACGCACCAGGTTTTTATTATTAATATTATTATTTTAAATAGGAGATATTCGACTCTAATGGTGGCTATCTCGAATCAACTGTCCCTAAACGAAAACGGCACCGGGAGCAAGGGAAAGGCAGCCGCCGACCGAGTACGCGCTGCAGGCAGCTAAAGGGTGCTCGAGGGGGAAAGTGTATATTGGGGGGGAGAGTGACCCCTTCCCCGGGGCTATGCGGTGGCCCCGTCGAGACCGCATGCCCACTCTGCCGCTGCTAGCCGGGCTGCCCCGGCCTTCCGGGGGGTCCTACCCGGCCCGGGTCGCGGTACTACAGGGAAGAGCCTGCGCTGGGGCTTTGTGCAGAGGGAGAAATGCCGGGCGTTAAATGCTGTCCCCGCTCCCCGAGTTTCCTTGTCACCCGGAGATGGGGAGAGGGAGGCACTACGGGGGGCATCAGCTTGGGGGACCTTCATTGACGGGAGGGTCAGGTGTCATTGCGGGGGATGGAGAGAGAGGACAAAGGCGTGAGCACTGAGGCGGGTCTTCCCTCTTGGGGGCTAAGGGGGCTTGCGAAGGGAGAAGATGTCACAGTGTCACTGACTGGAGACAGCTGTACGGACATTGGCTGGAAAGAGGTCCCTCATCATTTTGAGGGATCAGCCATTGCCTTTTGTGACTGGGGTAGTTGCCATTGATATCTAGGGGCAGGAGGTGACGCACATCATCAGTCCCTAGGGAGAACATGGAGAGGTCCATTAGTTTGCAGGTGGGGGGAGACAAGGTTGGGATCCTGCTGGAGTGGGGCAATACCACCATTCCCAAGGAGACTTTGTAGCTGAAAAGGGCTGACAATTTGTGGATGACTGTAATATTCCCCAGCCTAGTTTTCTAATTCTTCCCTTGTTTTCTAATGGCAAATAATAAACCGTGAAATAAAGCCAATACTGAACTGCAAGCCACACACTACATGATGAATTGCCTAAAGGAAGTGCCTTTTAACATTAGACAAACACACTCAGAAGCCAACTCATAAGGTGCCTATGCATTCGTTTAATTATCTTGTTCACAGAATAAATCTGAGTTTACTTGAGTAAGCAGGAATATATTTTTTTTTAAATCACTACTTTATCAGCAAAATTGATTTTTGTGGCTGCTGTACTCTCCTCATTGGTCTATTGCTTCATTGAATGGGCTAGCTGCATGAACAGATAACTAGAACATTTTGGCTCCTGATTGTGCACGTGTTTATCTTACAAACTAACACACCAGTGTGACCAGTGGGTTGTGCAGTGTTTATTTCCATCTTAGGTGAGAGACTGAGCAAGCTCTGTTCTGCAGATGCACCACCAAGGTGAAGGGATGATGGCTGGTAACTATTTAGAACCAGCACAGCAGAAGATGATGCTTGTGGAGTGCTCGTAGCACTCCATGTAAAGCTCAGTGCCTGAAAACTGTGCTGTATAGTTTGTTCACTGACTTTGGTCAAGTGCTGGAAACATTTGTCACTCTCAAAGTCAAGGTTCAGGAAAGGGAAGCAGTCAGTGAGACAGACAGAACACAGGTATTGAGTGTCTGGAAAAAAAACCCCAACTTTTAATCATGCACTCAGTGATCTACTTTGTGCTGAATACTACCACAGAAGAGGAAACAAATCCAGTCTGAACACAGGCAACATCACATCAGCAAAACCATCTAGTTAATGTCTTCTGTGTGTTGGGGAACATTGTCTGGGAAGTTTAAAACCTGATGTGTTCCAAGCAAAGTTTGAGTGCTTTTATTGACTGTGAAGTCTCCTGCTCCTTGGTATTATTTTTTTTTAAATTATAGGGAAATTCTGTTTTCTACTGTCAGTTTTAGCTTTTTCTCAGGCCCAGAGTATACTAACAGGATGGATCTATAAGGGAATCCTGTAATCATCTTCTAAGTCAATAGTTCACTGCTCTGCTTCTTCTCTTTGTTTTGATCTTTCACTCAGGAGGAAGTGACAAATTAATGGTGAAAAGGTAAGAGGAAAAGTAGAAACATGAAAAATATGCAATCTAAAATAGCTATTTGCATTTATAGACAGACCATATTTCAAATCACTGCTGAGTCTGTGGGACAGAAGGACATAGAGAATAGAAAAGTCCTGGAGAGCAGTGAAAACAAGGAATTGAAAAAAGGAGCTGAATGTGAGTTCTGCAAATCTGGTTAAAGTATTAAATCATTGGAGATACAGTCATTTGACCTCAGAATTCACCCTGTGTCTCAGACATTTCTGATTGTATTCTCCTTTTCCTACATTACTTACCATTGTATATGTTGAGTCCTTTACAAACTGGAAGTGTTTAAGGTTGCCAGTCTGGTCTTTGAGAACACTCAAAGGGAACTTCTACTCTCTCATATGGTAAAAGACTGTATTTAATTATATAGACTATTTTCTTATTTATATGCAGCATTTGAACAGTCTTCTGCAGCCTGATCAACTTCTTTGCAGATTTTAATCACATTCATGTGGCAAGGACTCAACAAACCATATTGATCCATAGTGTGCAGTATGGGCACTTGAGATTATGGGTACTCTAGTTTCAGTGTTGGTTTCTGTTCTCTTGCCAGGCAAATTTGGAGATGCCTATAGTGATTGTGGTTATTGATGAAGGAGAAATCTGGCTTGTGCATTCTGTGGTAGAAAAGATACCAGTGCAGGTCTATTAGAGTCACTGTTTAAGACTTGTCTGAAGTGAAGCAGAATTTCCACATTATTTGAAAAATGCAAAGAAGATAAAGACACTGCAGTCAATTGAGGCACTCAAGATCAAATTCTGCTTGGAAGACTTAGCCTTCCTAGACAGGCTTGCCCAGTCAGAATGTATTTCCTAGATGGTTTTGCAATGCTGCTGTATAGCTACATGCAAAAATGAGTTTTGCCAAAGGAGAAGTATGGCAAATGGGGCAGGGTGTTTTGCTTTATAGCAGTGACTGGTAGGTTGTATGTGGTAAGAGGTGAGAGGTGTGAGAAAATATGGAGGCTTTCTTGTTTGTAGCAGTGTTTCCTGGCCGCTGCTGGTAGCATGTTGGCAGAGACTGGAAGTTGCAGATCAGAACTGTATAGCTTGGTTCCTTCTTTGATGTTGGCAAATGCAGGTTCCTCAAGTGTTTATCACACACAAATGTAAAGTTGTTGTCTTAGGTGTTTATTCAGCCTGTGTAAAGCAGACTTCACCAAAGTATATTCATTCCTTCAACTTGACAGGCCTGGCAGTAGGCTGAGAAGAAGAATACTCTGAACTGACAAAACAATAACAGACAGCTTTTCATTACATTTTGAAGACTCAAAACTCCTTTTTGAATGCAGTTGAATATTCAGAACATATTAGGTTACATGTACTAGTGTTTGAATATCTAGCTATCAACCTGTGTATTAGTAAATAGATCAACCAATATATCAAGTGTATAGGATGGGTGCATACATGTATGCCTCACCATATTTTATCAGTTTTATGGAATTCATTTCCTGGAAGCTGAGCACAATCATCTGTTTACCTCCTTATATTTGCGTGGAAATGTTGCAGTATGCAGCAGCATATATGTTAGAGACACAAAGCAAGAAGTTAAAAACATCAAGATCCATGTCAGTACTTGACAAGCATAAGGGATGGAGCTAAATATTTTTTGCTGTATTTTGAATGCAAATACAGTCTGTGCACCTCATTCTTTCATTTCCTTGTTTTTCTAAGTATAATGACTCAAGATCCATAAAGTTATGGTCTGTCTTGGGCTTAGTAACAGATCTAGGAAGTCTCCTTTTCAAAATATGAGCCCATAAATCTGACCTGTGCTTCATATCCTTTTGCTATTAGATCTTCATCTTGCACAATTGGAGAGTGATTTCAAAGACTCTTCTGTCCTGTGTCCCTGTGTACTCAGTGTGCAACATAACAGCTGAGCTACCAGTGGGATGAGCATGAGCAAAGAGGCTCAATTCTTTTCTTGAAGGAGTTCACTTGTTTGTTTTAGTCTAATGCTTCACTCCCTTCCATCATGAGCTGATTTTGTTCCCTCCACCACACTTCAAAGATGCTGACCATCACATGATCCCTTGCAGAGCTGTCTCATGCTATGGGAAGACAGGTCAAAGTTGTGCACTCTGGTAGCTGTATTAAAGGTATTATACAAAATTACATGCCTTATGCTAGTGACATTCAAGAGGACCGTCGGTTCAAAATGCAGTTGAATATCATGGAATTCTGGAATCCCATAGAATTTTTCAGACCCTTAAATGACAAGTGTTACAGTCTGTGTGAAATACTTAACTATGAAAGGTAAAGCTTATAAAACTTTTGAGTCTCTTAAAGAGCAGTCTATTTCTTCTTCAGTGTTTGAAGTACAAACAGAGTAGCCAACAACTTCTGGCATTAAGTGGAGAGGGAGCTGCAGGATTTATATAAATACATAAGATTATATATTTGTGAAATTATAAACACTTGTTGGCAGTCTTTTACAATATTCCTCATCCTCCTGTAAGAAATGAAATAATGCAGCCAGGAACAGGTCTACTCCATGGCTTCTTCTAGTTTTTACTTCTATGCTTGAATTATTGCTCTTCTGACACCTTTGCCAGCTTGCACAGCTCAGGTGAGATCCCCTTAATTCTGTTCCTATGCCAGAAGATGGAAATTAGAACCCTGTGTGTTAAAAGATGCATCCTGGGAAGCTGCAGTGACAGATCAGAGGTTAAGACAGACATTATCCTTTACCCTGTATTTCATAAATTTTCCATCCAGTTTTCTAACTTGCCTCTATCTTTGTATGCTCACCTTAGTTTTCCTCCACTTCTTCAGTGTGTTTGTCATTCTATCCATCAACTTATTCATTCACTGGCTTTGTTTTCTTTTCTTCAGCCAAATCACTACCTCAGTGAATGGAGTAATTCTTCTAATAGCTTTTCATGCAAAAGTATGAGAGAAGGGCTCTGAGTTTGGATTAATCAAATCTTCCAGTTATCCCCACCAAAGGATTAAAGTAGGAGGGAGACAAACAGGACTGACAGTGTCTTCTCTAAATTTTTTCATGTTGCCCAGATGTAGGGCTAGGAGAAAATAAAAAGCCATAAAGGACCGCATTTTGTCTGCTGCAGATGAGAACACAAAACTGTCTAAATTGTAGACACATGAAATGAATTAATGAATTAATAAATTATTATCACCACAAAGAACAGGAGGATAATCAAGTAAGATGAGAAGATTAGTTTCAGAAGTTACTACAGGTGTCAGAGGACCAACTATGCCCAGAGACGAATAAAAGACCAAACCTTCAGCACCAAATAGAACAACTCAGCAATTGCAAAAATCATCCCTTTTGATTCAGCAGAGATTTTAACCAAACCTTCACTTGTTCGTGTTCTTTTTTTTATGCCTACACTTAGATCAACCACTGAAACAATTTCCTTCATGTATGAAAACAGCCAGAAAAAGACTGGAAGTGGGAAGGAAGTAAGAAATCTCCAGACCAAAGCTGGCTTTTGATGTGTTCATTGATACACTTGATACTCACACAGCATCACTTTGCTAAGTAGTAGTTTGCCCATTTGCTTAANCAACTCCCCAACTCTCTGCAGGCAGATCATTGCTATTACAACTTTGCTGGTACGTACCCACAAAGTACCTCTTCTACCCCTTTTAACAGATGAGCTGTTCTACAGCAAGAAAAATACACTGGAGCCTGTGTGTCTGCTGTGGATTTCTGTCCTATCAATACTGTGGGCACCTCACATCAGGAAAGATCCTCCTTCCCTTGGAAGGGAGATTTTTAATACCACTGGCCTCAAAAAAAGATCTTTCTTTTTTGGACCTGAGACAGTGAAGGAAAGCTGCTGAGCCCATTTTGTTCTGCACTTTAGAGGAGGCTGTGGCCAGTCTGGGCTTTTCTTTTTGGTACTGCAATCATTTTGATACCAATATCTCATCAGCCTTGGCCTTACCATCATCCACTCAATGAAGTAGCATCATGCGTTCTTCCATTTGCCAAAAGTATTCGCCCTGGACTGATCTGTTCTTGGGTACCACCCTTTTCATCTACTGGTCCAGCCGTGCTTTGGTCAGTGCTGTTTCTGGATGAGGGAACTCAGCTTCTCTCAGCAGAGAAAACAATGAAACTATTTGAAACCTTGAGAGAAAACAATCCTAGAGCTCTCATATATTTTAAACATTTTGGGGCAGATAATTTTAATCAGCAGTTCATTACTAATGATTTTGTTTACAGGCACCTTTTGGCATCACCATGGCATTTAATGTGAGAAGTTTCTTTAAAACACAGGATAGCAGAACTTCCAAGAGAAGAATCAGAAGTTTCACAGCTGTTCAGCATCCCATTAGGTACAGTTAACAGCATTTATCATCTTTGTACACATACACTCATGCAGAGTCAGATAATGAGGCCAAATACTTCTCTCTCCCACAGCTGCGGGGCTTATTTCTTATAGACTTCAGGGCTTAGGCCATGCTCCCCAGGTGTGTCAGAACTGGAGAGTGAATCCAGCTGTAGCTTCAGGCTGTTACTGCCCTGGTCTGGGGACATGGCCTCCCTAGGTCTCTGAACTCTCTCCCATACCTGCACCAGGGCCATGACATCTGCTCCTGAGCAGCCTGGGTTTACTGGGTCAACCACCATTTTGCAAGCTCATCAAAATTGGATTTTAAAAGTAAGAGGCAGTATCTGACAGGTTGAACCTGTGTCATTTAAGCAGTAGATTCAGCAGAGAACAGATGTAGCTCTTACAAAAAATTAGAAGGATTAGGAGGCACCCTAAGTTGAAAGGAGGCACAAATGCAGGTCTCCTGTTGTGCCATGCTGCTGCATAACAGAGTTTATCTGTGTCTTGGTGTTTGCTTCCCTGGTGTGGGGGATGACCCAACAGAAACACATTTTTCTGAGGGGTTTGACTATCCCATTTTTGGGAACAAGAGAGTTCATTAAAAAAGGGTCTGGCAGTGGCCTGTGGAGAGGCCAGTGCACAGTATGATGTTCCCATCCTGGTGGCTGATGACATCCGAGCCTGGAGTCCCCAGAGCAGAGCAGCCCAGTGGCCAACCCTATTCCTGTCAGTCATCTGCCTGCATTCCTGGCCAGGACTCCCTGCCCGTGGTGGCTGGAGAGGCTCTCTGGGAGTCCCTGTTTCATTTTCCTTAGCTATCCCCAGAGGCATAAGCAGTCCTGGAGCCAAGGCTGAGGTCAGAGTAGTTTGTTTCTCCCCAGCAAGCTTCCAAAGAACAAGAGGCACACACAGTGCTCCCCTTAGCCCTGTGCTCGGCTGGGGGGTTCAGCCCTTTCGTTGTCCCTTGGCCTCTCCTGCTGACCTCTTCTCTGCTACCACGTTTTCTCACACAGGGATGTTTGTGTGTGGCTGTGAAACAGGGTCTCCTGTTTGTCCTGTGGCTGTTGCAGAGCAGCACACACCAACAAGCTGCAGCAGGGAGAGGGTATGGCCTGGGGACGGCCTCTCAGGACATGGGTGGTGGCTTTGCAATGCAGGCCAGTAGCTCTCAAACTCAGTGTTTGTGGTGGCAACAGCTCCACAAATTCTGCATTGCTGCCTATTGCAGAAAGGCTCTTGTGTCTGTCTGCAGGATTACATGCTTTATACCAACAGTAACATCTCCTTTTTGTGGGAAATTTGCTCAAAAGGACAAGGTGTTTGAAAGCAGGAGATTCCTGGGTTATCTCTAGGAGTGCAGGGAGATTCCTTGGGTTGGCATAAAGGCTGAAGGAGGGAGTCTTGTGAAGATAAAAGAACCCTGTTTTGGCTAAGTGAAGAAAGCAAGAAAATAATTGAAAGTCTGAGTGCCCTAGCAAAGTCCTTTGCCTAATTAACAGCAACATTTTAACAGAATGTTAAAATGCACACCACTCAGTAGCAGTTCATGCAAAATGTGAGTGTTATTCAACTTTCCACCCAAATCATGCTAAACATCACTAACAGGTGAAGAAAAGCAGAGTGAGGGTGTAAAAAGCCAGAAGGGATAATAACTGCCTGGGGAGAAAAGATTGAAGACCTAGTAAGCAGGCTGTACTCCTCTTCCTCCACCTACGGCAGGGACACCTTCTTGGTAAGGACTGCACTCTTGCCATATGGTGAACATACCCAGGACAGTTTTCTTTTTGCTATCATGACTGTTATATATCAGTCAGTATTATATTATTAGTTATTAAACCATTCGGTCATTCAGATTGGAAGAGACCTCCAGGATCATCCAGTTAAACTGTCTGCCCAACACTGCCATGCCCACTAAACTGTCTTTCCTAGTGCCACATCCACATGTTTTTTGAACACCTGCAGGGACAATCAGTCCACTACCTCCCTGGACAGCCTATTCCAATACTTTACCACTTGTTTAGCAAAGATATTTTTCCTGATGTCAAACATCCCCTGGCACAACTTGAGGCTGTTTCCTCTCATCCTACTGCTAACAACTTGGAAGAAGAGACCAACTCCCATCTCTCTACAATGTCCTTTCAGGTCATTGTAAAGAGCAATAAGGTCCCCTCTCAACCTCCTTAAGCCTAGTACAGTAATTGCACAGATCAATGGCAATCCTGAATCTGTCACTTTAATAAATATTTAATTCTTTTTATTGGCTTTGTAAGACTGTTTCAGTGCAAGTCTTTCAGAGTCTGGTGGGATAAAGTTAGATTCCTACATTTCACAAGACACCTTTGAAGGGAGGAGTAAATTATCATGTTGATGGCATGAGCACAGCAATATATGTATGATGCATCTTTTATTCTGGATCATTCCACACTTTCTATAAAACATCCTCCTTTGAGGCAGGTGTTTGCAAACTAGATTGTAAGCCAAAAATACTTAGCAGACCTGACAGCTGCTCTAATATCAAGCATGCTCAGAGGTAAGCTGAATGCTCAGTGCAGGCTGCTAATGAAGAGTCAGAGTAATGAGAAATGTTGCCCTGCCCCTGAAAAGGTAAGTCAAAGAAATACAAAGATGTCAGTCTTTTAAAAAAAAACCCAAGAGACACATGCAAAAATCACAGTTATAGAATGTATTGGGTTGGAAGGGACCTTCAAAATCCATTTTGTCCAACCCCTCTACAGCAAGCAGGGACATCTACAACTAGAACTAGCTCAGAGCCCCATCAAACCTCACCTTGAATGTCTCCAGGGATGGGGCCTCCACCACCTCTCTAGGCAGCCTGTTCCAGTGATCCACCAATCTCAGATTAAAGAACATTTATCTAATATCCAACTTAAACCTATCCTTTTTTAGCTTAAAACTGTGTCACCTCATCCTGTCATTACATACCCTTGTGAATTCTTCACCAGCCTTCTCATAGGCCTTTTCAGGTACTGGAAGTTCACTATAAGGTCCCTCTGGAGCCTTCTCCTCTTCAGGCTTAACTACCCCATTTCTCTTAGCCTGTGCTCGTAAGAGAGGTGCTCCATCCCTCTGATCATTTTCGTGGCCTCCTCTGCACTTGCTCCAACAGGGCCACATACTTGTGTTGGAGGCTCCAGAACTGGATGCAGTACTATGTGTAAGGTCTCACTGGAGCAGAGTAGAGTGGCAGAATCACCTCTCTCCATCTGTTGTCCACACTTCACTTGATGCAGCCCGGGATGTCGTTGGCCTTCAGGAAGCATGCCATCCTGCAGAATATAATTCTGCTGTTCATTATGTTACCTCAGAGTATTTGTCAGGGATGAAAAAATACTTTAATGCTTTTCTGAGATCAATCCATTCTCCAGATCTCTGGTCACTCCAGGAGAATCAGCCAGTAGGCTTTTTGCCACGGAAGCACCACAGGTTCCCTCTCACTCTAGGCACAGCTTGTCATTTAACACTCCTGGCTCTTTACTTGTTACTAATATAATAAAATGAGTCTTCTCTGGTCCGTGTTTGTGACATGCAGACAGGAATCCTTCCACAGGGTTCAGCCCTTCAGGGTTGGCTGAGAATTGGGCAAATGCTAGGAATCATCCACAGTGTCCAACTGCACAGAAGTTAACATGAAGCAAAAGAGAGGAGTAGTGACAGAGCGGGGTATAAGAATGTGGGTTTGAGAAAGTAAAAGGGAAATGCACTGTGAACACCAACATTATGATGAAACCCAACATTTTATCCTGAGCCACCAGTGGGTGAAGATAGCCCCTGATCTGAAAACGGGTGCAGAAGATGGGGTTGCAGCACCAGAAGCTTTAGGCTGCACACCTGCCCCTACTATGCTGCTTTACTGCTGGGGCAGGTTCAGTTCTAGAAGGAGAAGGACATCTACCACTGGGGATAAGCGGATCCTCTCCATAGCCAAGCTGTACAAATTCACCCTGATGAGTCTGTGACTCCTTTTGCAAGTTTTTGAGTTATTCTATCCTAGTAAGTGTCCATGTTGTGATGACATTGCTGAACATATAACTAGGATCTGGGGCTCTAAAATCTTTCTTTGCTGGGAAATCACTGACAACCCTGAAGGTAAATTTACACAGTGCACACATCAGTTGTGGAGCAGAGGAAGCCTCAATCACTGCATGGTCTGTCCCCTGTGACCTGCACATTTGTGGTTATTTCCTGGAAGGTCTCTTTCAAGGAGTCCTCTCCAACAGGAGAGAGTGAAGCAGAGCACGTGTTTGCTGTTGTGCTCTGTAACTTCTCTTAGAGGACAATTGCCCTGCAAGCTGTGCACAATAAAGTGTTTCTTCCAACAAGGGGTGCTAAAACCACAAAAGAGAAATACAAGGCACCTGAGTCATGTTTGCTAAGTCCTCATCCGTCAGAGAGCAGGGCACTCAAAAGTAGGAAAGCACTGAAGGCTGTTAAAGCACAGAAACATCTGAAATCCCATTTCCATGTTAAGTCTGGTACAATTCACCTACTTTACAGACTTGGCAGAATCCATGCCATTTTTACTTACGATGACATTAGGAGTTGAAAGCTCTGAATTTACAGGTTTGCATTAGCTGATATTTACATATGATATGATTTTTCATATTAGTTTTATTGCTAGAATGAACAGCTTTGTGAGAGATAGGGATGTAAGCACAATGCAATTAATTAACACAAATGAAAGGAAGGACACTTGCCTTTTCGTAAGCATAGGAGAGAAAACAGACACCGATATATTTCTGAGCACTTTTTTCTGCATATGAAACTGTCAAAGGTTCTTTTGTCTACTTTCTAGATTGCTCGTAGAAATGCCTTTCTCATGCAGTGATTATTCATGGTTTCACAATGGACATGGAGGTCACTATTAGAATCAAAAAATTAAAACCTCGAAATTTTTCTTTTAACATTAACTTCAAATATGGAACAAAAAAGGTCTTTATTTCCATCAATAATAGATAAGGGTCAAAGGCTGCACATTAAAATCCCCTCCATTAGGCACAGTCAATTGAATTTTGAAGTTTGGTTTTCTATTCTGGAATCTTGGTTGGGAACTAAATGTAAGAAGAAGTCAAATTTCCTGGAAAAAAAAAAAGCCTGAGGACAAAGGGACCTGCTGACGAGTGTTCACACGACTCTGGGCTGTGGCAGCAATACGGACCAGGTTCTGACTTTTAGCTCTAAGGAGGCATTGATGGATGATATCCCAGTGTGAAGGCTGAGCAGTGATAAATGAGGCAGCCATGCTGAGCACACTCAGGCTAGCATGGCAGTTTACAACTCATCATAAAACAACGCTGGCTGCTGCTTTGGTAGACAAAACTAATGGTGACTGGAGAGGCCATATCAGCTGTCTGTGATAAGGCAGTGGGAAGGTCTGGTTGGCAATTTAACACCTTTCTGGTGTCTCTGCTGGGAAAGCAAGAACAGCCATTTGGTAGATAGAGAGAGCTTGTACCTTTGCTCTGTGGATAAAGCTGTAGGTGGATCAGCTGTAGGTGGATCAGCTGGATGAATGCTGAGCACCACGAGAAAGAAAGCCTCTGAGAAGGCTTTCTTCTTTCTTTCTGACACTCATGTATGATGGTACACCTGGGACCTTGCTCTCTGACGTTGGAAAGAGACAGGTGTCAAAACAGAGTGGTAACATTTTCAGAGAGATTAAATCAGAGCGGGTTCAAGTTTGCATCAGTCCTTTGCATGGATTTTTCATACTGAAGATATGGACTCTGAATCCTGGATGAGATGACAGTGACCAGCCGATACATCTCTGGTCACAGGAGTCCACGCTCTGCAACCTGCAGCTCTGCAGAGCAACCAGGGGGCTAGAACTGAATCTGGCTGAGACAGTGAAGAGGTGTGGGCAGCGGAAGGCAGGAAGGAAAGAGGTGTTGAAGAGGACTGAGGTGAAATCAAAGGGCTGTTAGCCCTTTGCTAATTGCTAGTTCACTGTCTTGGCTGTTGGCCACGGATGGCACTTCGTGGCTTGGCAAGTGAGGACCAATGGATGGAAACACCTCGTTGACACCAGAGCGAGTCTTAGCAAAACAAAGACTGTCTATGTTTGGAATATAACACAAATCATGCAATATCCATCACACAGAGGATGGAAGGAGATAGGGGGAAGAAGGGGAAGGCTAGCTGATCCTCACTGTCAAGCAGGAACCAGCATAGGTTCTGAAAGTGCCCCCAGACACTCCTTGGAAGTACAAGAACATTCCCCACTACCTGGCAATTGCCTAAACAAAGGATCTAATAAATTGCCTTCACAGACCTCCATAAACACCTGAAACACTCACTGACTAGATAAGATTAAGAGACATTACTTCCAATTACCATTTCCTAGAATTTTGGAGACAGGAGGAAGCAAGTCATCTGGGCTTCTCCCATAGCTCACAGAGGGAGGGAGGTATCTCAGTCTGGTAATTTCCCAGAGCAGGGAACCCTAGGATTACACCCCAAAATTCAAGTACATACATCATCTGCCACACTCCCCCTCTGAGCAATGACTAACCACACCACAGTTCCATTATGCAAGGCTGCAAACTGTCCTGCACATGCCTGGCTTTTCACATGCAAACACGTGGCAATTTCCATGTGAAGAACTGAGTCAGTCATTACATTATCAATAACTCAATAGCAATCCTGGATTACTAGTATGGATTCTGTACTCAAACTATGAAAATAAATAGGGTAATGCAATACTTAAGTCATATGCTGAGGCCTATAATGATCTTGAGCTGCTTCATCTTCATAATGACACAGCTTTTTTGTTAATTTGGACACACGGGGCAGTTTGCATGCCTTGCACAATCCAACATGTAGGCCACTGTGCTCAGACTGTGGGTCCACTACAAGATTACTGAAACCAACGAAAATGAGCCAAGGAGGAGAGAGGCCAAATGAGCCATGTTTGGAAGAGGAGAGAAAACTCATTATTTCTTTACAATTAGTTTTGTTTAACTTCACCCCAAATTGCTAATTCAGCAGCAGTTCTCAGAGGGATATTGAAGACTAAGAGCCTGTAGGACAACTTTCAGTTCCTTTTGCCCTTCACAAAGTCTGAGTGTCTTGAAAAATGATTCATCCTTTTATTCAATTGAATTATACAATTAATTTTAGTTGGTTAAATTTATCCTGTTTAATGGGCTAGCTAGATGACCTAGAGTATCCCTAGAACACTGGCCTTTTTAAAAAATCCATAGCTTCCTTGGTTCTGTAAATGTATGTACCACCGGGGTCCAGATCCAGCCCAAAGACAGCACACAGATCAACTGGAAAAAAGGAAATCTTCTGGAGAAGAGAAATGGAGTAAAGGAGCAATGCAGCAATGGACAGAGGATCAGTCAGAAGTGCACACGTTAGGAATAATGTGGTGGACCTCCAGGCTCCAACAGGTTGTACTGAGTACCTCTGCACTCACACTGAGCTCAGGATGAGACCCTTACATATCTGACCCTCCTGCCCCAGTCCTGTCGAGCCACCCACAGCAGTGTGGTCCTATGAAATATATGCAAAGATTCAAAAGTCAGATCTCAAAGGAGAAAAATTCCGCATCAGTGGAATGTATTGCAAAACCAGCAAATTAAAACAGGTGTGCTGTCCTGTACCCAGCCAGCTGGTGGAAAGCTCACTGGTAAGCATGTCCATGCCATAGATTGCTTGGCACCTCTTCTTTGAAGAACACCCACCTCTTGGTCCCGCCTCTTGCCAATCCTCTGCCCTGTAACCCTGAAGTTTGGCCTATCCAAACACGTGTGACAAGTGTAGATAGGGAGTTTAGGCACATGTTTTAGCAGTGGGCTTGGTACAGTTAAGTTAACGGTTGGACTCAAGGATCTGGAAGATCCTTTCCAGCCTACACAATTCTGTGTGCGACACGGGGTCAAACAATTGCAACTTGGAAATTTCTGAGAAAAAAATATTTTGTGCCAAGTTTGATGCAACGTTTTCATTCTCAATGGAGCTGGAACATGTACTTTGGAGAGAATACTGGGCACTGGCCCTAGAGGAAGGGAAAGAAGGGGTGCTATTATGCCCTTGTTATTTCTGTTAGCTATGGCCTTGTTTTGCTCCAGGCTCTTAAGGAATATATTTTGGACATGCTCAGTAGGCTTTGCAGGACTGAACAGCTCTTACTATCTTAATTCCATCTCAGAAACACACGGGGCTCTCCTGGGATACAAGTTCAAAGAGATTCATGTCTGTGGACTCATGCTGCTGCATCCAAGGAGGACCAGATGGTATTACAGACTCCATCTGGTCTAGTTAGGGAAGTTAGGGGTTGGAAGGGACCACAGAAGATCATCTATTGCAATCCCCTGACAGAGAGAATCACCTACCACAGGTCACACAGAAATGCGTCCAGTCTGGTTTGAACATCTCCAGAGAAGGAGACTCTACAACCCCCCTGGGCAGCCTGTTCCAATGCTCCATTACCCGAACCATGAAGAAGTTCCTTCTGGAATTGATATGGAACCTCCTATGTTCCAGCTTGCACAATTTGTCCTTGACCTATTATTGGACAACACTGAGAAAAGCCTGGCACCATCCTCCTGTCACTTTATGTATTTATAAATGTTAATATGATCACCTCTCATTCTCCGCTTCCTCAACCTGAAGAGACACAGCTCCCTCAGCCTTGTCTCATAAGGGAGATATACTTCCTTAATCATCTTTGTGGCTTGTGGCTCTCTACTGGATTCTTTCTAGCTGCTGCCTTTCCTTCTTGAACTAAGAGGCCCAGAACTGGACACAATATTCCAGATAAGATCTCACTAGGACAGAGTAGAGTGGGAGAATGGACAGGAGTAGAGGGAGAGCTGAGCTGGAGGTGACAGCTGGGAGGAGTACACTGAGTCAGCCATGCTGTGAAACAGGACAGGATGCGTGGTGGAGATGTCAGGACAGTCAGTGCCTGACTGGAGGCTTGAGAAGAGACAAAAAAATGTCAGAATTCTGGATCTGGGTGGTGAGGAAAAATAGCATGAGGATGATGGTCAGAAGAGGTCAGAGAAGGATACAAGAGCTTTAAGATCTGTCCACAGATGGGAACTTCTGCTTCTTTGTGCCTAAGGTACACATTGAAATATAAAGCTGCCATGAACTCTGAGCACAGCCTCTCACATGTGTACTGCAGAGCACCTGGGGTGGAATTCAATGGAAAGAGAAGTACACTTCAGACCCATGAACTTCTAAATAGCAATTCATTGCAAACATTGTCCTACAGCTGTCAAATTTGAATCCAGAGGAATACGAAAGCTGGACCCAGTCCCAGGCAGGGCATATTTGGTCTGATGTAAACAAATATTGGCCTGAATCGCAAAATCACAGTGGAAAATAAAAACATTCCCCAAGCACAAAGATATCAGCCTTCCTGATTCAAAACTGAGATGTAAGAAATGTCAATGAGGCAATTATAGGTGCTTAGAGATGTCCCTGCTTGTTGAGGGGGGGGGTGTTCACTAGATGACCTTTAGAGCTGCCTTCCGATCTGATATGTTCCATGATTCTGTGATCTTTGCAGGTCATGGGACCTCAGAGCTGCTGCTGTTGGCCATTTCCTGCACTCTACTCTGCACCTGTCCTGCTGTGGGTTTCTCAACCTGCCTTTACTGCTTCTCTGTAGTAACTCTACAGAGTCCTTCATCAAGTTGGACATTTTTCTCAGAATACTCAAGGATCAGAACTTCAAAGTTTTCCATTATTTTTCCCTTGTGTTTTGAGAGGCCTATTTTTTTGTTGCATATATCTCTTTGATGAGCTCTGCTGCAGTGAAGGACACATCTGCAAACTCCCTTTCTTTTGTATTCTGGGGAGCTAGCTCAGCTCTCCTAACAAGGTAGTGTCTTTGCTGGTTCAGAGTGCTCTTCAAGTTCAGAATAAGGGTGGACATCACTATTGCATGTCTTGTGCAGGATACTTAGAGCTCCAGATCTCAGTAAATACTCTGTCAAATTCCCAGGAATGTTGTCTGTAATAATAAACCTGCATTTTGTTTCTGTTGTGTTTTAGCTGATAGTGGCCAGCTTTTCAAACTCTACTCTGCAATTTGGACACCATGCAGCAAGTCATGGTTGCTTCTTAGCTCAAGCTAAGTCAGAACTGCAGGAACTGGGACTGAGAGAAACTAAAAATCATGAGACATTCTTCAAATCTGCCAAATGAGATAAATGATGAAGCTCACTGTTATTTTGCTGTTGCCATCAGGTCAACCTGTTCCATTTGCTTGGCTGATCTGGCAGAAAGGAATCCAGATAAGGAACTTCTGTCCCTTTGCACACTCCTCAGGCTCTTTCCTTGACCCTGTGTCTCCAAGTTTATTTCCTCTCAGCTCCTTTTCATACAGTCCCTCCTTTATGAGACCTTAGACCTAAAGCTGGTGATTGTAGCTTCTCTGCTTTCCACCTATAGGACAAGTTCAGCTATAACCATCATTCAGCCTCTGAATCAAGTTTATTTTTTTCTCAACATTTCTTTCTTTATTCTTTATTTCCTTTCTCCTACTGTGCTCTAAAAAATAATATCTGGCTTAGTTTCATAAAGACATAAACTGGCACATAAAAGAGAAAGAGCAGTACTATCACTGTTTTCATGTCCCAAGTGAAACAACCCCCCAGTTCCCTTATGCAGTGATAACTACCTGGATGAAAACTCCTAAAAATAGTTTTCTATTGTAAAGAGGGCTTTGTCATAAGAAAAACCATGTCCAAGGAAGATATCTCACATACAGAAATGTCAGTTAGAAAGAGTTTCAGCTGTTTGTCCTGACTTCATTATTCCATTCTCATAATACTGTAAAATATTACATTTTGGTAAAGTCCAAATACAATGATTTCCTACTTCTAATCCCATACTGCTGTTATCATGGAATATGTATTTTATCATCACCTAACATTTAATATAATTCTTTTACATTTTTGAACTTCAATTAATTGTAAAACAAAAATATGTTGAATTACCAAAACAAACTCTTTCCAGAATTTTAATTCACACTTCAAAAAATTTATATCTGCGTTTGGCCAAAAATGTAAAGTGATGGCTTTTTGTTTGGATATAATTCAATACGAAATGTTAAGCAATGGGATCTGCCTACAGCATTCTTCTGATTTCTTCTAGCCTCCTTGGAAAGGAGCAGTCGGCTCTTCACTGCTCCAAGTGTGCTCCTACCATTGAGGGACTCCTTATACAGGTAGCTGCTAAAAAATAAACCAACACAAAACTACCAAATATTTAAATAGCACCTTTAGTGCTATTTAAACACACTTCATAAGCTGTCGCTATCACTGCAGGCTGACTTTAAAGTTGATGTGGTTGATAACAAACTGCATCAAGCACAAACAGTGTTATAGTTACTGATGGGAAAGTTTGTTCTCAGATTTTAACGGCTGACAAAACATCAACTCAAATGAAAATGCAGCAGTAAATAAAGTCCACATCAGTGCAGAGTACTTAAGAGGTAGTTCTCTGTCTCTTTTCCAAATTGCTTTTAATTCTGAAAAGCAGAATTGCTTAATATAACACCAAAATATTTGACCTCATCTATTTGCAACAAGGCAGTGTGTGCTGGAGATATCCCTGTTACAGCTTAAGTTTTTTGGTTTGGATATAGTTATATTAATTCCTCATTAACAGTGGTTAAACCAGGAGGTGCATTTAAAATAAACAAGGATGTTCACAAAGCTGTTTCAGCAGTTTGACTAAACCAGTTTGAACTTCTGACTTCAAGCAAGCTTTGCCATTGAGGTGCTGGAACAGGTCCAAAGAAGAGCAACAAGGTTGGTGAAGGTTCTGGAGATCCAGGAGCATCTGAGGAAGCTGGGGCTATTTGGTCTGAAGAAAAAGAAGCTGAACAGAGACTTTATCATTGTCTACAACTACCTGAAAGGAGGTTGAAGAGAGGTGGGTGTTGGTGTGTTCTTACAAGTAACAAGTGATAGGACAAAATGCAACAGCCTCAAGTTGCTCCCGAGGAACTTTGGGTTAGACACTAGGAAAAAATGATTTATTTAAAGGGTCATTAAGTATTGGAACAGTCTGCCCCGGGAGGTGGTTAAATTGCCATCCCTGGACATGTTTAAAATTTGAAGAGATATGGAGCTTAGGGACATGGTTTAGTGGTGGGCCTGGTAGAGTTAGGTTAATGGTTGGACTTAATGATCTTGAATGCCTTTTCCAATGTAAATGATTCCATGATTCTATCATTCTATATGCGGCTGAACTAATACATAGAAGAAAAATGTTGCCAAGAGCCTACACATATGGAAAATGAGTGACCAAAACACATCATACTCCCACAGCTCTACTGCATGTTCATCTTCTTGACTTTCAATTAGGAATGGTTGAAATGTTGTTCACAAATGGTTAATACCGGTTGAAATGTTGTGCCCCTAAACAAAGAATATGCTTGAACAATACACCTGTGAGTGATGGTAAGTTTGAGTGGTTTTCATCCATCCTGCAAACACTTGTCTGGAACAACAGAAAAAACAGTTGTCGAGATGCTTGTTTGCTTGGTGCCCACCACCTCACACAGAGTTGTGGCAAAATTAACTAAATAAAACTAGCAAAGAATACAATCAAACCCATATAAAAGTTAACATAACAACTCTGAAATCAATAGGATTATGAGAAATGGTCCAAAATGCTATTTTATTGTTCATAATAGCTTGTGGCCCAGTGGGAAGACATTAGTGTACCATGAACTTAAAATAATTAATTTCCCTGCCCAAGCATTGTGTATTGCTTTTCCAATTAGGTAAAGTTTGTCCAAGTCTGTCTGTATAATTCAAAGCAAACTCCTTAGCTGACAGTCTGGAGAGGAGTCATGGGCAAATTACTGTTGAATTTCTTCTTCATGAGATGACCAAATAGAACTAACCTTCAATATTCTCTGTTCCATGCGACCTTTGAATGGAGTAGAGATGATGTAACATTTCCCTTTTTTTTTTTAAGTTGTGATACCAGCCTGTGTTACGCACTGACTTCACCTCATAGCCCTACACAGGTATAAATCACTTTGATGAGATTCTTGCAGTCCTGTAACCTTTTTATATGACCTCATCCAAAGAATCGATATCTGACTCCTCTACATTTACTCAGTTATATCTGACTTGGCACAGTGTAAGAAAAAGAATTTTATTATTTACCAGTGAAATAATAAAATATTCTGTGAAAATTCCCCTGCCCATTTTCCAGTCCAGCTACAATGTGCAGAACTAGCTACAAGTGACGCTTTCACTCTAGAGTGCATCAGTATCAGAACTGGATCCTTGCTGACTCATATTTGCAGTCTGGAGTGGTTACTCTTTACTGTGCATGCTCTACAGACCCAAATGGAAGGGAAAGAATGAGCATCTGGTTATTCCTTTCCCAAAACTGCAGTAGCTGCTGTTTCTTTCCATGCCTCATGGAAGTAGTCTGTCTAACTTAGTTCCTACCTGGCCATCAAACATTACAGCAGAGAAAATGTGCCTACCTTTCAAACCTGTCCACCCCAGAGCTCTAGCAGCAGTGTCTTAACTATACAAGTGCTGCCATAGAGCCAGGATGCTAGTTATGCCACTCAAGAGAAAGTCCAAAAGGGTTGCAAACACTATTAAGCTCATTTGATCTGCTGTGTTTCTGCTTTAATGTAGAGTTGCAATAAGACCTGAAATACTGAGCAGCTGAAACATGTATTTCTCTCAGTCGTTCAACTGTGACTCTCAGAGCATTATAAATTGGTGGAGATACTGCCTTCTTGAATCTTACGTAGTTCTCCTTGCTGATGGATGTGACAATAAGTATAATACTCTGTTTGCAGTCCCACATGATACAGGCACTCAGTCGCTACTGTACTTTGGCTAGATCATGTCCTCATGCATGAGTTTCAAATCCACATTCTCATGATCAGAAAGGAACTTGCTTATACTCTTAACATTGTAAACTACAAAGATGTTAAAATGTCGAGGTTTTAAGTTGGGGCTTTTTTAAATGGAACTTAAACTTGCAAATCTAACATTTTTTGAGAAAGCTCAGATTGTTAAGGAATCAGCAGGACACATCACCAAGCTACAATAGGTTCACTTTCATGTGGATGCTGTAGCAGGCAAGCCTTCATGGAAAAACTCTGAATGTGAATTTAGCTAGTTTTGGATAAAGACGCCTTTCAGCGTCAATAAACACCATGAATGCAGCCACGGTAGAGTTACAACTTAATGAGATGAGGGGAAGTGCACAGGGTCAGGCCTCATCTCCCGGCCTCTGTCATGCTAATCAGCTGGGCAGCCTGCAGCTGAAAAACTGCTGGAATTTTTATTTGCATTTCATTTAGTTGGAAGGAAATTGACCCAGATGGTCCACAAAGGCAAAAGAAGGCTGGCAAGCAGTCTAGTGCTGCACACTTTTCCAAGGAACTGCACTTGTCCGCCCGTCCCTCTTGGAGCCGAAAACATAAAAGATTAAAACAGCGTAAGGGAATTGATTTCATGATTTTTAGATAATTTCCCTAAGATTTCAGAAAAGACCTAAAAACCCTAATTTAATCAGCCAGGAGCTCAATAGTAATTAAAGGGGAGAAAAGCTGAGATAATGAAAGAAGTGGTGGGGATTTTTGCTGTTGCTGGTGGGAACCTTTCTTAATTAGAAAAAGTCTAAAATCTAAATGATGTTAATGATGGCAACCATGAACATTTATTGCAAAGACACTGTATCCTTGGTCCACTTGGATGATTGATTGCCAAATCTGATAAACTTCCTTAGAAAAAGCTTAAATGATTGTGCTGAGCATTTGCCTAAGCCAAATACTTCCATGTGTTTGTTCAATTGAACAATGTTGGTGTCACTGTTATTCTTTGCCAAAGCTTAGATATTTGCACAAGTGATGTGTGATTCCACACCATCTGCTCATGGTTTCACCTCTTTTGCTTTGAAAGCTCAGTTAAAACTCTAATAAAAATAAGGGCACTTTATACTCCACCTACTTTTGCATTTTAATGTATAATCTAGGGATTATAACATGGAGAAAATTAATGGAGGGCCAGCAGGTGGCATATCTACTTGACTGGAAGACATAAAGCATAACTATAATTGCATTATATAAAGTATTTCATAGGGGCAATCTTTAAGCCATAGATTGTGGTGAAACCCCTGAAGTCCAGGAAGCTGGAGTAAATGGCTTTAGATAACTTATCTTCCAGTTGCATCAGTGAAGGTGATGCCCTTTACCACCACCCTGCCTTGAAAAGGTGGAACCAATCTGTCTTTCATTACTATCAGCATTATTCTGGTCAGTCTGAAACTTCATGTCCTTGTATAAACTGCCTCAAGCAGCAGTGAGCTAACCTGTCTGGTTTGGATTGTAACTGAGCACACCCAAACAAGTCTCAGCACAGACCCTGGAGAATCAAACCCAGCAACTTCAAAGGAATTGCTTTTGATTTCCACTTGTATAAAAGTGAGCATACTGGACTAACCTCCTTGGATTATTGGACTCACACAGGCTTTTGTTTTCATGACAGGAATTCTGACTTGAGGGAAATGTGATCAAAAGAGCCTGAGGTAGACACAAAACCACAACAGTGTGGGCACTCTGACAGCTTGTGCAGGAACAAAGATCTGCTATTTTTCAGTTCCCTGTCTTTCTCCGAGGACTTGTAGGTGGTTCAGCTCATGTCAGCTCAGCTACTATGCAGCCACATGAGCACACCACCAAGGTGACCCAAACATACGACCTGATCCCTACTAGAAGCCAGATAGTAATCTGGTCTTGCTTGTCCAAGGTATCAGTGTCTCAGCCATGAGTTACCTGAATGATTGTTCCTTTTGGTGGCAATAACAGTCACAGTTGAGCTTTATTTTAATAAGACTTATATAAACACTTGTCTACAGTCCTCTATGCAAAGCAGACTGTGATAATTTACATTTCCAACCCAATCAGAAGTCCCAAATTGCTCTTACTTATCCCTGTTAGCAGTTCAGTAACTAAGAAAGAATGGAAGAATTATAGGAGGCCATTAGCTTAATTTCTTGATCAGATAGTGGTCTTTTCAGTAACCATGGGAAATTTACTTCAGGGAGTCAAGATTGATGCAGTTCTGAAGACTAAGTACTCAAGATATAGCACCTTAGAATCACACCTGAGGACCATAGAACAACATAACTGGCCATTGTCCATGCTGAAGGTGACTGAAAGTGCTTCTGACACTGCAAAATCTTGAAATATGCACTCTGAAATAAAGTAACTAGTTTTAACGTGGCTTCCCCATACCCCTGATTCACCTCCATTGTAGAAAGAGCAGAATGCTGACTGGGCAACCTAGCTTGAAAGGACCAGCTGGTTAAGAAACAGTTTTATTAGCACACATTCCACTGAGGAGTCCGTATGTGAGTGGACTTGATAGAAAATATCAAGGGCTGAAGCTTTCAGGTGATGCTCCATCTAAATTAAAGCCTAAAGCACATGGGGATCCACTGAGGAAATTTAAAAGCTCTTTCCAGTAGGGTGAGCAATGGCCTCACTGGAGGATGCTCCTCTGTAGGTAGCAGTGGGCTCAACAGTGAAACAGAGTGAAGGACTTCGATATGGATGGACATTCAATAGGACTTGGATGAACTTACGGATATGGTTGTTTTCATCTCCTCTGGTGCCTTCTCAGTACAGATACAATGCAACTTTGCGATCAAACAGCGGCTCAGCGCTGGAACGGAACACTTTGGCCCCCTGTGCTCAAGCTGAATATCCACTGGTGCCTGAAATCCAGACGTAAAACTCAAGTTGCCTCCTCTTCATACTAATAAAGCAGAAGAAAAAGTTTTAGGTAAATTTGGAGCTTTTTAGCTGTGCTGACCCAGTGCTGTCCCATTTGCCTTGTGGGTGAGAAGTTCACCCCAATTTGCCTGTTTCACATTTCAATGTTGCACGAAACTGCTTGTTGCTATTCTCTGCCGGGGGTAGATGTGATGGGTAGACAGATTGAATTCAACATACTATACATGGGGGCAGCAGCAGGCTGGGCCCTGTGTGTCTTATTCCTAAAGCCCTTGAAGGATGCCCACAACCACATCATAGGAGATCAGGAGATCACAGAATGTTGAGCAGCGCTTGCTCTCTGTCCCATCATGCTTGTGAAGCTCATGTTGAGGAGTTTGCATGAGCAGTGCAGAAAAGGAAGTAAAAATCTGACCACCCCCTCCCCCATGAAACCCAGTATTTGTTTAGAAAGAATTGAGTATTGTTGAAGAGATCTGCTATGTTCTTGGCATGCATTTCAGCAGCTACAACTAACAGGGGTTACCAGAGCACAGGACACAGCTGTTGGATGAAACGAAAGGACTCAGTCCAAAGTAGGCAGCATAGCCCTCAGAAGAGTGGTTAGGAATATAACTAAAAGCTGTCAGATAAACTAAATGCAGTTCTGGCACTGGTGAGTACAGTTGGTTGACACTGCAGGATCCTGAGCACTTCTGGTTTCTCAGACAGGGTTTCAAAGCATTTTAGTGTCCTTACCACATTTTTCTAGAGGACTTAAACAGCCAAAATTCTTTTTTATGCTGAAATCTCAAGAATGTCTCAGCAAAACAGGAAATGCTGTTTTTAAATGTCTGCTAAGGAGAGCTACATGCTGAACAGGACCCTGGCTAACACTGTCTATCTGCTCAGCACTGGTCCATGCTGTGCTAAGGCATGTACATTTGGGAATCTGTAGGCAAAATTGAGATCCTAGAAGACAAGGACAATGACATCAAATGCACTAAATGTGACATACAATGAGAGAATTTGACTTACTCTAGTCTATGCTAGGAGTTTCCTGATAATATTTTTCTAATATGTCAAGAAAATGCTGCAAAAAAGGACCAAAATGCTCTTCTTGCCCACACAGGACAAGAAATAACACAGTTATTTCTTTTACAGAATGGAGGGTCCAGTAAGACACCAAAAACACTTGCTAAATGGAGCTGTGCTTGAGAGGTGTGTGCTGTCCATCACAGAAAGACTTCAAAAACAACTTGGAGAAACTTTTGTTTGACAGGTAAGGGTGAAACCCCCTCCAGTCTTATTCTGACAGTTGGCTTTTTTGTAATCTGTCAGAGTGGAATTTATTTCAGAGTGAATCTGACTTCAGTTCTCTCAATACTTTTGGTTTGATTATGTAAAGCCACCTTACACCATGTGTAGGGAGGTCTGCACCAGTTCATCCTTCTAAAAAATACTGTCAAATACAGGGCTACAATATGTGGATACAACTCAGCTAAACATAACAGGTTTGCACATTCTCCTCCGAAGTCTGAATTTGATCTTAGCAACACAATCAGTAACCTGAAGGGAAATGATTCAAAAAAACTAAATGATTTTAACAGAAGAAAAGCTATTTAGTTTAGCTTTAAATTCAGCAGAAAGTTAATTCATTAGTGAAGTTGCTCAAGCTTAACTAATAAAAACCTTAGCCAGAAAACCTAGCAATTTAAAGCAAAGCCTTAGTTGTGAGAATAACTTGATGCATATAATGCCAGCTGCAGAAACCGCCATTTCAAACCTCACTCTGGTTGGCACAATGGGAACAAATAGCTCCCAGCTGCAGGTGAAGCCTACCAGACCTTTCTTCTCAATCTTTGTATAGTGCCAGTTCTTCTTAAAAACAGCCATTAAATTATCAGCATTCTCTTGGGGGAGTGGTGATCGATGCCTCTTCTTTTATGCTAACTCAGCTTGTCTCTCTGCTCTAAATGGCCTTGTCTTTGGCCATGTTGGTAGTACATACTAGGTTTTGGTACACTTGGTGCTGCTTGCTTGCTTGCAGCTTGGCAAATGAGGCTGTCAGGCAAGATGGTCATCTGACAGATTCATACAGCTCTCCCAAACTCCTTAATACAAAAAGCCACCAGCTTCCTTTTGCCTGTTGGGGTTGGAGTAGGGTGTTTCACAGGGAGCATCTTCTCCTTCTGAATGCTAGGGTGACAAGGAAAAATAACCAGTCCCTGCACTTCTATGGTATCTGTTGGATTTCATCACAGCTGCTGAAGGTGACCCTCCTCAACCAAGGTGAAAAAGAAAGCTCTGAGAGCTTGTTCTGCTATCACCAGTACAAGCTTGCCACAAACTCAGAAACACTGGTTGTACAGTTACCCCTGAGAGCATGGCCACTGCAGTTTCATGGATTTGTCATGCTGGCCCTCTTGGGAAGCAGTGAGTTGTTTCAAAAGTAACCCTCATTTTCACACTGGCACAACAGAGGGGCTGCTGCTGTGGCCAAGAGCCATTTCTCTGCTGCATAAGCCTGCTGGTGTGCGCTGGGACAGTGGCTGAGCCTAGGGAGATGGAAGTCAGCCCTGACAGTATTTTTGGATGAAGGTTGTTAGCAGTCTGAGATACAGTTCTGCCCTGAGTAAATCATTTCACCAGGTATTTCTGCAAGGCAGAAGTAACTGGGATGCTTTCCAGGTTACTCCTGAGAGCAAACAAGCATTTCTCAAGAGCTCTGAGATGCTTTGACAAGGAGATGCTTTGAGGATGGCAGAGCACTGGAACAGGCTGTCCAGAGAGATTGTGGAGACATCTCCTTTGGAGGCTTCCAAAACACACTTGGATGCAGTCCTGTGTGACCTGATGTCCATGGTTCTGCTTTAGGCAAGGGGGTTGAACTAGATGATCTCCAGAGGTCACTTCCAACCTCTACTGGTCTGTGATTCTTTGGGATTTGGGGTCAGGGAATAACAGTATAGGAGCATTTGAAGATATTTTTCTTTGTCAAATATCTTTCTTCTCAACACTGTAAACCTGAAAAGTAAAACACCAGGTTTACATCTCTCTGGTACTCTATGTAACATCATCCTTCACCTTACTTCTCTTGTTGCGCTTCTGCTTCCTTTGCCCATTTTGGTTGCAAGTTCTTCACGCAGGTGAATTTTCCTGCCACACATTTGAATCAGTATAACGTCTCTAGTGCTGGCCATGGTTTGTCAGAGTAAAATGAGCCTTGAACACTTTATTTTTTGCCTTGTACCTCTCAAACAGCCATAGTTTGAACCAACTATAATTTACACAGTTTGTGGATTTCAAACTTCCAAGTAAACCAGCAAGTTCTAAAATAAATGGACATATAAAAATTGTAATCTTAAGTGGTTCAAAAAGCTTATTGTATTGCTGATACATCCTACCTGGGGAACACGTAAATCTTACCCGTGTATGTGTACTTCAGAAGTGGGTGGCCTGGGCTCAGAGGTTGTTAGTCAAGCTCATGCTTTTAAGCACCAGAGAGTCATCAGGGAAACGTCAGGAGCTTGTTTAAACCAGCCAGTGTATGTCTGGTAGCAAACATCTGTAAGTCATGTCCATGGGATGCTGCAAAGGTGAATGGCATCAGCAGATTCACTTGAGAATGAACTTGAGAATGTGTGTGGGTACCTTCTACTAACATCCCATCACCTCTGTGTTTGGGGGCTCCCAGTACTGCAAGATAAAAACTCCAGGGCTCTTCCTCATAGTAGCTTCTATGTCCAATGACAGAGACAGAGCAGGGGGGACAGGACCGCTTCCATGACCCATCAGTGAGTTTCTCAAGCTCACTTTCTGCAGTTTCTCCCTCAATGGCTTATTGCTCTTCCCGGAGCCCAAAGACATCTCTCATTGCAAAGGGACCACCATGGGCTGGGAGGAAAGGGGAGCATTCTATGGACTACAAGATGATTCCCACATTTCTTCATGTTGTCCTGCAGTTACTTTCATTCTGCTTTGGTGGCCAGGAACAATACCCATTTCATAGACACCCTGTTTTAGAGTGACTCTGTTTACAGACAGCTCCAAAGAGATTTTTGCAAATGTTTTCCCAAACACAAAATAGTAAGTCTGCTTTGGTGGCATTCAGCTTCTTCATCTCATTCCTTTCCGGAGATGTGAGGGTGATCTGGTTTGCTAGGATGCTTATGGACATAGACCCTCTGGCAAATATGGATCATCTGGTAAATCTTAAAAGCTCCACTAAAGGCCCAACTGGGCATCAGAAGACAAAGGGTCTCTAAGTTACCAATTATGGCCCAGTCACAGAACATAAAAATTAAAACTCTTAGGAATGCACAAAGCAATATACAAGGAGACTGGAGACTATCCAGCAATGCTATAGAGTAAATCACTGCAGATGAGTAAGAAGTAAGATATAGAAAATCCTTTCTTGGATAATGTTTTAGGCAAGAAAATATCATACAAACCAGCCTTGACTAGGAGTTCTAGCTTTTAGAATCTTGATTTTGTACAAAATCAGATTAATAGAAAATGATGTATCAAAGGGCTGGTTTAGGTCTGTGTTGGGGTTTTCCTTAAATTTCAAATTGCTTCTTTTGAATAAAGACTATGCCCTTGGAAGATGTCAGACTGATCTTTATGGTAACTACAGAATTCATCCAAAAGCTAAAGAAATCTTTATTCCACCCTTTCCCCCCACAGCCAGTTCCTCTGCAAGATGATTTCCTGCCAATACCAAAGGCTTCTCGTGTGCTCTTTCTGCTGCTTCCATTCCTCTACACTTTTTAGGTAGCAAGAGCTGTACAATCATAATTATGGAAACTTAGAAATAATAGAAACTACTCTTCTAGAAAGTACTGCCAGATGAAGAGGATTTCACCTGTTCCCAGTCTTTCTTTTGATCATTCAAACTCATCAGTGATCTCCATGTCTTTACTGCTGTCTTTACTGAATTAATTTGTTTTATGTATTGAAACACTCAGTTTGCCCTGGTCCTGCATCAGCTCAGAGCTGGATGCAGCCTACTGGAAGCACCTGAGAAAGCATTTTAACCATTTCAAAGATCTATTGCTGCTCAAATCAGTCCAAGAACAAATATCTTTGTTTGGAGAGGAAGAAAAGAAAGATTATGAAACTTTTGCTGAGCAGGTATCCAGACACAGCACTGGCCCACACCTTTCCCCTCTGCTCATTCCTTCTGCTGTCTTACCACCATGACATCTCTGGACTCCACACTGCCTTAGTATCTCTTAACTTCATGGTTGTTCTGCATGTAAATGATTGAGACTGAAGTGGGTGAGATGTAAAAAAATGTGAAAATGAGATGTGTCAGGTCTCTGGAAAAGAAAATAATCTTCTCCAGATTCTGTGAAGATAGACTTGCAGAGCCAGCCTCTTCAGGCTCCAGCTGATTTTGCCAGCACTGGGAACCACCCACATTTCTGAAACACACTCATCACATGCCCATCCCACCTGTAAGTCACACCATGCACAGGGTGATGTCCAAGCTGGATGTGTGAGCTGAACAAGCTCCCACTGGCTGCAAGAAACAGATTTGCCTCCACAATTTGCCATAACACACAGATAGCTAAAAGGTTTTATCCAGGCCTCTTACTAAGGTGTCTAGGGCCATCTGAGAGGCTACTGACATTGCTAGCACTTGGGCATGCATGGCTTGCAGCTCTGCACCAGTTGCTCATGCTCAGACCTCCATGCGTACACAGAGCCTCCATTCTCAGGAAAGTAATGAGAAATGGAGTTTAATGAGAAGACTCTGCTGCTGAGGAACATGGACAGACCAGTAGCTTCATTACACACAACCTATCCTTTATTCTCTTTCCTGTTTTCCCACACTTGTTTCTTCTTCATCTGTCCCACCCTTGGTCCTTACTGGTCCCACAGAAAGATTGGCACTATTCCTAAATGTTCTTCCCCCTTTTGCTATGCTGAGACCCACACCCCATAGCCAGTAACCCCCTCAGTATGTAAGTTGAGCAGAGAGCCTCTCAGTCAGGGCCTGTTACCCCCAGACCATGGGGCTTATGCTTTGTCTGTGACAGCCCTGAAAAAGGCAGTTAGATTTTCTTCAGTAGGTTATGTGGGTTCCGGGCCTCTCTCATCATTGCTCCTCTGTGTTTATTTTGTGTTCACAGAGATGAGCCTTCAGTCACAGAACCTAATGCCTCTAGGCAGCTGAATCCCATTCCTAATGCCAGCCATGAAAATAACAGTTTCTTGAAAGCTGTGCCAAATACTTGGGTCAAGAAAAATCGTTCTTATTGAAACTTTAAACTTACAGATCTTCTCAAAGCAAGTGGTTGTTTTTGAAGATCTTTCTTTTACTCCTCTATTCTTATTGTAAACAAAGCCGCGAACCTCAGCCAGGCTAGACAAGGTGACCAGCCTGCTGCAGCCTTGCCCAAGATCATCCCAGAGGCATTGGTGCCTGCTCTTGTCCACAAGGCTGCAGGGCAGGACCAGGTTCCCTGGTCATGATGACATCCTGTCGCTCAAGACTGTATTCTTTACTGGCGATGAAGGAAGCCCCCATATTTCAGGCTTTTTGATGCCTGAGTCTCAGCTGGAAACTAAATTGAGGCTTCAACCTATGGGTTTTTTTCTCAAAAGACCTTGGGTTTTGTGCTGTATTCCCAGCAAATGCAAAAGAGGGTTTATCTCTTGACACATAAAAGCTGATAGCTTCTTTTTCCCTGATAGTATGGTTGGTGATGAGTATGTCAAAAGACTAAAGCAAAGCAACAGATCTCACTCATGCCTGTCCATGTGCTAAAGAGATTTGAATAATATTTATCTATCCCTGAACTTTGCAGTGCCCTGTTGAACAGATGACTCTGAGCAAGAAAGAACAGTCAGTGGGACTGTCTGCAAGCTTCAACTTTTTTGTCCTCATTTAAGAGGGGGAAAGCTCTGATGAATCCCTTCAATGCTCTTGAAAAAACTGGACAAAACTGCCACTCTAGCTATAGCCCACACTTCAAATGGCCGTGAGATGGCCTTTTCTGAGTGTTACATAGTTCAAGGAGGCAGTGAAGTGCTCGGTGGAAGATTTTGTATGGGAACTTTAACTTCCCATTCCATTTGACTTTTGGTCTTTAAAATACAGGTCAAATCAATGAATTTAATGAAGGCCGTGGAACACAAAGGCTTTGCCTTGCATTTTGACCTAGATAAAGGAGAGTCAGCCCAGGTCAAAAGGCTTTAGCAGCACTTTAAGTGGTTAGTACACAAATGTGACAGAGTGTTTAGACTCTTGGAGACTTGCAAGTCTCAGTGACAAGCCGTTAAAAGTATTTGAAATAGCTGCTTGAATGAACTTTGATAAGGTACCGCTATTGTCTTCTATTGTCTCTTTCTATTCATACCAAAACACCCCCAAAAGAACAAGAGTCAATGAATGTATAATGCAGTCCCACTTTTACTGGATTTGAGGCTTCTTGCGGCCCTTTGGACTTTTTTTTTGTGAATTGTTGATGCTATTTTCATTCATTTCCCCACATTAAGGCATTCTCAGACACTAGTGATTAATGTGACTTGTCAGTAAGAGCTTTTAAAGTGCAATGATACTTTCAGAAGCTATAATATGTCAATTGAACCTAGGATTAAGAACAAATTAAGAGTAAATTTACTCTTACTTCATGTGAGATGGAGCTACCATACCATATGTGGAGGTGGTGGTGGCACTTCCCAGCTACCACACCACAGAATCAGACAGGCAAAACTAGCTCAGAGCAGCAGACTTCAATATTAAATTCTGAATTCATAACTTTCCTCTAGCTGGAATTAAATAGCCTGGTGGGACTCTCAGGCACTGAAAACACGTTCACATAGTCTTTGCAGACATCTAAAGTAGGTGGTTGGAATCAGCTTGTTGGTAAAGGTAAGTTTCTATTACCCACAATAAGTATATTTTAACAGTGGAAAGCTTACTGTCAGAAAGCACGTGATGGTAAGGTCTGCCAGAAAGAAAATCTCCATTTAAATACATAATTATTCTCCATTACCAGACAGCATTTGCCCAAGGAAAACTGGTAAAATGTGTAACAGTTCATTATGTTGGACCAAATTTGTCTAGGAAGACCAAAATCCTAACTCATTTGTGCAAGGCAGGGAGGTTCAGTTTTGTTTTGCTTTTCAATTTTGTTGTAAAAAGTCTGCTTCTTGAAAGCTTTCCAGGCCAGAGATCAGGTTCCCCCTTCATAATGGGAGCTATTAATGCCTGAAATGGGCCGCTCTAAAGAACCACATGTCTGTTTCACATGGTTTGATAGCTCCAAGATTTTGCTCACTGTGCTTTTGGGACTTTTCTCAGTATTCTCTATAGTGAGATTTTTATTGTATTTTACGCTTTTGTCTGGTTTTTGTGTTTGAAATTTTTCCCTTATTCATTGACCAGCAACTTTCTGTCACCCATCTTTGACTTTTCTTCTTACATCTGCATTAAAGCTGTCATTTACTTCTGCTTTTTCCCCTCTCTCCATATTTGACAGCAAAAGCCTTCATCAGCTTTTATCCCTTTTTGTTCACATTATGACATAACCTGCGCAAAGTGGCACAGCTCCCCAATTCTTGTATATAAAATTTGCAACATTTTTTGAGACGGGTCAGTGCCCATTTTTGGGATCCTTTTCTTTATCTGAGTACCGTGTTAAAACTTTTTGCAGATGTGAGCTATTCAGGAGCAGCCCGCGGCTGCATGCAGAGATGGGGAAAAGAAGAAAAGGCCCTTCCTATTTTGTGATTGCCATAGTAACTCAAACATTGCCTGGGTGTTTGTCAGTTTGGTAGGGCACAGCCAGGGAATTTTATTTCCTGTGCAATCAAGCCCTCTACTGGAGATCATGGCTTGTCTGACAC
Source organism: Upupa epops (assembly GCA_013397515.1). Taxonomy (NCBI): domain Eukaryota; kingdom Metazoa; phylum Chordata; class Aves; order Bucerotiformes; family Upupidae; genus Upupa; species Upupa epops. Next base: position 114,544 of record VZRI01010387.1, on the reverse strand, counting down.
AGGGTTACAGAGAGGACAGTGGGCTTGTTAGACCTAGGATTAGGCATTCTGCTTTAAAATAATACCCATTTGTACCCATTTTGTTCCACATAACAACAGCTGCTGGCCGGGGGATGACAGGCTTGCCTTTTTAACTGGAGTCACGTATGACATTTGCGAATGAGGCAGCCTCTGCTTTCTCTTGAATTCACACAATTTTTGGTTATTTGACTCTTTTTTAATTTTCATCAACCATGTGGTGACAGTCAACATTGTTTCTGCAATTATTCTCATGGTTTATGACAAGGGAAAACCAAGTTTTATCTGTAGCATTAAATTACCACTTTCATTTGGGGGGGTGAACAGGTTAGAAATAGAGGAGAAAGAAGCAAAGAAACTATCTTGTGGCAGTACAGTGGAAGAGTTTTATTAGATCAAAAGGTAGAGATGGAGAAAGCAGTTTTTCTTCAGACCTGAAACAGGAGCCACAGACCTTTGGTTGAGAAGGTTTCTGTCCTCTTCCTTAGATCAGAAGAATTTGCTTTGCAAAATCTTCCTGTATTTCCAGGCTGCGGCAGACACCATGGCCCCCAGCAAACTGTACCTGTGTGCACCCTCCCCAAGCCATCCCCAAGTTATGACGGCTGCCATTCCAAAGTCTCTCAGCTTTCACCTGATCATGGCTTCACTGAGCAGCGATGGCTGTGCTGACCTCTACTCCTGGCCACCTCCTGCAATTGATCCCCTTATGGGACTGGAGAAAGATTCACTGCTGCAGGCATGAGGAGGAAATAGCAACTTTCGAGGAGACTCCTTCAATCTATTGATTCAAAAGACTTCAAGTTTCTACTGCTTCATGGTCATGCTTTTGGCTAACCTCAAGGTTGTAGCAAAAGGACTGACCCACCCAAACAATAATGATTAAGCCAAGACACACCCTTCATCCCTCATTCCTTCATTCCTCCAGAAAGAGCTGTTTGTATTTCTTTGTATTTTTAACCTGAAGCAGACAAAAAAGTGAGGACTGCATTGACCCTGGCAGCAGGTTTTTCACCCAGAGGGTGTAGGGCAGCCATGAGTCTCATGGCCTTTGATCTGGTGAGCCTTCACACCAGTGACAGATAAGAATATGATGTTCCATTTCAGTCAGGCAGCAATTGCACCCTTGTCTGACAGAGTGCAAAGGAGCAAGGACAATGTGAATCATGCATGTGGATGCAGTTTGTTACCGTATCTCTTAGCAGGGGAGAGCATTAGCCCTACTTCCCAGTCCTCATCCTCACACTGACAGTCCTGAGGCCAGGGTTACCATGAAGTCTTAGAGGAATTCAGGACATGTCCTGCTTTCTACCAGCTGCTCTCCCAACTTTCTGGCTTCTGCAGCAGGGCTGAGACCTTTGTTGACACGTGTCCAGCCTAGAACTCTGCATTCACTGAGAAACTCCATCTCCATTTAAATAGCAAAGTACTTGAAACGTGGCATATTGGCAAGGCTGTAAGGGAAGGCTCGCTTCTACCAGTCCAGAGGTGAAATTTAGCTTTCCTTTCCTAGAGGAGATAGTCACCATGACCTTTCTGTCTCACTGAAGCTCATATTTATGAGCTTACTCAGCCCAGGACAGCAGCACGAAGCAGATAATCTTAAGACATCAGGAAAAAGTTCTTTAAATATCAGGGAAAAGCTCTTTAATAGGAAGGTGGAGGATCACTGGAACAGGTCATCTAGAGAGGTGGTGGAGGTCTCAACCCTGGAGACATTGAAGGTCAGGCTTGATGAGGCTCTGAGTAACCTGGTTAGTGAGTGATGTCCATGCTTGGTGCACAGGGGTTGAACTAGATGACCTTTCGAGATCCCTTCCAACCCTAATGATTCTATGATTTTATGTAGTACCTCACAGCAGGCTGGAGATGAAGCAAAATGGGATGAAAGGAAGGAAAATTCCCCTGGAACTTGATATCAGATCCTGCCTGAAGGAGAGAAACAGCCTCATGAAAAGTCAGATCACTAAAAAGCTCCCTCCTTCATCTCCTCCCTCCCGCCCCTCCCTCTGGGTGAGGTCCAAGTTTTTCTTTTCCAAATCATAAGAGGTTTCAAATCAGATAGAACCTGAAAGTTTATTTCAGTACTGATATCTGAGGGAAGAAAGAGGAGAACCACTTTGATGACATCAAAGTGACTACAGTCTGACTTAGACACATGAACTATTGTGAAACATTAATTTTTGTGCACTTTTTTCCTCATTTGAATTAGAACAGAACTAACTCTTTTCAGTGATTTTATTTTTCACCTCAGTCTCTTCCAAGTAACTGAACTTTCTGCAGTCAATGGCATATTTTTGCAGTGTCTGCTTCTACAAGTGATAACACTGTGTGTTACCACCAAGGGCTGGTGTGCAGGAAGGCTCTTACTTAGATCTGCTCCTATGGAGACCAAGGTCACTGATCATCTTGTGTGCCATGTTGGACATGCAGTAAGTGAGAGACTGCACTCACAGGGATGGGACAGATGACCCTCAACTGACTAACAAGCTATTCCACCCCCTGCTGTATTTGGGATCACAAGGGTCGAGTTCTCATCTTCAAAGGCCAGTGTCCGAGGAAGACTCTGCCCATTCTGCATTCAATCTCAAACCACACATTCTTAAATCCAGTTCTCATCTGCCACTGAGTTGTCTCTGGGACTTCACCAGCATCTGCATCAGTGGTGACAGTGATGTAATTGCCACCAGGAGTTGTGTTCATTATTGATTTTGTATATATTTGTATGTATTTCATGTTACTGTTACTATCTTCATTAAAGTTGTTGTGGTTTTCTTTTCCAATGATATTTCTCTCCCTTATTCCCTTTTTCCTTTTCTCTTCCCCTTTGGAGAGAAAAAGGGGTTAATAGAGAGCATCTGTTATTCATCTAGTAGTATGCCTAGTCCTAACCCTTGAAAACATGTTGTTTGTGTAAATCAGGCCTTCCTCAACACTATTTCCTAATATTTTCAGAACCCAGCTCCTGGATTGCCAGTGACACATAGAGAAAGATGATGAAGACTGTAATTATTTTTCTACCAACTTTGGAAATCAAATAAAATTATCTACTTTCATATAGAGACTGAAGCAATCATACAACACTCAAAACTATCATTAACCAACTCTGGTGGTTCAAAGAGGGATTTTTTTTCGTGCAAGAGACATGTTGTCGATCAATTCAACATTTGAATGGATTCACATCTACTTTCAGATTGAAAAGGTTAGTAATAATAATCTATTTTTCTGAGGCAAAAAGGATTACATTTCTTTAAATTTGCTTAAGGACCTAGATTCAGATCACTTAGGCCATAGGAACTTTGGAGAAGCCTGTGCACATAACTCATTAATACATGGAAGATCTTTCACAAGGCCAGCTCTCTGTACTGCCTCCTCACTTTGTGCACAGAGGTGGAAAAGCAAATGTGAGGCTGCCCAATGTGTGCGCTACTTCTGTAGGTGCTACCCCCCTGGTGGGCGGCACTGCACAGAACCACATTTGGGCTAGATTTCCGTGGCTCTGTATTCGTTACCTGCTGCATGGTCTGTTCAAGACTCAAAGCAGGGAAAGGACTGTAGAAACTAAATGCAACACAAAATATGCTTCAGATACAAACCATATTCTTCTGCTCCACATGAAAGTACGTTTGCCATGCACAGGCAGCCAGGCTTGGAGCAAGTCAGTCACTCTATTCTGGGTCCAGATGGGGCTGCAGTCAATAATGTGTCTTCTTAATGTGCATGACTGCCAAACCAATACTGTTACCACTTGTACCTAAAAGGCATCACAATCAATAAGGCAGGAGTACCTGGAAATACAACCGAGTTCATTACTCTGACTGAGGGTAGGATACATCTATTTATCTACCTATCTATCTGTCTACCTATGTATGTATGTATGTATGTATGTATCTATCTATCTATCTATCTATCTATCTATCTATCTATCTATCTATCTATCCATCCTAAATCCCAATTCTGCTCTGAGATAAATCCAGTGATCTCAGAAAGTCTCACACACAACACAGAGGAAGACTTCACTCATTAAAAAAAGTTGCTTACAACTAGCAATTTGACAATGGGAAATGGTTTTAAACTGAAGGAGAGTAGATTTAGACTAGATCTTAGGAAGAAGTTCTTCAGCAGAAGGGTGGAGAGACTCTGGAATAGATTTCCTAGAGAGGTTGTGGATGTTCCCCTCCCTGAGGGTGTTCAAGGCCATGCTGGATGAAACGTTGACCATGGCAGGGAGGTTGGAATAGATGCTCTCTAAGGTCCCCTCCAACTAAGCCGTTCTGTGATTCTATGATCTTGTATTCTTGTCACTTCACTATTTTGCCAATAAATTAATCTTTTCTTCTCATATCTCCTTTCCCTTGCCCCAAGCCCATAACCCACTGAGAGAGCCACCATTTAAAAAAATAAACAGAATCATGTTATCATAGGTGACATTCTTGAAATATTTCCCTGCTTTCACTACCAGGAATTCTTCCTCTCCCCTTTGAACAGTTAAAACTTTTAGAAGACTGGCATGCTTTTATGATGTCTGTTGTCTACATATGGTGAAATCAGTCCTATTGTTATCAATAGAAATTATGCCATGATAAATCATTACAATACGATAATATAATGCTAGGATGCTTGAAGATACTTGTAACACCTTGGAAATATTCAGAAGCCATCTGGACATGGTCTGGGGATCTAGCTCTAGGTGACCTTGCTTGAGCAGGAAGGTTGGATCAGGTGACATGTAGAGGTGCTCTCCAACTTCAGCTCCTCTGTGATACTAAGCTGAATGCTGGACATCACAATAGTGCCAAAAACTCATTACAACATTTATCACTACTTAAACTGTACTACTGTAAACACAAAAGACAGCGATAATTGACAAAGGATGTTGAACTTTAAGGATGAGAGACTACGGATGAGCTTCACTTGTAATTTTCACCAGCTCAAATTCACATTACCTCTTCTGATGCCTATGGATTTGCAGTGATGTAAAAAGAGGATCCTGCCCAAGTCCCATAGCTCTGAAATACAATGTTTTAAAGGTCCATCTAACACATGCATACAAACTCTTGGGCGTAGAAGACTTCACTTGCCATCCAGACCACATCTGTATTACTTGCAGACTTATTTCTTCCCCACATGACAACTGATCATATCTGAAAGCAGTTGATTTTATCAAAGTCAGGACTATAAACACAGGTCAGGTTAGGTGGGATGACTGTCTTTACTGCAGTGAGTGGGTTGTTATTCAATGGGCAGCCTTGCCCTTCTAATTGCACAAGAATTAAATGGTGGGGATATATCTTTAGCTTAGAAATGTTAACACTCAGAGAGTGGTGACCTTTGAAATAGAAACGTAATTTGTTTTTTATATAAATTCCCAAATTTACTCTCAAAATTTCCTAAGTTTACTTACACAAAACACCTACCCGGTTCCCCTAACTGAGCAATAGGAAAAACTCATCAAAATACTGCACTGCATAGTGTAATCCACTCCTAGGGAGAGAGCACTGATGCCTCTCCAAGCTTGTCTTCAAGGTGTGCACATCGAATCTGTTTTACTCACTATGGTTGTCATGTGAAGGTTATTATGTTACACCTAAAAGGTACAGCTGTCCAGGGAAAAAATCAGTAAACTGTTATTTTATCTCATAAATCTAGAGTTTGGTGGAGCTCAGTACCTACTTCTATGATTTTATCTTTTGCAGAGATAAGGTTGCAGTGGGACTTTACTACAGCTCAATTCTTCATTACTGCCTTACCAGTTACTTTAACAGAGTATAAGCACAAGGAAAGGAAAATAAATCCTTCAGCAAACACCTCTTCAGTAAGGCACAGAGTGTACAGCTTCACTGCTGCTGCTGCTGAAGCAAGATATTAAGATCAGTTACCTAAGAGCACATTCTTCCCCACAAAAGAGCCTGTGCTAGCCCTGGCATGTCTGTAGCTGGTTCTGGTCCAGGAAGAGTTAAACCCTTTGCGGTGAGGTGGGACAAACTTCACTTAAACTCATTTTTGTGGCCAGCCTGATTGTTTTGACACCTGCACTATGTGAGGGATGGCATGGTCTCCTTTGTGGCACATAATGGTACATCTTCGTCATTGTTCTAACACCCTGCACAAAAAAGAAGAAAAAAATCCCTAATCTTTCTGTGGTGCCAGTGACTGTAACAATGCCGGGACGTTTTCTTTTCCTCCTTGCTCTCTCTTTCCTTTACCCCACTATTGTTGCCATAGCCACGATGGTGCAGTACTGCTGGTTCAGGGAAGTTTCTGTACTGTACCGCCCTGAGCTTATTGTTTAAATCTTTATTATTCAACTGTTCTGAAGATTTACATTTTTAATGGCTCATTTATGTAATCCCATAAATAAAGTAGCAGAAAAGCATCCCACACAAACGAGTGAATTGGGGGTTGAAAAAAGCTGCTGAAGCAGGTCACTCAGGGTCTCAGCTGCGGGGCCTTGATTGGTATCAACGATCTAGCCACTGTGGCAATGGACTTAAGACCACCCAGTCAGCCCCAAAATGGTGCATTACCAGGGAATAGTGGAATGGTGCTATAGTTCAATCTCTCCTATTTAGCAGGGAGCAGAGTTGTGCTGCAAAAACCATTTCAGGCTCAGACTCATTTACCTTATTGCTTTGACAGCTGCACCTCTCCCGCAGTAAAGTTTAGATTATTAGCTTTTCCCTCCTAGCAGCTGATGGTCATAGGATGGCTTTTTTTTTTTCCTTACCAGTATATTCCTGGGGCTGATAAAGTCCCTCTAAACAGGCTGTGAATTCAAGCACCTGCTTGAAGAATTTGTTTTATAAACTGAGCACTGAGATGGAGATATGTTCTAACAATTCACTTTTAAGCTTGTGCCCAATGCTTCCCTCACTAGCTCCCTCCTCACACACAACCCTCAGTGAACTGTAAATCTTTTGAGCAGGGCCAGTGCACTTCTCATTGCCATCGGGCTAATGAAAGATAGGGAAGATATTTTGTTCCTGGTCAGTTCTCACCCTTCAAATTTGATTTTTAGTCGCTATCTCAAAAAGCAGCTGCACAGTCGCTGTACATCCTGGGGACTCTGTCTCAGAGTATCTTACAAAGCATTCCTTCTCAAGGACAATTACCAAGCAGCTAGTTGCACATTTTACATCACATCTTGCACCCTTAAGCTATTCTGCTGAGTCAGCAGGAGAAATCCACCTATCACCAGTCTTGTCTCTTTGCCACTCCCTTTGGTCAGCACCATCATGGCACGGCTTTGGTCCCACTACCTAGTATCACCTCAGAGGATGCCCAGGCTCAGCATGGGCAGCTTATCTGGGGCTGCTCTGCACTGCTTAAGGGGCTGCAGCCAGACGGATGTAAGCTGGCAGCCCCTGGACTGCAGGACTGCACAGATGTAACTGTGGAAAGCAGGGCTTCAGCATGAACTCTCATCACCTGGATGGGTGTTTGGCTCATAGCAAGATGGGGCAGCTGGGGAAAAGAGACAAGCTGCCTAAGAAAAGAATGTAGGACAGGCCACTCCTCTACCTCATTCCCAGGAACCTTTATGGGGATCCCAGTTGGTGCAGCACCTTTGGACAACAGTTTGTGCTCCTATAAAATGGGACAAGGATGCCCCTGCATCTGCAGAGGGGAATGTTGATAGCAGCTGAGACCCCACTGAGGTTAGTACCTACACTGGGGGCCAGCAGTGACTCATCAGTACCAGCATCCTTCTCCCAGATTGTGCTGACAGGTAACAACTGGCACCAACCTTGCCCTGCCACAGAAGCGTCAGGCAGGGTCCTAACAAAGTCATCCCCATGCACATTTCCTCATCTGGAGAGCTGCAGGAGTGGACAGCCATGAAAGCAGCCCCATCCATCCTCCCCAGCTCTCACCAAGGCTGTCAGGACAAGCACCAGCCACAGCACCAGTTGCCAGACAGAGAACAGCCAAGTAGCCAGAGCCAAAAGCATGCAACCCACACCCAGCACCCAAAGTGTAACACATGGTCTATTGCTACTGAGACACATTGGTGCTTGCCTTCCCCCGCACACAAGTAGTTTAAATGCAAAGGAACAGCACATTTCCCCTAATTAAAAAGCAAAGCAGCCCTTTACAGAGGTCCGTCTGTGTGAAGAGCTGCCAGCAGATAAACCACAGCAGTTCACAGTCCAGACAATAGCACTTCCTCAGTTTACCTGCTGGATCTCATTCTGCTCGGCTGTGTGGAGCGGAGTCAAAGGAAGCTGCTCAGAGGCAGGGAGCAGGCAGTGGAACAAAGGCAGCGAGAATACCAGCCAGCCCAAAGGAACAGCGGGGAAGCTGGTAATTGGGCCGTGTGTGTTTGGCTTTCACCAGCCTAGCAGGTTTGTTTTTCCCAGGCTGGAGCCTAGGCTGAAAGAGACATGAAATTATTAAAGACCTCAATCTAGAATGGAGAAAAAAGGGGAAAAAAAAGTTGGCAGTAGTGGCTGGAGGTGAATCTTGAGTATAATTAGAGTGTGGTGGGGACTCTCTGCTCCCTTCCAAGGGTGGAGGTGCCAGGAAAATTATTTGCAATGGGCAAGGAAAAATTAAGTTTAGGAAAAATTCCTTTCTGTGGACTAGCATTGCTAGTTTAGCTCATTTCTCAGACAGTGGGGATCCTACTGTGCAGAATGCAAAAGGTCCTGCAATGGAAAGGTAGAGTTGTGCCTTACTGGTCCCTTCCTTGTTGCAAGAAGATTCCCAGAGGGATCCAAATATAAATGGGACCCATTTGTGAAGCAGACGCAGAGCCACCCTTGGGAAAGGAATTCCCCACAGTGAGGCTGATTTTTGGTCCTTTCATCATGCAGATGTTGCAAGGAGCTGCAGGTATACCTGCAGGTCTATGGTGCTTCTTACAGGCAGAATGCGCACAGGACCTCAGGGCAGACCACAAGCCATGCTAGTGCAGCACCAAGCCTGAGCTGCTTCAACCTGTTCTGGCCCAACACCCTACTAATGCCAGGTGTTGGCATGGAGGATTGTGATACCTTGTGTGCATTTGCAAAGCACACTGTAGATATGAAACTTTCAATACGGTAACCAACCATCTTAAACATAAGCCTGGTGGCAGGGAGGGAAAATACATTTGCATCCCCTTTCCATTTTAGCTCAGGGAGAGTCTGCCTTGAGCTTCAGTCTCCATCCTCAAGAAAAGCTAACATGAAATCCTGCTGCTGGCCAGGCAGTCATGAGTGCTGGGGGAAGCAGTATCCCAATGGTAAACCTTGCATTAAAAAAAGGATGGGTAGGAGCTGCTGGTGATCTTGCACTGCTCTTCTGGCTTCCATCCTCCTTGAACCTAGAGACAGAATAAGCTGCTTAGCTGGTGCAAACCAACTCAGCTCTGCTGATGGCAGTACAGAATCACAGAATGGGAGGCATTGGAGGAGACCTCTGGAGATCATCTAGTTCAACGCCCCTACTACAGCAGGATCCCCTAGAGAAGATTGCACAGGAACACATTCAAGAATGAATGTTTCCAGATGAGACTCCACAAGCCTTTTGGGCAGCCTCTTCCAGTGCTCTGTTACCCTCAGTAAAAAGTTTGGTTTTCCTTATGTTCAGATGGAACCTCCAATGCTCCAGTTTGTGCCCACTGCCCTTTGTTCTGTTACTGAGCACTGAGAAGAGTTTGGTCCCATCCTTCTGACACCCACTCTTTAGGTATTTGTAAGTATTAATTAGATCCCCCTCTGAGTCTCCTTCTCTGCAGGCTAAACAGCCTCAGCTCTCTCAATGCCTCCTCATAAGGCAGATGCTCCAGCTCCCTGACCATTTTAGTGGCTTGGTGCTGAACTCTCTTCAGTAGTCCTTTGTTCTTGATCTGGAGAGCCCAAAACAGAATATAGCTTCCAGCACAACTTCACATTAGGATTTCCTCATTGACACGGTATCATACACTTTTCTAGGAGCCCACACTTTCTCCCAGGAATTTATTTAACCAGAATGGTCTCATATGTTTGATGTGAAGGAGGTCTTTGCAGTAGTCACACCCCATGCAGCACCTTAATGAGGTCATCAGGGAAAGAGTTGCAGGGCCACACCATGGGAAATTTCATCTGCTCCTCTTTGGGGCATCTCCTGGCTTAGTCAATCAAAACAAAGAGAGAAAGATCACTCAGAGCCAAATCCTTTTATAGACAAAAAACATTCCATCCTCTGAGGACTTTGAAAGTGTTTCCTTTGCAGCTGTTCACAGAAGCACTAACCACTGAGCACTGGCCAAAGGAGCACTAGAAACTGAAACAGCAATGCCATGAAATCCCAGCAACACTGCCTCCCCAGTTTTAACACCACAGCGTATTACGCTGGAGTGATGCTTTATTCTAGGAGGCTGCCGTGGGTAGAACTGTCCATGTTCAGACATCCAGATCACCAAGCCAGTTATTTTGCCTACCTTCCTTTTGGCTTATGCCATTATTTTGATGTTTAGCGATATGGTAGGGAAAGAAAACTGTATTTGAACACAACGTACAGAATTTAGACAAAGCCATAGTTCACATAAAGGTTTGGCTTCCTTCACATCTTACACTCCTTTCTTAATGCTCTTATTATTCAACTTAAAGGCTCACTATCAGAAAGTTCATCATTGCTGTTCCTGATGGGTTAGCTGCTAGCTAGCATTTTTCTCTCTGAGACATTCTGAAAGACTAGCATCAGGCAAACTTCCACCCCTTGTGAGATGTTTCAAGACAGAGAACTCCAGGAGAAACTGGAGAATTCAGAAGACACAGACTCTCAAGCAAATACCTACCCACAGTACCCCAGGCTAGATTTTGGTTGTATTAGTACAATTGACACTAAGTTGCATGTTATCTTGTTCCTGTAGCACTGCCCCAGGAAAGTGCAGATGGCCTGGCTGGGTCCTGGGTTTCACAGCAAGCAGAGGACCAGGGACACACTTGGCTGGAGGTGAATGTGTGCTTCTGCTTGACAGGAAGGAGGTGAGATCATGCTAAGGTCATTCCAACTGCTGACTGTCCAAGTAATATCAGGTCACATTCACACATTCTTCCTTTCATACAACAGTTCTGTGTTCATGCTCCTCTTTCAGAACCTCCATGACAAAAATCAAACTTTCTGGGACAGAACCCTGCAGCAGTCAACCCAACACAGCTGCGACCTCACAGGTGAATTAACACAAGAATTAACACAAGGTGAACTTCACTGACACTGCCAAACATACAATTTAAAAGGATCAATTATTAAGTAGCTACAGAATGTGTCAGTCTGTCTTTATTACTCTTATTACTGTATGTTTGTGACAAGCATCACAGTTAATGCCACCAAGTTCAAGGGCTTGTATGTTTAGCCTTAAAGCAGGCTAACTTAAACCCTCAATTGCCATGGTTTTCTACTGTCTAGATCTAGAGACTCTTTTCTCATTCACAACTGATCAAGATGTAATTGCCTTCATTTTCTGACTAAGTTTTGATTTTTGCTTTTATGACCACAGTCTTGTATCCTTTTAATCCTCTTTTTGTGACTGTACTCTGGCTTGCAACGACAGTGAGACAACAGAACCCAAGTCTCCCATGCCATACTCCAGACCACAACAGCACTTCACAGGCAATACAGGGTGAGTGCCCAGGCTTAACAACATGAGGCTATGTTGGGATCTCCTCAGAGCATCCCCACGTATCTACACCAGTACTCCTACATCTCATTTCTCCATTTAGAGAGAAGAAATCAAGCACAAATTCTGCCCTGCTCACTGCCAGTGAGCCAGTGTGAAAGCTCACAGCAGTGTTCTGGACAAGCCACATGAGCCCATGGGATCTCATCAAACAGTTACAGTGGGAAGCTGCTGGCCATCTGCAGAGCAGCCAAGAGGGCAGAAGGTAGTTGAGAAACACAGTCTACAGGGCTTACAGTCATGCAACAAAACCTATTCTTTATTCCATAGAATACCCAAAGTAATAACAAAAACCTGCCTAAGATCCTATAAAGAAGCTGCAGATGGGAATCTGAACTCTTCTCCATAGAACCACACCAACATTACAGAGGGCTCTGTCTCCCTGGCAGGGCATTATGCCACTTCCACAAAATGTCTGGTAGCTGGCACACTGTGATTGCAATATAAACTACACAGGATGCTCTCAGAGGAACTATGCAGGACTTGCACTATTCTTTAGTCTAAACTTTATGGCTCAACATTCCAGTAACACACAACTTGTCATTTTTGATAGCTCTGAACATTGTATGAATAGCAATTTTGTGTAAAACCAGCATATTCTTCTTGCCCCTTACAAACCAAGGTTTACGTTTGTAGCACACAGGCGGAGATTTGATGTTTTGAGATTCAGTACAAGATGCAGGCTTCTGCTAATGTTTTATGAGGTGGGGGATAATGGCCTCAGAGTCACTGACGTCTAAGCAATACTGATCTAAAAGAAATACGGAAGATGCGTTCACACCATTCGAGACTTGACAGGTTGCTAAATACCTGACATACCAGTATTTGAGGCTTTTTTCTTGTTGTAAGACTATATCTGGGAACAAGGGAGTGAATATATACAGTCAGCAAAATTTTGAAGGCTTACATTTTTTAAAATTAATTTTAGCCATTCCCTTTGTAACATTTACTCTTTGTTCCAATTGATAGTCACAAAAACAAAGAGTGCATATTAACACAGACAGGAGTTTCATTCATAGATGGTGAGCTACAACAGGATTATTTGCAAGTGCAAAGATCACTCACATGAATAAAGATTTGGTGGATCAGTGAACTCCACTGATAAAATGAATAAAATCCTTCTTCAAACACAATCCAAATGTTTTCCTGCTACTTATCCAAGCAAGTTTTCTTCTGCGTTGTTCCAGTTTAATTAACTGAAAACACATAATCATTAATGAGAGCTCTGATAGAGCAGGAGAGGAAACTCACTTCTTGGTGATCAACTTGCAGCCACAACAAAAAACACAGTTCTGTTTGTGCAGGGAAAGCAACCCCCTCCTGCTACATTATCCCATTGATCTACAAACATTTACATCTCCTTTGTTAATAGCTTTCTGTAGAAATTTCATGATCACTGAGGAACAATCTTACAATTGCACCTCAAGAAACTTCTGGTTTAGACTGGATCAGTCCAAAAAACATGGTCTACTTTTGCCTTTTAGTCACGTTACAGACATTCATGAATTGTTGTAAATAATTCAAATTGGATTTACAAGAGAAAAGGCTGCACAATGAATATAAAATCTGCATGTTGCCACATTCCTGACAGCCTAAACTAATAAAAGTAGGTCTTAAAGCCCAATCATACAATGTCTTCTCTTTCACATTTGTAATTACATTTGTAATAGGATTTGTAACACTAAAAGTCTCATTAACAAGTTCTTGTGGTTATGGCAAGAGAATAGTCCCACCTGAATGAGCTCTGTTGTCTATACAGTGCGCCCTGAGACTGAACAAGCAGTATCAACAGCTCACAGATAAACAAGAAACACCTTTTAAGTATCATTACAGAACAGTACAGTAGGGTGCGTTCCATTTCCATGTCAGCAACCAGCCTGCAACGTTTAGCTGAGGGAAGCTGAGATCAACAATGTATTTTTTATTTATGAATTTATTTATTTAAAAGAAAAGCAATTTTTATGAGTAACCAGTGTTCTAAGTTACAGCAGTTAATTATACATTTGGAAAAATCATGTCAGATTCTCTAGTTGAGACTTTCTGCTAAGGAAATGTTTTCTACCATAAATATGGACTAATTTTGAAAGCATTCTCTCACCACCTTCCCTTCCCAAAAGCCTGGCTTACATTTATATAGAACAAACAGCAGTACTTATCCTAAAAGTGATGTTTGAAGGTAGAAGTGTGGAAAGGTCTCAAGACACCATATTATCAACACATGCAAGACCACCAGGAATTCATAGGTGTTTGTTCTGTGAAACATCTCCAGTCTGAATCTTGATCAACTGTGACATGAATGCTCTACTGCAAAGCCCCATTCCATCCAGTATTGTCACTGCAGTAGAGCCTGGATGACTTTATAGGTGCTGGCCCTCCAGAAAGGATGTGTCCAGCAAAATACAGACTGCAAGCAACATCTACTATTTAAACCATAGCTAGTCCTACATTCTTCAAAGATACCACTTTTTTATTGATCTCCCCCAAGTCGTTGGAAATATTCTGAAAGGCTGATACTTTTATTCCAGTATTAGTGTTCCTGCAAGGAGACAGAGGAACTATCCACAGGTTGTTACTGGAAAGATAAAGTTATCTGACTTTGCTGGATACACTGACTCTGGCAGCCACTGGGGAGCTCAACACCTGTGTAACTACATTTCCATTATTCAGAACAGTAATCCCCAGCTTGTGCATCAAAATTCAGCCACAGCAGATCTCCACTTTGGTCTCCCCATCTCATAACTAGCATGATCTGAGAGACTGAGCAGGTACAGCAAGATGAGGTGTAGACACGCCCATAGGTGGCACTCTTGTCTTGACACAGCAGAGAAGGGCTCTGAAGCACTGGGTCCTCCTTTCCCTCAGAGGCCCATGTCAATTAACAAACCCAGTAAAAAGCATTAATTCCACAAAGCACTTTTAATGAACATTCTTCGTTTTATTGTCAATGCACTCAAAACCAGAAACCTATGTTCAAAACAAGTACTTCTGAGAATACTAAAATACAAAAGATGTCACATGGAAGTTTGTTACTGTAACACAAACAGAAGTGAGATGCAGAAAACACCAAAATATGTATTACAGTGCTCCAAGTCACAAGTCTAAGAACTGTACCACTACAGAATTGTCACGCAGGCTTGGGAAGTGAGCATCTGACTGATTTTGAGTATCACCTCTACATTTCTAGCATTACATTCTGACTTCGAAACTTCCTAGCAGTGGACAGAGAATAATTTTTGTCTCCGAGGTTAGTTTTGAAAGCACCATGACAAGACTGTTCAAACTACTTCCTTACAGAGGGAAGTCTAAACAGAAACAATTATTGCAGTTATGGCTTTTCAGGGGCAATGTTTATTATTATCTATAACAAGTTGGTGAATACATAGGAACAGGCATAAGCACTCTTTTTCTCCTGCTTGCTCCTCCTAACAAGCAAAACCAGTGCTGCCCGTTTTAAATGTGTTATTTTCACTTTAAAGAAAACAAACTCTCTCATTCTATATAAAAGTTTGCACTTGGCCATTTTCCTTTCTTCTAGACTCTATAAAACTAAAGAAACTCAAACTTGCAAAACTTCTTTATCGTTTAGCAGCAAAGAAGTTCTGCTGGCTTTACACAATAAATAATTTCTGCTTAATATAAATTTATTTCCTGAAGGGTGACGTAACTAATCGAGTGGTATTGGACAGTGACAAACGTATGACGCACCATCACTAAGACCCTAAGCTTAGTCAGAAGGGGAGAGAGGAATGCAGCAAATGGAATGTCTGTTCCAAAATGACTGAAAGATTTATGCTGAACTTTGTTTTTCTCTTAGAGGTCCCAAAGAAAAGGTTTCTAAAGCTACCTCAAGGCTACTTCTGACACAAACCAGCTCAATTCAAAATCCAATTTTGAACTGCACCTTTTCCCGAAAAACTGAGACATCCCTGCAGTCTGACACTTACTGACATTCCTGTCTTAAACAACATAGTATTATTAGTCACTCTCCTCATCGTTTGCTTGATCGCTTTTCATGCTTATCCTTTGTGTGCTGGTTCCTGTTTCGGTGCCTTGGAGGAGAATAGCTGACTCTCCTTCTGGACTGAAAGCTGGGTGTATATGGGTGAATTCTGCGTTTCTTTGTTTTTTCTTCTTTCCTGCTTTTGCTTGGTTCAGGCTCTTTACTGTCTTCCTTTTGCTCACGTTCTTGATCTTGCTCTTTTTGAGATGGCAATGTGTTTTTGATGGTATTAATAAGAAATCTTTTATTTGTACCAGCAAGAGGACATTTCAACCTGTAAAGACATTTAAAAGTGATCAAAAGACAAGATAAAATGACACTAAAACAAGTCTGAGACTTCAATAATTTTAAGACAGGTTTGTGCTTTTGGCTTTCCTTGCATGCCACCTAGTGTAAACTCTAAGTACAGAAAGACACACTTAAGGTTGTCTCCATTGTCCTTTTCTCTTTATAGGATGAAAATTATTTCAACACATGATTTTCAAAAGATGGTGTGCACAAGTGGAAGCAGGGAATTACAATGTGTTTTCAGGTTGATGGTACTTAGGGATTCAGGAATCAAGTATTTAGTAACATAACCTAAGGCATATATACTGGAATGGTTTACAAGGTTATAAATGTTCTAAAGTTAGCATTATAGAATGAACTGAGATACTTGGAAGGTAACATACACACTTGCATCAAGAATTCAAAAAGCTATAGCAATAAAACATATACATAAGACTTATCAGTTTTAACTAGTGTCTGGCAACCAAACAAAATGTTTTATTTTCTAAACAGAATGAATACTTATCCAAGTCTTTCCCATTGTTTCTGACTTTCTCTTCTTGCAGCTTAACACTTCTGCACACAATTCAACAGCTAGATTTAGTAAACAGGTGCTGAATATTTCACTTCACTGATATAAGCTATATTCATTCTCCATTTATCATGTCAAAGAACTTAATGAGAAAGAACAGCTCTGAATATATTCCTGCAGTAAGCACAAATAACTGCAGATCTGTTTACAGTAGGAGCCACTGTGTTATTTCTCTTCACCACATTTTGGAGTTTGCATGCTAATGGAGAAGAGCTATGGGACTACTCTAAAAAAAAAAAAAAAGGTGTTGGAGATCACACTGCGACTTTATGAATCAACTATGAAGTCAATGAATTCTAACACTACAACGTTAAGATCATCCATTCCATCTGAATATTTTGTGCAAGTGTAGAAAATATTCCCTGACCATTTAAAAATCTTTTATGGCTCTGAATAATCAGAGTATCAGAACAAGGAAATTCTAATGAAGATTATGCATAATTATTTAGCATACTTCACGACTTTTTATTAGGCATGGCATTTGTCACAGTGTTTAGGTTCAAGTTTAGTCATGATGCATTACTGATAGTTAAGTATCTAGAACAAGAACTATGAGAGTAATTTTAGAAATATACATTAAAAATGGACTCACTTTTATTTCTGCTAGGTATCTCAACACATTTCTAAAGCACAGCTAGTTCTAGTGTTTTCTAAACATTCTGCTTATAAATCTACACTGTTCTGCTCAAATCCTGATTAAAATAATAGTAATTAAAAAGTGTAGATCTGTATCTAGTATAGCTGTTTTCTAACATATGTATTACTGTTATACAAGGCTAACATATCTCAAGCTACACCAGCTATGAATATGGTTCTGAACATGCCATGCCACGAGTTACACTCAAGACAAATAAACGTTATCTGTTTTGTGTTGTAAGTTCTCTGCATATCTTATGCCAGCATTACTGTACCTAAGCATTTCCTACCAAGGGAAGGCAGCTTTCCCTAGGCTGTAATCCAGACAGAACCAACTTCACATTTGTCTCCTTTCTCCTGCTTTTTCTTAAGAGCTAATGCATTGATTAAACACTAATATATATGGCACCACAAACAGACTTTACACCCTAAATAACCTTGCTGAAGCATTTATTTCTTTTTGGCACTGTGAGTGCTGCCTGAGCTATATTAAGAATGAAAACTGATGAGAAACAGGGGGCTTCAGAGTCAGCTAAGCAATGCTATTAGCTCACCATCACAGAACAGTAAAAGTAAGCCACTGGGCTTTCACGGAGCAGTATTAAGCTATGGCACAAATCCGAAGCATAAGTCTTACTTTTACTGACCTCAGACTTCAACAAAGCAAGTTCTGCTTTGTCTTACAAGAAAAATATACGTATGGCAGATGCTACATTACAAATGCACACACAAGCATAATTTTTACACATACTCATGGTATATATGGAACTGTGAGGATGAAATTATTAACACTGATATCTCTGAAAGAATTTCTAATTATGAGAGAACTGAACCTCCTCAAAGACAAACTTTCGGCTTGCTGTAGGTCTGATCCTGCAACCATATAATATACTGGGTTGGAAGGGACCCCTAAAAGTAATCTAGTCCAACTCCTCTGTGACAACCAGGGACATCTCTAACTAGAACAGATTGCTCACAGCCCTATAAAGCCCAGCCCTGAATGTTTCCAGGAATGGGGCCTCCACTATGTCTCTAGGCAGCCTGTTCCAGTGATCCACCATTCCCATAGTAAAGAACCCTTTCCTAATGTCCAGCCTAAATCTATCCTTTTTCAGCTTAAAACCATTACCCCATGTCCTGTCATTACATGCCCTTGTGAACAATTCTTCCTCAGCCTTCTTATGGTCCCCTTTCACCTACTGGAAGGTCCCCCAGGAGTCCCTTTCTCTTCAGGCTGAACAACCCCAACTCTCTCAGCCTGTCTTTGTAAGAGAGGTGCTCCTGCCCTCTGATCATTTTCACAGTCCACTTCTGGATATACTCCAACAGGTCCACATCCATCTTGTATTGGGGGCTCCAGAACTAGACACAGAACTCCAGGCGAGATCTCACCAGGTCAGAATCACTTCTCATCTGCTGACCACGCTTCTTTTGCTCCCTCAGAACACAGCTTGGGGGCAAGCTCAGCCTACGTAAGGTGGAACACAGTTCTGCTGGCTAGCAACCAGTGCAAATGAAACAATTTTAAGAGTTTTCTTTAACAACAATTAAAAAAAAAAAAGACACATTAAAAGAACATTAAAGTTTGTTAATAAAGCATGCTTGAAGCAGAGTTGCAGATATGACCAATCTACAGTTCTGGAGTCTACAAAACAGACTCCAGTTCTGCAAAAATGCAAGGGTTCACTCTTTACTCTGCATGCTCCACTAAGCTAAACCAAACCATTCTTTCCCACAGAATCTTGTCCTCACTCCACAGTCAAGCACCTCAAGCCCCAAAATCTCTCCACTCTGTAACAACAAAGAGTCAGCACCACATCTTGAGCAAGGAAAAAACCCCTAAATCCATTATCATGAACATAGGTCAAATCTATTTTTTACTTTTTAGGCCATCTATGCATTTTAGGGCATTCTGTGCAGTAACAGAATTTTCAGCCAAAGCTTGTTACCAAGTGTAGCAGTGCAGTTCATCCTTGAATTGTGCCATGCAAATTACCAGTAAAACATACTGACACCATTTAAGATCTAAGAGTACAAGTGCTGTGCACCCACTCTTTTCTCTGATGAGTAACTGGACGTAATAAACAACTTGGCACAAGTCAGCCTCAGCATAGAGAGTAAATCACATCTTTCCAGGAAACAGATTTAATTATGGATGAGCTTACAAGTACATTTTTCCCCCCACCAAAAGCCAATGAAAAATACAGCACTATACAGAATTTAATAGAAGAGTGACTGTAGGCATTAAAAAGCAGCTTGAGACTGATTTGCCAAACCAACTAATCTAGGCTGTTACCCTTTGACAAGGGATCTCACAAAATAGATCCTAGGAGGACACTGCAAGCTTTTATGTATGGCCTTAGCAGCTAGATACAGCCGGCAGGACTTTGTACGGCAACCTGTGCTCTGATCACAAGATTTTAATATATTTTCTTCGCAAACTGTCTTTGCTGTTTTGCCTCTTCACATTAAAATCAAAGAGATGTAGGGGAATCACACTGAAGTACTTCTGCGCAGTCATGCAACATCCTTTCAAAGCAACATGGAATACAGCATTCTGCCATTCCTGTGCCCTCAAACACTTTGGTTTAATCTTCATTATTTTGTATTCTGCAGTACTTCAGAGTTGGTACTGAACAGAAAGCTATCTAAAGGAATGAAAGCAGTTTTAGGATTGCTTTACAAGAAATAGAGTTAAAAATAATTTCTTGCCTCCAAAATGTATCTTTTTGCAATTTCATTTTAACTTACAATTGTAGAGATTAGCACACCACTCCAAAATATTCTCTTTACCCTATCTTATTTTGCATAACCTTTTCAAGTAAGCCCAGACAATTACATCTAGTTCACTTCAGCTCACTTGCTATCAGCTTCTTTGAAGACCAGACTTATACAATGGATATGAAAAACACCAAACATCCTATAGCTTTATTCCATGCGTGTCCAATGCTATCTGATAAATCATGGTTAAATTTAGCTGAACCATTTCAAGCACTCTTATATTATTTGCCCGCAACTTCCAATCCAGCTGGCTCTTCAAATATTAACTTCCAGACAGTTGCTTTGATGTATTCTTGAAGTTCCACCATCACAGCAACATCACTGAGATTCATCCACAGATTCAGCTCTTTTGCTCAATATTTCCAGGTCTAAGACACCTTCAGAAGAGAATACTCCCTTCCCTTTCTCTCACACATTTTCTTGTGATTAGCTCTACTAATGCTCAAACCAGATACATCAGCAGCAGAATCTACAACATGCGGTATCATAAAGATGTAGGAAACTCCCAAAAAAGAGCCACAATGACCATAGACTGCACACAAAAGAGTACTGCAGAACTAGAAACACTGCAGTGCTGAGAGCAAGAATACTGAGGACATCCAAGGAACAAATCAATCGCAAAAGCCAATCATGCAAGATCTACAGATACTCAGTATTTCTTGGATTAATTTGCCATGAACTTAGATGCTGCCCAGCTGAGCAGTCCTGAGACCATGGAGACCGTGAGCTAAGACTTAACCAACTAAGAGCTCATGAAGACCATTGGCAACACTGACAGCAGCTCCATGTCCAGTGTCCCCGGTAATTTCCCTTCACAAATAAACCCTTTCCTGACATCATCACCAATCTCCCTGTTTGCAACCAGCCTTTCTTCTAGCAGAATCTAAATCCTACAGGTTGCAGCTGCTACCCATGTCATACAAAGCAAACTTGTAAGACAATGCAACACTGGCAAAAACACTCCCAAACTAGAACACATACTAGCCACATTGTCACATATTTCAAGGCTGAATACGCTACAGTATGACTGGTACATTTTTTTTCTGTAGCATACAAGGTATGCTAGGTTGGATGCTTTCAATTTAGGCTTAAACAGCATCAGACTATCCATCTCACTCAAAGGACACAGCAAAAAAGTTAGGTAGCAGTGATTGGGGAACTTTTTTTATACTTGAGCTATGGGAAACTAATCACTCTACTCTGGACAGTAACAGAACAGTGGCTTGACCCAAAATTGGTCATAAAAGATGACTAAAACTTTGCTGGCCAAAGTTTCACTGCCATCAACATCTACCAGGAGACACTACTCCTTTATAACAGTGCGTACCATACGCTTCCCCAAGAATAACCATACCTGCCTCTCACCTCACTTTAACCAACTCCTATTTAATGCCACTGACTCCAGAAAATGTATTTCCCATGTAGACAACAGCTGCTGGAGAGCAAGATAAACTGGAATCATCAAACTATTAGTATCAACCTCTGTCTCTCCTTACCCAAAGATAGAACAAATATTTTCTTCATAGGCCTAGCTGCTTCAACTATCCATTGCCAAGACATGATCGACAGTCTTACACTAGATGTCTTCAAGTACTGTGCATGTTCTCTCCAGGAGTCCTCTGACAAAGGGCTGAGGAAACCCCAGAAGTCCTCTAAGCATTTCTAATCTGGCAAGAAAAGGAGTTTTTTGTTTCACCTGCTAAAACTGTGCTTTTAAGCAAGCTGGAGACAGCCTTGTCACTTTGCTTCTACCAGTAATGCTTTTCTGGATTTGGTCTATTAAGAAACATTTTAGTAACTAATTTCTCTGCTCATTTCATTTGCTCTCCACAGAGCTCAGAGCAGGAGCCATCTTCCTTTCAGAAGCTTACAGTTGCAAGGTTGCTTCTCTGAAGCCCTTCAAGTTTTACCACAATATCAGTTACATATAATGGCATTTTTCTGGAGGATGATACTCAACTGAGCATAGTTTTCTTCCAAATATCTTACTGGCTCTATGATCTTCTAAGTATATATTCACAATACCCAGTAGTTGGCCAAGCTTGGAAGGACCATACCAGTAAAATGAGGCACAAAAAATACTAAAGGCAAGAGAGCAGTGGCTCTCTCTCAGCTGGGGGTTGGTCTCTATTCCCAAGTCACTGGTGATAAGACAAGAAGAAATGGTCTCATTGCACCAGGGGAGCTATAGATTGGAAAAATCTCTTCACTGAAAGAATGGTTAAGTATTGCAACAGGCTGCCCAGAGAAGTGGGGGAGTCACCATCCCTGAAGGTGTTCAAAAAACATACAAGTCTGACACTAGGAAGCATGGCTTAGAAGGCACAGTGGAGTTGGGCTGACAGCTGGAGTTGATCTCTGAGGTCTCTTCCGACCTTACTGATTCTATCATCTTCTCTAGGTGCTCCTGCTCTCGCAGAGGTGTTGGACGGAATGATTTTTCGAGGTCCCTTCCAACTCCTACCATTCTGTAATTGTGTGACTTACTGGCAGCCTGCCATGAAGGACTTTAGATCTGCCTTACAGCCGCATATAAAAGTTGCACACTAACGTATGCCAAAAATATGTAAGTGTGTGCGTATATATATCAAAATATCTCTGAGTGCAGACTGCCCAAAACTAGTGTAGTAACTGTTGAGGAGCAGAGCATGAATAAGAATGAAGAAGTCTTCAGAACATCATCAGCTGAGTCAACAGAGAGATAAGCATCCATTGAATTGTGCCTAATGCCAGACCCTGCCTGAGGGAGCAAAGGCTCCCAGGTGAGTATCTATATTGACACAAAAGGATGAACTGAAGTGTTCTTAATCTCTCTTCCCAGAAAAGGGATGGACACAATGGCTGGACATCGATAAACTAATCAGAAACTAATAAGCTAATCAGAAACTAATCACCCATCAAGATCTTTCTGCTTACTGCTACACCCAGTAAAATGTTTTCTCCGCATCTTTCTCACATGCATAACAAAATACAAATGTCAGTCTTTTATCAGGACAGAGAGGAGAAAATGAAAATCTGACACCAAAATATAATAAACAGCATTTCGATGGGTTCTCCTCTCCTCCCCTTCAGACCCCAGCTCTGTAATGGTAAGAAAATGTACCTTGGCCGATGGTATAGAATAGAAGCACTGTGTGCTTCTATTTCATATGCTTGTTTGTCTATTTGTATCCTTTAGGCAAACACTGCCAAGTTAATTTATCCCTATCCATCTCAAAAAATCTGTATATAAATGTTGCACGTATGAACAAATAATACTCTGTTTCTCATCAGCACTGACTGGACCTGCAGCGTAAAGGCTGTTTATAAATGTCTAGGTGTCAAGACTGGTAGTATATATATTGATACTGCTATTTGTGAAACCAACCACTCCCTAGAAGGAGGGCCAGACACACAGCTTAAGGGCCGGTTTGTGAATGTCTAGTGTTGGACCTATAGTAAAGGAATACTATTAGTGTAATGTGATGGCTGCTTATGAACTCTGGTGTCATACCAGCTCCCTCTAGCCCTGTCTAAACTCTGGAGGACCAGCTGGAGCAAACCTGGTCTATTCCTTACAAATTTGCTCATTACACACTTTCATGCAACATTAACTTCAGGAAGTACTGATGCTTACTTGTACTTCTTTTTCCTCTCTATTTCCTAGGCACTGGATAGCAGTCACTGATGGAGACAGGGCACTGCAGAGATGGATTTTTTTTTACTTGACCTTGTATAGCTATTCTCATATTCCTCTGCAGTTGAAATGATCCTTACTTCACAGTCTCAGCTCAGGATATCACAACACCAATCCCTGTGTAAAGTCTTCTCTGCTTGAAGCCTTCTTCCTCCTCCTCCTCTAACATTAACACAACCCTGGCCTAACCATATTCTATTTCATATCAGTGGAACCTGTAGCAATTCTGAAGAACAGGCCACCTTTAGCTGTCCCTTTGTCTGGTAGGTCTTGGGCATCAGGCTTTAGCAAATCACATTACCCCAAGCTGATGATCATAGCCAGCTGAACAGGACCACTACCCATTTACAAACAAGGAATAAGAAGTAGCTAAAGCCAGAAGCAGAAGCCCATGCACACTCCTGACAGTTATTCCAGGAGTAGCAACAATGCTTCGTTACCTTCCCACAGAAATCTTCAGTCTCCATATCTGGAATTAACTTGCAAAATAATACTAACTGGATGTATGCAGCACTTCATAGTGTTAATCATTTGTACTGGTTTACCTGGCTGTTCCTCAAGGTTGGCAGAGTAAAAGCATGTCATATCATGCTGATACGTATCATTCCTTAGAGTAGCTGTAACTACTCTAGGGAAGTAAACTAGTTTAACATAATGGGTATAAATTGCATCCCTAGCAGAAATAATGAATAAAATATTTAAAAACCTTAAGACTTGTTTAGAAAACACCAAGGCTTAACATTTTTCAGCAAGACACTAATCTTTAAATCTCTTCAGAGCTACTGAAACAGCCAAGAAATCAGCCAAGAACTTCATAAACAATGCAGGTTTATTTTACTACTGTTAGTGGAGGAAGCCAAACATCTACAAATGAGTTCAGTGCTGTCATTGATGCCCTTACTTGCAGGAACATCCCCCCCATCCCCCTGAGTGGATAGAAGACAGTGTGTGATCACGGAGACAGGCAGAGGTGTGGGAGCAGTCTGCAACTTCCAAGGCTGAGCCACTTTGCAGTAAGAACAAGGTAAGATATGAATGGCCTTGGCTCACCTCTGTTTTGTTAGAAGTTCACCAAGAAAAATTACACTTTTCTGCATACCATGTAAAAAAAAAATTGCCACCTTCCTTCATGTCATGGGGGTGAGGAAAATGCCCCTTGCAGCATGGACCAAAAAGGGAACTTGGAACAGAGTCAGCACTGCTGATCACCCCAATCACCATTGTTCCCCCTCATTCATACAGCCAACTATGCCAAGATACTAAGATTGCAGAAAGTCTACAGAGCCGAGGAGGAGACTGGACCATGCCAGACACCACTGTGGCCTGGAACGGTGAATCTAACCTCTTATCTATTTTCTCTAGTCTTTGAGCACAGCATCTATTAACTTTAGTAAAGGAGACTTTTACGTGGACCTAAGATATAAGTCTTAATTCAACCCAAGAGGATCTGCAAACCTGAATCGCTCTCCTTCACTTCTGTGACAATCCCTAGACCAAATAAAATCACATACATTGTTTTAAGATTAATGACTCCTCTCAGGCATGTTATTACTCCTTTAATTACAATTACTTGCATTACAATCTATGATAATCTAGATGCAGAAAATGAAATACTGCATTAAAGAATTAATAATGTATTTTCACTTAAGATTAAAATGCTGTGATTTGCCATCCACTCACTATGCAAATTACCACCTGGGTTTTAGGGTTTTAAGTATTAAAAAATTACCCCCTTCCAAAATTGGATTATAATTTTAGTTCATTTTTGGCTTCAGTTTACACACAGAATTTCTACTAGTGGATCACTTATTATTTTTTATTGTTTTCAAGATTCAGGTTTCTTTGTCAGGCTATGAATTCTTTTAACTTAATCTAACACAACACCACGTGGTCAGTATTTAAGTATATGGACACTGAATCTACCTGGTACTTTAAAAGATTCATTAGGTTCCAATACAAACTTTGCAATTCCATTTACTATAAGGAAATACTATTACAGAAGCTACGCCCAGTTTTCCAGCTGTTTTGCCTTCACCACATTCAGTTAAGCAACTTCATACAGGCAGGATTTACTTAAATTTCTTTCTTATCAGGATTCAAATTTTTGCCCAGACAAATTAGTACCTGGATGAAGACAAATTATTTACACACAAAGCAAATTTAGAGGTAGAGACCTCTGTAACATTTATTTTGGCATCAGTCATAATTTATGTCCTCTTGGCACAACTTACCAACCCATAGCTCCCATTGTTTCAGCTCTGGTTCTCCCACGCTTTGCCTCTTTAAGTAACTCTTCCACAGCCTTCCTAAATAAAAGGGAAAAGAAAAATGTTACCACTTCTGGAACATGAGAACTTGCCACTTTATGCACTTACATAAATAAAGAGTTTCTTCACTGCAATAAATGAAGCAATAAAGAGGATAGAGAATTTTCCACTACAGAAATTTCCTATTGTCCACTTAGTTCTTCCTGAAGTCTTCTCACCATCACAGACCTATTTTGAGCACAGTTAAACTCCACCACAGCAGTTAAACACCACAAAATAGCAAGCAGTCAGATGAAAGTAAAATGACTGCAACTACCAGTTGTCAAACCACACTAGCTTCATCTAACAGTGGTAGAAAAGAGCACATCTCTGTGGCTATCACCCACTGCAATCCAAAACAACCAACCTTTTTTCTAGAACAAACTGGCCAGACTAACATGAAAGCAATTAAATAACTAAGCTCATGCAAGTCACTGGAGACTGCAAATTTGTAATACACACTTAAGGTAACTACTAAATGTCAGTCTTTCAGTTGCCTTTACAAATTAATTTCAATCTGAAACAGAACTTAAGTAACTGTTCTACAGTACATGGTTGAGCTGGAAGACTAACGAGCAGACAATGTGAGCAATTTATCAATATAAATAGAATGCATAACTGTAAGCAACTATACATGTCAATCAACAATAACTGCAAGACAGGAAAAGAAAGCAACACACCAGGTCAAAATAGCCAGCACAAGAAGCTAAGCATTTACAACACTAACATGGGTGAGACTGAAGGGCTTGAAAACTGAAGTAGGAGGCAATAGGGAGGGTATTTATTGGTCAGCTCTCCCAGCTGTGATTGGCCAGAATGTTTGCTGGAGTTTGCACTACATAAGCAACACAATCATCACCTTGACAGTGCAAGTGCGTGTGTAAACGGTATAGAAAAGGTAAACATCACCAGACAAAAAAAAAATAGAGCCTCAGGAAGCCACATAATGTTGTTACAGGATTATCAACATGGCAGGATTTTGCTGCTTTGGCACAGATTAAAACAACCCACCTAAATAGCAATTTTGTTGTCAAGACAAACAGACTAGAGACACCAAGATTCAGTGATACCAGAGGCAGGTCTGAGAAGAAAAGCAAGAAGATTTACATGACAGGCTTATGTGAACACCTAACAAGTTACTGCTGGGACCCAAACATCTAAACAATTGGTTTATTACCATTTATGTTATTAAAGTCTACAGAGCACATGAGGTCCTTGCTTTTAATGCATACACATAACAGAATGAAAATAAGCAGTACAGAACTTCATTCAGGAGGTAATTAGAGAATCTTATGCAGTTACATGCTAGCCTACACCCGTCATCTAGATCTAACCTTCTTCAGTTTGTTATGGTGTTAACATAAGCCTTTACCAGCTCACTTAACATTTGTGATCGTCAATTTGTTCATGTACTAGGGTATGCTGCTGACTTCTAACCAACAAAGACCAAATCTTCTGTTTCTATTGCTTTTGGGCATGCTTTGGTTTTCCCTGGCAATAGAAAACAACTTGGTACTAAATGGTTACAAGTGTAACATTTGATACACTTTCTAGTTACTCTGAAGCTTTGCTTGAATGTAGTTTTCATATTCCATACTTAAAATCATCTGTCACGGGCCTTGCTTACTTAATACTAATTTCCAGCAACCGATACCTTAGCTAAAGATTCCTCAGCAAGTCTCCAGAACGCTATAAATTCTCAAATATTAATAATCCTTGATGAACTTAAACTCATTTGTTCCTAGAGGAAACCATCCCACCCAGCAAAAACTGTGATCTGCGCCAGACATACAGGCAAATACTCAATGGACAAAACTTTTTCCTTTGAGAGCTAGTATATCCAAGACTTCAAAGAAATAAGCATAGAGAAATGCACCAAGAACTGTAGTATTGTTCATGTGTGCATTAGCCTACTAACAGAACATTGGTTTAAACTTACTCATAGAAGATTCTCATATAAAGTTATTAGTATGATCTCAGTAGCAGCTAAGCCTGGGATACTTCATGTCCTTTTTTAAGCATACACCTGATTGCCAGAACATGTTCCTTACCTAGTCACATCACAGACATTGATAGTAATGGAGTATCTGCACGGGTAAGCTGTCGTCTGTTTGAGTTACCTGCACATGGATTCTTAGTACAGCGTCAGCAATCTCTGCAGCTTCTGCTAACTTCTCAGGTACGAACCAACAGTGATGTGTGGGAGTCGACTACTCCGCAAGAACAAAAGAAAGTGAGACACATGTTCTACCACTGCACTGTGGGAGATGTTGCATACATAAATTTATGGCAAAATGAAATAATTCAATTATGACTAAATGATTTTTTTCTCCAGACACAGAACCTGCCGTTTGAGCAACCTGAGATTATGATAATGGCAGCAGGCACACGTAGCTTTTATAAAAGCTTGTCCTGAGCCTTCAAACAGCAGTATCAGATGGGGTGAAAAGAGAGAGGGGGGAAAAAATGTACCTTACCACAACTACCAAACTTAGCAATTCTGTTTTGAAAAACCTGACTAGGAGGCAGATTAAAAGCTTGTCATTATATTACAAAATCTGTCATTATTTTATATTTAAAATAATAAACCAGAGTATGAGAACTATAAAATACTAATAAATATATATTTTAAAGAGTTGTGATTCAGTTTTAGGGGAAACATCACAATAAATTAGCATAATGACATCAATTCTATTAACTTAAGAGGGAATCTAAAACCCTTAAGTATTTGAAATTTTTTTTCTTTGCTTATGTAAAAGAACAGACTGACATCATCCAGATCAACATCTTCCTTTCTTACCACATTTCTTAATACTGGTTTTTCAACATCACTCTTATCCACTGCACCTTTACAAAGCCCTTCAACTGTTACAGACAAATGAAAAAGATGTTCAGATCCTCTTTGTAGTGCATTTTCACTTGCTGAGCTTATATCCTCTACACAAGTAAGCCAAAGCTTAAAAGCTGTGCAAACAAGGTTTTTACATCTTCTTTTAGAGGCCTCTTGGGACTCTGCACTCTTTTGCCTTTTCATTTTTACAGCTTAGTTACAGTACAGTAAAAAAGCAGCAAAAGCAGCAGCAGAAGCAAAGGGAACACAGTGTGCAACCTTCACATGAGAACCACCCAAATCCCAGGGGGCTGTTAGGTGGGAAAATATGGGGTAGGGGTGCACTTAAGAACACTGTCAACATTCTGGCATCCTCTATAGCAACCACCACTTAAAACTTGCTTTGACAATCCTTTCTGAGCAATCAAATTTAGCTGCAGAATTACAGTAACATGAAAGCATAAGCAGTGATATTTTTATCTTCAAGAGATGGTCCAAGACCTATTTACATTTCAGAGAGATTAGTCCTTTTCCTCTATATGCCAAGGTTACAGGCAAAGCTCCCATTGCATAAATCCTAATAACTTGCATCACAACTGCGTAAGCTCACCGAATGGGAGAATGTTAAAGATTC
The DNA here is from genome assembly GCA_013397515.1 of Upupa epops. NCBI lineage: Eukaryota > Metazoa > Chordata > Aves > Bucerotiformes > Upupidae > Upupa > Upupa epops. The sequence continues at coordinate 85,160 of VZRI01010387.1, read as the reverse complement.
AAAGTCAGGAAAAGCAGAGATATTTTCTAGTCCTCACTCAGGTAAGGAGTTCATAGGTTTTATTTTTTCCCCAAAAGATCAAACAGACTGAAAAATTAGTAAGTGGTAATAAAAAGGTATGTCTGATACAGACAATGAAAATGCCTTGTCATTAGAGACCACCCAATGTTTGTAATTATGCACCACTCTATTAGATGACATACCATGCATGCTAAATCTGACAGCCAAGAGGCTGGACAGTCATGGTTCCATGCCCATGTCCAACCAGCTGCAAGGCTGAAAATCTGCTCCCAGCAGGCAAAGACACAAACCACACATACAGACCACTGTCCCAAATGATCACTGACAGATATACAGAGCATTTGTTCCAACAGCTTCATTCCAACATGCCTTATGAGAGAGAAGTGGCTGAGAGAGTTGGGGCTATTTACTCTAAAGGGAGGCTGAGGAAAGACATTGCTCTCTATAACTACCTGAAAGAAGGTTGTAGAGACGTGGGAATTAGCCTCTTCTCACAAATAACAAATAATAGGAGAAGGAGAAATGGCCACAAGTTGTACCAAGAGAAGTTCAGATTAGACATTAGGAAAAACTTCTTCACCAAAAGGGTCATCAGGCATTGGAACAAGGAGGTGGCTGAATCACTATCCCTGTGTCATGCTTAAAAGTCACATAGACGTGGAGCTTAGGAACAAGGTTCAGCAGTGAGTTTGGCAGAGTTAGGCTAATGGTTGGACTTGATGATCTTGAATGTTTTTTCTAACCTGAACAATTCCATGATTCTACAATTCATGCTGCTTTTCTCTCTGGCCCCATGCAGGAGCCCCCCAGCCTTCAGCCCAACTCCACTGATGGTGCAGACTGTCACACAGCTAACTGGAATTCTATGGTTTCCCAGTATTCAACCCCACTTCAGTCTTGCCCACACACACACGTCTCACCCCTGGAGACTGTCTGACTCTACAGGCTCTCCAGTAGGTGGCCAAGACTCCCCAGTGTCCCCACCTGCTAGTTCCTGTTGTGATCTTGCTCTTAATAGACACACACTCACCTCGCAGCTGTCATGTCACCCTTGATCTTGATCTTCACTAGCAGCCACATGCCCCTTCCTCATGCATCCACACTTGTTCCAGTACTGCAGCACAGATAAACGGGTTCCTAATCCCTCTCCCATTGCTTACACTTCCTCTTACTCACTCCATTAAGTGTTCCCAGTCATTGGCACCCAGCCCTCCACAGCCCAACTGCTAGCATCCAGACCTGCACTTGTTCCAGTTGCTGGCACTATGGACAAATAGTCCCTGTGATCCATGGTTTGATGGTAGTTGCTAGCACTAAAATGTACACCCTCTCCCCTCTGAGTTCCTCACCTAACAAAAGGACAGGATTTTAACAGGAAGAAAATACTGACCACGCAGATCAGGCACAGGTCACAGACAGACAAATGTGCCAGAGAGGCCCTTTTCTCCTGCTATGCCTGTATTTTCCCTATTCTTGCATGTTCCCAAATCACCTGGACCTACCTCCTTAACCACCTTTGGTTCCTCCCCTACACATCCTACAATAAGCTTTACACAATCTCAAAATGCTCTTTCGCTGCATATGATGCTTTCCACACCCCTAGAAAGCAACTTAAGTCCTAAAGGCATTTCAACATTGACTCATCTTGATGGGTGCATAACGCTTGGAGGACAAAGCTGCCTGCTGGGACCAGCCCTGGGAGGGGCCCAGAGAAGGTACTCAATCCTCTCCAGTCTCGCTATGGATGTCTGCCACTGTAGCCCCATGGATTTGTGGAGATGGACCTCTGATGGTCTGGTGGCCCCTGGGATGGGCACTATTTGGACTCCCTTATTCACCACGGGTCCCTGTGGGTGTGCACAGGAGATTTCAGCAAATACACTAACCCACTCTGCCATCTCCATCCACACCATCATCTCATTAAGATCCCAGTGTGAACTCTAATGTAAATACGTCTACTGGGATTGCTTCACAGCATGCAATCAGACACGTAAGTGCACAGACCTGGAGTGGAAGGCAGTGTTCAGAGTCAGACAAGTTACATCTTTATCAAACACATCTTTATAGAAGATCGTAGCAGCATTCATAACTGCTTGCAGTCTATACCATTACTACTCAAGCTTAGAAGCCACACTGCTCAGCCATAAAGATCCATCAAAATCACATTTAAATCTACCTCCTGAGGTACTCCAGGTCCTGACAGCATGCTGCAGGTCCAGGAAAAAATAAAACCAGTCATGTTTTAATCAATTTTCTTAAAGTAGTTTTATGCTGACTATACGACTTATTTTTAACGTGACTGGAAATAGAAGTGGATGTTAGTATTCTGATTACATCTGAATAATTAATATCAAGACCTTCAGTCAGGTAAAGGACTGAAGATACTACCCTCTACAATAAAGGAATAATAATGAAGGCCACTGTTATTGCAATTAACTCCTGCAAGCTGGTTTGTCCTAGCTGCTCACACTTAGTAAGAAAAACAATGCCAAGAATAAAGCCTAAGGCACAACATTTAAGAGCAAGAATGAGGCACAAGGGCATAAATGTGCCACAAACTTGCTATCATTTGTTCAAAGACAAAGTCACTCTGTGTAGGGTACATCAATACTCTCCTTTGTCGATCAGGTTTCATACGTAAATATTCCATCAGCCCATTAAGAGCTGTTCACAGCACATTTCTGTGCCGACATTCTCACCACTCCATTTCAAACACTGATTTTAGCTTGCAGACCAACTTTTTTTGCCATGAATATGGGAAAGAATGGTACACTGATTCCTGATGCTTACATTTTAACTATTAAAACCAACAGCAAGATCAATTAGTTTTTCCAAGACATAAAGCTTATTTGTTACCAAAAAGGAAAGTGTAACTGTGATGCCTGTGCAGCAAAAATATTAGACTATTGATTCTCAGCTCAACCACAGGCCTCTTGTTACAGAGCTACTGCATTTCTTGTGATTCACAGCAGCATCTCCTTAGGAGAGAACTCAGGTAAGTGATGCTCCAATCAAGCTTGGTAGACACTTCTACCAAGGTTTGGGATCCAAGGTTGGGAAACATTTATAGCTGTTGAAAGACAGAACAGACTATGAAAGGATTATGACACAGTGCCATTTCTTCTACATTCACGGAAAAGTTACATGTTTCTGTGCTTCAAACACACAGAACAACCATGATGGCAATTTAGGAAGGAGAGTGGGAAGAAAGATTTTTTTAGATGAGGATGAAAGTGGTGACCTCTGTGACATCCCTAAGGATATTTTTTTTTATTCTTGGGTCATATCCTTACAATACCATTAATTGCCTACAAATTTCTTAAAATCACAATCACACTGTATCTGAAGACCCTGTGCCTGCACTGCAGTACCAGCAAATTCACAGGAAAAAAAAAATGACAGTTCATACTTGCAAGAAAGATAACTGTGTGAGATGAAGCAGAGGAAATAACCCAGTAGAATGTAGCAAATATTACTATTTTACACTCCTATGGTATTTACAGCTTTTAAGAGTTTTAAAATTCAGAGTATGCATCAGTCACACAGTAACTTGTGAGTTAGCATTTGGTGTCAGTATCACCTATCATTTCCTATTCAAGTGATAAAAATATCAAATGCAAGGTCAAGTGAGAGTCAGACACAGTAAAGCTGAAAAATTAATTTCAGGAAAATTTGGCAGTAAGTATGAAACAGAACAAGCTAAGTGAAGAAATGTCTCCTTAATAATCACAAAAAAAATTATGGATGACTGACTTAACAGGTCAGTTAGAAATGCTGGGACACAAAATTCACTTCAGTCCTTAAAAAAAAATGAACAAAAATAGTTACACTTCTTTTTCCCCAGTGGGAGAAAATAAATAAAATAAAACCCACATATGTAAAAAACTGAAGCTGTTATTTAAGACTTGTGCATTGCAAGGCAAGCCCAAATTCAGAGACAGACTGCTGAAAATATTCCAAATAAATCCATTTTTAAAACATCAACAGTCTACTTACAATAGTTGACACTGCAGCTGCAGAACAGAAATGCCATTATTTGTATGCTGAAGCCATGTTATAAATAACCTAAAAAACCCACATGCCTTAACTATCATGACTGTACTACTCACAGGAGAGAATAATCAACAGGTCATTGTATATGAAACTAAGGAGTAATGTCTGCAAACAAAAAGATAAGGAAAGGTCTACGTTCAGCTCTTCAGGACAGTCGCGGAAAGCATATTTAGAGTAAGCAATGTCAAGTTATGACATCTAAAAGTATGCAGCACAAACTGAACTCGGGGTGTTACTAGCAAAGCAAGCTGTCATGAAAGCTGAGGGCAATGAAAAGTAAACAGATACAGAATAGAAAGTGATAATACCAAGTACACCAAAATGAAAATACATTTGGAGCTCATTAATCACAGCGGTGAAACACTGCATGGACTAAAGACACCAGACAGCTAAATCCTACCATGTATGACTTGGTAAATAATTTTTAGCTTCATCCTCATTACCTATCATGCCCTCACAGAAAGCAAACAGCAATCCCAACTCACTCATGTTAAAGCTAGGACACAGGATAAAACTTTGAATGTGGTTCCTGGGACAAAGAGCATCAGGAGACTGTGGAGCAGTCAGCTATAGGTGGTGAGGCAGTAGCTATGCCATGAACTGCCCAGAGGTCTGCAAGCCTTCAGCATGGCGACAGCAGTCAGAAGACAGACAGCAAGGGAGGACAGTAACAGGGTCTCAACCTGCTATGAATGAAAAAGTTTAAGGTTTGGACTGGCACTAGTAAAAATAACATTCATGTATATACAGAAAGAGGCTTTAATTATTAACTGATGATCCAAGAGCAGAAGCAGCTTACCAAGAATTAAAGGCCTCTTAGAAAGCATTATGCTCTCTAGCCCTCCCACCACCCAGTGCTATCGCTTTTGCACCAGATTTTGCTTGCCAAATATAAGCAGAAACAAGTCATTTTCTATGATCATTTTCAGATACAGTTTCTTACAAGGTAGAAAGCCAGGAGAATATGGTTCTGAAATCTTCTGCTCAACACTTTGCCTTTTTAAGCACACATTAAAAAAACCACAGTTACTCAGAAACAAGCTTGCAAAAAAAATTTTTTAAATTTCCAGTAACTACAAACAGAAGCACTGCCTCCAAAAAAATGATATAAACACCTAAAAAGTATATTTGTAAAGCATAAGTAAGAGAAGCCTACTCTGCCTGAGTATCCAAACATGGAAATCTGCACTTGAATCCTCAGCATTTGTTCAGAAACACTGTAACTCCTTACACACAGTGAGCTGAACCCCTTCACCCCAATGAAATGCAAAGTAAAAACCAGCTAAGGTTTTGTGACAAAACCACTGCTCTGCATTTTGCATTATTCCGTAGAAAAAACAGGGCAATTTTAACCATGAGTCAATCTTCAACACTGAAAACCTAAATTAGGAAGAAGCTTAGTATTATTTTTCTAGTTTTACTAATTACACCTTATTACTAAATTATATTAATGAGAAGTCACCTAGCATTTTACAACCTCATTTCTAAACCCGACCAGTACAAGACTTGCTCATGTTTTTTTCATGATTTTCCCTTTACGAAGGAAAATTTGATTAATTTTTCACAGCATCTCCCCCGGCACGATCTCCAAAGGTGCATTCCCAAGACATGGTCCATACCAGGAAGTGGCTCACACCAGCTCCCACCCTAAAACGGGCCGACCGCCGCAGACTGAGGCCCGGTGCTCAGGGGTACAGTACCCTGGCCGCGACCTGCTCCAACACTCATTGGGGCACAGCGCTGGGCCCCGTAGCCCCCCAGAGACCTGCCCCAAGCCGCCCCAGACCGGCGCCGCCAAGGCCTGGTAGGGTAGGAGCCGCCGCTCGGACCTGTTGGGTAGGAAGGCCTCACCGAGGCCGCGAGCAAACGCGGCTGACTTAGCTGCGTCCCACGCCACCAACCCCTCACCTCTCCAACTCCGGGTCCTCCTCCATGGCGGCGCTACGAGAGCGAGCAGCAGCACCTGCTCCCTTCCCCCAACCGGGGACTGGCTTCTCAGGCAGAAAGTATCGCCATATCCCGCTGTCGGCCCAGCTCGGGGCGGGGCAGGACGGAGCGACG
>VZRI01010387.1:0-78968 GCA_013397515.1 Upupa epops | reverse complement strand
CGAGCCGGGGCCGACGCCACGCCCCGCGCCTTCGGCCACTGGCTGCCGCTCCCCGCCCCCAACCAGTTCCGAGGGGAGAGCTGGGGTACCAATCAGCCCGGTGGGACCTGCCACGAACCTCCACCTCGGCACCGGGGAACGAACTGCGAGGCGGCTACCGCTCGCTCGCCCGCCCGCTCATCCGTGGCTGAGCGAGGTCGGTGGCAGAGCCTGCGGGGTGGGAACGAGGCTTCCTCTTTGGTCAGCGGCAGAGCCTCCGAAGCTCACCCCTTATCCGGCCGCAGGGTTGGGCGGCTGCAGGGCTCCGAGTAGGACAGAACAGGTCCCGCCGGCTCCGCCCTAGCTCCGCCCGCGCCCGCCGCTCCCTCCCAGTTCCTCTCGCCCCCGTCGCTCCCGCCCCGCGCGGCTGCTGTGATCAGGCAAGTGTCGGGGACACCCCGGCTCGGAGCTCCGCCGCGGCCCGCCCAGCCGCACTCCCATAGGCTGCGACTGCCCTGCTGTCCGGCCCTGCGCCCCGGGCTGCCGCCGGAGTGGCGGAGCGCCTCTGTCACTTGGGCTGCGCCGCTGCCCGGGGCGGGGGCGGAGGAGGCGGCGGCGGTAGCGACACCGGCACCGGTCCAGCCCAGCCAAGCCAAGCCAACCCCAACCCAGCCTAGACTCACTTCGCCAAGTGTTGCCTGGAGTTTGCCGGGTGGGCGCGGCGGCAGCGGTGGCTGAGGAGGCTGAGGAGAGAGTGCGGAGCCGGCGGCGGTGAGTAACTCCCTGCCCCGCCGGCAGCTCCTCTTGCTTCGGGGGCGGTGGCGGGGCCGGGCCTGCTGCAGGCGCCGCTTCTGGCCGCCCTGCGGGGGCAACAAGTGCGGGAGAGGGACCGGGGCCCTGGTGAGCGAGGCGAAGAGATATGGGGCTGTGAGCAGAGATCCCAGCCGGGAGCAGCGGGTCTCCTGCTGGCGTGGAGTTCATGAGAGAAGCTGGTGGCTGAAAAGGAGCCACATTCCTCCGTGCGGGGGTGGCCGAAGAGCAGCTGCGGGCGAAGCCCCGCTGCAGGAGCAGGTTTCGGGTTGTGTGTTACAACTGTGTCGGAGGAGCTTAGAGCTGTGTAAAAGCGTCTCTGTGAGGTTGGCAGCTAGTTCATGATGTTAACTGGACTCCGGTTCTCTAGCCCGCGCTCTTTGGGTTTTTTTCTCCCCCATTTGTTACTTTTAACCCTGAAAATGCGTTTTAAAAGCTCAGAGCCTTGTGCCTATCAAATTTTATCAAGGCGTTCTTTAAAATTGTCGTTGGCCCTGGCAGAAAATTAGTACTCGGTCAACTGATGGAGAAAACTGCTGGAGCTGTGGTAGTGACAGTTCTCGTAGTCATTTGTAACTTTTCTTTCCGTGTTCCTAATGCATAGCACTGATTGTTTGCTTCTGTAGAAATCCACTATTAAGTACTTCTGAGCTTCATTTAATTCCTTTTTTAATTACTGATATTGTGGAGGTTTTTTGTCTCTGCAAAGTAAAAAACCTTTTAGGGATTAGCTCTCGGATACCTTTGATAGTCTCTGGGAATACATTTCAAATCAAATGCTTTTGAGCTTCTGTTCAAAAGAGAAAACGTTCTGAGCTAGGCTGTCATTAAATAAACATTTTGAATTACTGTTATTTTTAAAATATTTTTCTGCCCAATTCCTTTTGGCTTCATGATGCTTTATTCTAAGCTGCAATCCAGCAGCAGATCAAGGAGGCTTAGGAGGAAACATCAGATGGTTTTGGTTAGTCTCCCTACCACTTGGAAAATAAACATGTTCATACCATATGCTGCCCTGGCTTTATTAAAACAAATTTCCTCAAAATGGAAACAAGGTATACCCCTTTATAGGGTCCTTTATCGTTTAGTTATTTTCGTGGTACTGCTGTAGTTTCTGTTTGGGTTTGGTTTTTTATAACAATCAGCTCACTGAAAGAACTCTCTTACCTGAACAAAATGCAATGTAGGGTGATTCATTCCAAATTCAGCAGGCTGCAAAGAACACTAGTTAGAGCTCTTTTTAATGAAAAAAGCATGTAATAATCTTTTGTGAGGTTCTTGTGTTATTACAGTTCTAGAATGTCTGGATATTGGAGGGGAAAAAAAAGTATTTTGAAATTAGAGATTTCAGTACTGGATCTCTAGCTGTACTGATCCTAGTGACTTCAGCAAGGAAGAGTCCAGGGCCTTGGTCTCAGGTTTGAGATTTGCAAGCATGCTGTGATTTCCTAACACAGGACTCAAATCTTCTATTAATAAATAAATAAATTTAGGGACAAAACTTTTTGAAAGAGAAATGTAAGCTGGTAACTGGGAGGAAAAACATGGTTCTCTAGAGACAGGCTTAAAAAACAGCTTACTAAAATCTGTTGTGTGTAATTACACGAATGTTGGCTTTGACATTGCGAGCTTTGGCATTTGTATTGAGTCTGCTCTCATGGAAGCACTTGACAGCCTTGGTGAAACTTTGTTTTTTGTAAGGCTTTATCTGCACTGAACAGCTTGTCAATCTCAATCTTGGTTTATATTTATGGGCCCGTATGGCTAAAAACCAGCAGAAGTTTGTTAGTTACTAGTTAAAGCTGTTTACTTGAAAAATTATTCCAAAAGTCCTTCTTTTTTATCACATTTTTCCATAATCTTTATAAAACGTTTTAATATGGTTGAAAGCAACTGTGAAGTAATACTAAAAATGCTGAAGTCTCAGATCAGCAAAATGCTGTGTTTGTAGAGCTATTAGACATTAAGAGCTGTAAGTGATAAGCATTGATTCAGTGTTACCATGCTCCCTGGTGTAAAAGGCTCCAGAGGAAGCTGGTTGCCTGTTTGATATGGTAGTGGCTGTCTGATATTTGAAGAGTCTTTGTTGATTCTGGTTTGTGAAAGCAATTTTAACCTGACCCCATTGCATTGCGTGCGGCTTAATTGCTTTATTAGGTCAGTGAAGTTTGTTATTTATAAATGGTACTGCCTTTCAAAGAAGAAAACTATTTTAAATATCAGTATTAAATTATGTAATTGTTGGTCATGTCTGTGGAACAGTAAAAGCTAATAATATTGTGATGTGTGTTCTTTGCCTTTTTTGGCCCAAATTCTGCAGATGTTTGCACTTACATATGTTTAATTCTAAACATCCAAGTATTTCTTTTGGAATTAGTGGGTCTGTTCTTAGGCTTAATGCTAAGCCTGCATGTAAATGTTTTCAGGGTCAGGATTTATGTTTTCAGAGTTTATGGGATAAACCCATCATGTGTTTTCAGACTGATTGTACTGTATTCTGTGTGAGATAACATAGGTAGCTGAGCTCTGATTTGAAACTAGGAGCTGATTTATCTACTGACACACAAAGAAATGGTTCTAGTCCTGCTACTGCATGATGGTGCTGTACCTGAGTTGACTGCATCCTTGCAGTAAGTTTTGCAATACCACAGACATCCATTTTATTTCTGAAATTTTTACGTTCTTGTTCATGTTCATTTCAATTTATGTTAGTTTTATAAGTAATTTAGGGGAAGGAGGAGAATCTCTGTCTGAATCCCTCATACTGTACACTAGATAGTGAAAAGCTTAACTATACAAGGTGTTTGATATACAGTTAACTTGTAAAAATGCAAGATTTTTAATTTTTTGCATTTCTAGGATTATTTTTTCCCCCACCTAATTAGTGGGAATTGTTTTTATTTAAGAAAGGATCCTTGAGGTAACCTAACTCAATATTTCCAGCCTCATTTTTGTTTTAAGTAAACAAATTGATGTTGTTCTGGGGTTGTGGTGCTTTCTTAATAAAGACTAGAATTTTCCTGCTTTCATCACAGCAAAACATACTAAATAGGGTGAGAAAGTAATTGTAAGGTTACAAATGTGACAGTTCAGTATTACAGAGAAGTTATTTTTTGCCCAGAGTTGGTTTACTTTGGGATGGAGTAATGACTGTTGCATCTTGCCTGACTATTTATCCTTCATTCCACAGAGCAGAAAGTGTTTTTATGTTTCGTGGCAGAGATTTGTCACACTTAGCCACTGTTTGATGGGATATACAGAATTTTAATGAAGAACCCTTGTTTGTAGAGCAAACAGTATGTCTGATACAGAGTCTGATGCAGTTCAAAAAATGTAAACAGTAGTAATTAGTTCTAGATCATGGAGAAGAAGGAGCCATGACTTATTTTTCTTGTTACTACCAGAATGTTTCTAGCACTACTGTGTAACAAATGGTGCTGTGAGCTGAACAAGAGCCTATATGTACCTGGGCTAAGAGAGGAACCCAGTAGCTGCAGAAAGGCAAAGCAGAGCTTTTGGATCAGGTTGCCTGGAGTGGTGTAGCACTGTCAAATATAATCCAGCAGGGTGGGGAAACATGAGCGGTAGGTTACTTACTTCTGCATTGGAACATTGTTTACAGTGGGAATGAGCGTGTGCTCCCTAGCTGAACCTCTGAGACAGCGCTGCTGCATGTTCCTGTGACTTTGTCCAAAGAGGTTGCACAAGTTCAGGGGAAGGTGTTGGGATGCTGGTGTTGTGCATTGCTGAGGACTGACTGGTGAGAAAACAGTTGTGAATAAGCACAGTTTATTACTGAATTTAAATTCGTATTTCTGTATATTGACACTTCTACCAGCTATTGCAGTTATATTCCTTCTGTGGATTTTTTTTTTTCCTTTGCATCCATATTTTGCTTGAATCCAAGCTCTCCTCCAAGGACAACTGTGTCTTAATGTAGTGTTGTTTTCAAAACTTTGCTGACAGGGCAGAGTACTAGCAATGGAGGATTTTGAGCCCCTACCTTCTTGTGGCTTTCTTTGTTCTTCAGAGTGGTGCTAATTCTCATTTCTCAATTTATACATAGGAAGAAGGGAGCTGGTGCAGAGGTTTTTGTCACAACAGAAGCACATGAAAATTTAAGCAAAGTTAACAGAGGTAAAAATATTTCTGAATTGTGTACTGAAACCAGTTCATGGAAAGTGGTTTTCAGTGGTGGCTATATTGTACTGTGTTCTACCACAGGAATGTTGTGTTTGCTTTGAAACTACCAACTCGTGGGGAATTTTTTTTTTTCTGAAAGAGAGCAATATTTCAGAATCTAGGCGTGACACAATTTTTCTGGCTACTAAGTTTTGGTTGTCATTCCTGAACAAAGATTTCATTTAAAAAAAGCAACCTTGGCTACTATCAGTAAGCATTCTTTGCTAATGCATTTTAGTTTGTCATAATGTGCATGAGGTTTTGTCTGTGCACCTTGTAGTAGTCCCCAGATGAAATGAGCTGTGTCTGCAATGTACTGTTACAGCAGGAAAGTAAAGCCTCTACTGGGTTTATTTTGTGGACATAGCAATGCCATCTAAACCATTCCCTTAACTGACTTCACTACCTGCTAGACCAGCAAAACCAAAACAGTAGCAGCCCACAACCCTTCCAAAAGGCTCTCTTAAGGTAACCATTTTTGTACTTCACAGTTGGGTTTTCCACTGCTGTCAGTAACAGTCTGTGCGGATCAGGATGTTTCCTCACAAAAGGACAAGAGGAAATGGCTTCGAATTGCACCAGGGGAGCTTTAGATCGGACATTAGGAAAAATTTCTTCATTGAAAGAATAGTTGAGTATTGGAACAGTCTGCCCAGGAAAGTGGTAGAGTCACCAACATTCTTAGAGGTGTTCAAAAAACATGTAGCTGTGACACTTGAAAATGCGGTGTAGTGGGCATGGTGTTATTGGATTGACAGTTGGACTTGATGATCTCGTAGATCTCTTCCAGCCTTAATGATTCTAAGATTTGAAGTCCATCTTGTGACCTAGGACAAGTTATATCTCAGAGAGTCTGCTAGGTATGTTGATATATCTCTGTGCCTCATGGCCAGTGTGATGTATATCTGCAGTAGATTAAATCCTTAAATATGGAGTATATTAGGTTGTTTCTAGGTGTTTGCAGGATAAAAGTAACAGAAAAAATGTATCAGTAATGCTTTGCCACTTATGCTGAGGCTTATTGTTACTTCCAAGTTAATGCGTTTACCTACCAGTAACCCACCTTTCCTTGAGTTCTTGCTTCTTTTTATTGCATCTATCCCTTGCCTTCCCATATCATTGTTTTCACCTATTGTAATATTTTTTTTAAAAATCAAGTTGTTCACTATAGCAGACTGAAATAACTGTAAGAGAAGGTTGATGGAAACATCACAAGACCACGTAGGTCATAATGTGTTGTGTCAGTCATGTTCAGAGTTTGCTATAAACCCCTTTGTGATCATAGCAGTCGTAACCATACCTTTGGTACGGTATATGTGCATCACAGCTGTTGTCCAACCCTCTGCTGCTCCATGAGGCTGCCTGACTGTTAATTGATGTATTTTGCTTTTTAAACTTAAAAGCAACCCACCTCTTATAGTTCAGGTTTGTCTGGAGCAAGTTGTTGAGCATTTACTTCTGTCCAGAATTATTTTGTTTAGTCTTTACATTTTTTAGAGGTTTTTTTCAGGTGTTCATTGTAACTGACAGAAATTAATGAAGGCTCACATCGTGAATTGGAAAAATAGTTCATAGTTCTGTGTCTGTGCTGCAACTTGCATTTGTGTTAATTAAATGTTAGCGCAAGTCACTTCCTGGACTGTTTTCACAAGTAGTCCATTACTAAGCTGTCATTGCTGCTAATGAAGATTGAACCTTTAAAAATCACAAGGTTTCCTGCTTAAACAAACTAGTATAAAATGCTATTCATTCAATATTGAATGCCTTCAGAGTTTGCTTCTTAACTATTGTAATTTCTTCTAAATGCTAATTGTAAAGCTAACCTCATCCAGGTTACATTAGACTAAAAATACAGATATGATTCTGTGCTTGTGGTCTGTCATGCAAATGCCTCCAGAAGATAAGTTAGATCATTACATACATATTACAAAACTTCATAAGAATTCAGCAATAACCACCAAATGTATTTCTTTTTCAATTCACAACTAAAAAAAAAGTGATCTTTCTACTCCATCTAGGAAAATAACTACTTTTCACTCCTGTTACCTGGGGGATGGCTCAGCGTGTCTGTTCAGCAAAGATGCTTTTATATTCTATAGCTTCTGATATGTGTCTGTCTATAGATGGAAGTGACAGGAGCTGAATTAAGCTTCACAGTATGTATGGCAGCAAATATACCTGTCGCCGTATGTTTATACAGCATGAGCATGATTCTGCATAAATAATACCTGTGGGTTTAGTTGTGGAGAGGTTTTTTTCCCTTCACTTTGAAACCCATTTTGACTGCTAGCTGCTGATTTAATCTATTGACTGTGACTTTCCTGCTTTCTGCAGGGAAGAGAACTTTCTGGTGAGACAAAAGTGAAGGTGATTCAGTGGTGGTAAAAAGGAGAATCAGCAGCACAGCTTGTTTGTGCACTTGACCTGAGCTGTCTTGCCTTGTAAGCAGAAAAAGAGAATCTATGGGAAAGTTTAACACTAAAGTGAGCAGTAATGCAGAATTTTGGATTACTGGAGTGTGAAATGAAACTCTTACAGTCCATTCTTTTGCTGTAAGGAATGTATGCCACAGACTAGAGAAATGCTGTAGAAGTGCAGTGCTTTCTGAAGTCATTTTGAAAACTTTGAGAAGCTGTGAAGTCGGGGAATGTTCATAATTAAATGTCGTGGCATTATGAAGCAGAGGATATGCAATAAAGAACTTTTGGGTACAACTTGACATGGTGCTTCTACAAATAATCATAAACATAAAGACAAAGGGTAATTGTGAAATCTGTAAGTCTCAGGCTTACTGAAGACAACTTATTATATACAATTGCTGGGGTTTTTTTGTTTTGATTTGGGTTTTTTTTTTTTTGCGTGAAAGGGTCAAAAAGGAGAGATTTCTGGTAAACTGCAATGCTGACTTTGAGGATAAAGATGATTTGTTCTAAAGCATCAATATATGTGAGGCCTTTTGTACCTGAAAAGCAGGTTAAGTGGAAATGTTGGAGAGAAAGGAGTTTGCTACAATACACCCACGTGTGTCAGGAGCAGTTGCTATCCCGTGTGTGCTATTTTTCGGATGATGTATGACATGCTAAGTTCCGCTTAGCCATACCTACAGTGTGACTGCACAATTAAAGCAGTAGTGGTAACTCTGTGGGGTACTTTGTAGGTGTGAAGGTCTTTCTGCATTCTTCTGCTCCCAAGGAAGTCACTGAATGCTCCACAGCTGGGATGATGAGATTATAACAAAACATCCCTCATGGAATTTCAATGCTGGGGCTTGATCACTGCTGGAACAGAACTGGTTAGCATTCTGCTTGTTACTGAACTTTATATATGTGTGTGTGTGTGTATACATAGATATATACATATCTCTCTCCTATATATATATCTGTAAAGTTAACTTTGATATAAGAATAAAACTGGATAAAAAGAAAAACATCAAACCATGTACTTAGTATTTTGTTTCAACCAGTTTTTGTTGCTTCTTTCTTTTCAGATCTTAGCTTAGAAGTGCTTCAAAATGTAGCTCTAACATTAAGCATTTTTTATTGAAGAATAAAACTGAAATACAGTAGGTAAAGGTATGATAGAAATCAGATTCAATATGTTTTTACCAACTTAATTATTGTTTGATTCTGTTATTTTTGCTTTTACCTCTCAGTTGTGGAGTAACTATTCTTTTGATACTCACTGCTATAACCACTGGGAGCAACTTTGAATAGTGTGTTGTTTAAATAGAAGAGCTGTTTAAGTATTGTTGATTGTCAATATTGATTGCAGAACATGTAATGAACAATTTATGGGAGGATTTTTGCAGAAACCACCACAACAAAAGTTTGGAGAATAGTAAATGAGTGATGGAGGAATAATAACATTTGTAAGAAAGAAGGAATTATTTTCTTTGCTTTTCAGCTGATGAATAGGTGCATATAAAGCCACAGATATCTCACTGGTTTTGCTATCATGAAATAACATATTTTCCTATAATGTAGAGGTAAATTTCTTTACTTATTTAATAATAAACTTATTCATGTTTCTGACTTAAAATTGCCCTGCTTCTCAAATTGAAATGAAATTGACGCAATCAAAAAAAAAGTTGTTATAACCAATAATTTAATCATATATTAAAACTGTGTTTACATTTATTTATAAAATTGCATTTAAAGAGATTGAAACTCCATTGGAAAAAATGTTCTGCCTTGACATGAATTGAAGAGGATTAGGATTTAATAAAGTGAATGACTGTTTTCTGATTGAGAGGAAAAAATATTTTCTCCTAAGGTTTTGCTTTTAAAACTACCACCTTTATTCCATGATGCTTTTGAATACATTCTGCTTTGTTTTAAAACTGTAATCTTTAATACGATTATCTGTAAACTTCCTTTGTTTACCAAAGGATTTTTTCAGATTATCAAATCATTTTGTATACAAATCCTCCTTTTCTTGCTGCGTACCATAAGTCTTCACTGCATGCCTGAGACAGAGCCTCAAATGAAGCAGACTTACATAAAAACATGGAATGTTTAATGTTCCTTCCAACGCAGAAGATCATCTAGTTCCAACCCTGTGCCATGGGCAGGGACACCTCCCACTGGGTCAGGTTGCTCGAAGCCCCATCCAGTCTGGCCTTGAACACTTCCAGGAATGAGGCATCCACCAACTCTCTGGGCAATGTCTCACCACCCTTACAGTAAAGAATTTCCTCCTTGTCTCATGTCGATTTTGATGATTATTCTCTGTGCCCTGGGAAGTGAAATCAAGTCTCTGGTTTCTATTTGAAACAGAAAGACACAAAGCGTGTACATTGATTTACAGCATAAACACATATAAATAAATAAAGAGTATGGGATGGAAAAAATATTTGGAACTGAAGTCATTGTATGTTCTTAAAGAACTCAGTCAATGTGTTTTCCGGTACCCATACACAAAAACGATAGGAGCTGTTTTTTCTAGTTGCAGTGATGATGGTACTTAACAGGATGGAAGAAGTTGTCTATCCCACCTCCATGTGCCATGATGTATTTTATTCTGACTCTATCAGACTTTACAAACTAAGATTGCACTCCATAATTCACATGCATCAGTAACTTTCAGTGAGTATTTTAAGAGTGAAATCAAGCAACCTAACATTGGAAATACACTTGTGCATCCCTCATGCTGCTCCTTTTTGTGTCTGTCCCTTGCAAAGGTCTGGGCTTCTGGGGGGAAAAAGCTGAATAGAAACCAGCAACTGGGTTACAGCATGGGTGCAGGAGAGGTGGGGAGGACTGAAAGGTGGTGGGTAAGCTAAAAAAGCAATAATTCTTAATTTTGTAAATAAGCTTGAGCCTGAATCATCATGCCTTAACGTCAAAACTGCATGTAGCAATATTGTCTTTCAAAATAACTGCAGCAGTTGCTTCAACTGCATCATTGATGAAATCCTTACTACTTATGAGTAGAAGGAGCTGGCAATACTGCCTGAGTTACAAGCCAACTTAAACACAGGAGAAGATTTTAATATCCTATAGATATTTTTCTGGATGATGAAATGAGTAGTGAGTGGTTGGGTCCAGCCAGGTTTTCCCCCTTAGCAAGATATTTACAATGCTGGCAGCTTCTCATGAGCCCAGCTACCTGGGTTTCCCTGCAAAACATCCACTTCTTGGTATTATTTTTTGCAAGCAGTCTTCAGACTTTATGAAGAACAGGCGAAGTAAGAGAGATACAAAATCTCTGTAAACTCAGTGTGGAATTTCTTGGGACAGAGCAAGCCTTACAGGTGCATAAGGATTCCTCATGTTTGAAGTTTTCAGAATCTGTTGAAAGGAGAAATGTCAGATATGAATACAGGAGTCTGATGTTTCTCTATCAGGATTTGCCCGTCATTCTCTGGATACAGGAGTTGAAATGCCGAGTGTGTAGTAGAGGAAAGTAAAAAGTAAGCAAAAGAGGATGAATCTTCAAAGGATAAAGCAGTACAATGAGAGCTTCCCTTGCTGGCAAAAGCCTGAGTAAGCAAGTAGAGTTGGCAGTGTGCCCCAAAGGTTAAAGTAGTTGGTCACCAAGCTGGAGAGGGAGGAAAAGTCCACCCTTCTGCTGGGGTTCTCAAGAAAAATGCTCTGATAAAACTTCTATCTGCTGCCTCTTATTTCACCTTGGCCACTGGAAGAAAGAAATGGTAGCTAAGGCTGAGACAATGCAAGTGTGGAAAAAAAAACAGGCAATGCATATAGATAGTATCAGTGGCATTTAGAAACATGCTATTTTCTTAGGTGCGTTCTTAGCAGCAGTAGGTCTCTTGTTTCACTTCTGTAGCTTGGTTGCTCTGGCAGGCTTGGAGGCTGCTGTCTGCCCTCCTAGTCACCCAAGTTGCCTGCGACGCTAGCTGAAGTTTTATGGTGCCTCTGAGACTGTTCCTGGATGTCAAGTCTATATTGGAGAAATACTGCCAAACGCTAATGCAGGAGAAGTCTTGCTGAGCACAGAGACAGTGATACTGTTAATTTTCTAGGTTGTTGCTATCTAACTCTCAACTCTCCCCAGACATCCTCACCATTTTATGTTTCCTTTCTAATGGCATGAGCCAGGATGTCATAATATCCAAAATCAAATGTACCAGAAAATATAATAAATTAGAGTCAGGCTAGCAGAGTAATTGAAAAATAAACTGAATTTTAAACAACACAAGATTGCGTTATGAACTGATTGCTATGCACAAAATGTACCGGAGGAGTGTGACTTCATGCAGATTTACTATTGATGGCAGCATTTCATAGATTGGTGCTGGTAATAAAGAAATGAAAACAGTTTGAACTTTTGAGATAGTACCACAAGATAATATTGGGGTGAAGGAGAAGCACCATTCTAGCTAAGCTGAAAAGTAATTCTGGAAGAAAAATTTTCTTGGTGATTTATTTAAGAGGTTTACATGTGTTCAGCAGTTATGGAATTTATAAAACCACGAAGTGAATGCAGGCTTTGGTGTGAAAGAACTAACTAAATTGGTCCTCAGCTTGTAATGTAATCCATCTATAAGAAATTACATAGGAAATTTAGCTGTAGAATAGATTCCTCTCAATTCAGACAATTGACTTTAAGGTCATTGGTGTCCTTAAGGAATTGTAAGTTTTTTTGCCAGAGCATTTTTACAGTAGCTAGTTCACATATTTTGTTTGAATAATTTCTTCTATTTTTTCAGTAAAAACTGGTAACAGATACATAGATAAAATATTTGAAAAATAACCTGCTAGTCATGATGGTATTGGAGATGTAGGGACACTGCACAAGGAGTGCTGGTTTTGTGAGCTGAAAGTTGCCTCTTTTGAGCCTAGGAAGCCAAGATTCCATGTGTTCTCCTGGTCTGTTGATATTCGGAATGAGATCAGAAGCAGAAGCTGTGGGAAAGCCTGTGAAATGCAAACAGTCAGTAGCAGGTATTTGCTAAAAGGAAATAAATGTAGTTTGAGCTGCTGGGTTGGAGAATCTGCATGGGCTGTATGAAGGCAGGTTCCATGCAGGGGTGTTGATTAGGAGGTACTGGACCTGCTGATGTGCAGAGAAGCCTGAAAAACACTTCTGACTGTCCTTTATTCATCTGAATTGTGAGAATGCAAAGGTGATTTTGTAAGGATGAGGTTTTTGGCAGTAATAATTCAAGCTCAAGGCAAGAGTGCTACTTCTGAAATGATGTTCTGTGGTGAAATACCATTGAGTGGAAGTGATAACAGATGTAAATCTTTTTTGGTGGCAGGGAGGGCAGGAAGGCAGAACCCAGTATTACTGCACTGAAAAAAATTAATTTTGTAGTGATAAGCAGTATGATTTAAGTGAACACCTCTAAATTTTATTTAAATATTGTATTGTATTGGTATTGTTTTCATTGTTCTTGTAAAATTTAAATAAGCTTACCTATCAGGAATGGTAATGAAACACATTTGATTTTTAAACTAATTTTATAAAATAATGAAAAAAGAAATCTCTTATCAGTTCAATAGTTGAGTATATATAGTAAGCTTTAGCATTATTAAACCAATTCATAGTTCTGTAAATTCCATCATTTAAATTACTTCATTGTGCTACAACATAGAAATTAATCTAGAAGATGCAACTAATAAGCTACTTACATCCCCTGTGTGATATTTTAACTGAACTATTTTTCTGTATGTGTTTTGATGACTTAATAACACTTCACATCACTCCCATGTCTCTTTAGAACTGAAGACAGGGATTGCTGGGAGGGAGGACCTCTGGCTGTTGCCTGCCCCTCCAGCCTGCCTGAGGACATAGTAAGGGCCAGTTTTCTAAACATGCTGCAAACCACTATGCCTCTGATTCTTCATACTTGTGTATCAGAAGACTTGAAAGAATGATGTTATAAAGGGAAAGATAATCTGCCTAGAAGTAGGGGAAAATAGGCATCATTTAATCCATTTGAAAATAAACTTGAGCAGTATGGGAAATTATACAGGCAAATGTTGAGGAAAGTTACCTTCAAGGTGTGATATTTCTGTTCTCTTCAATGGCAGAGTCTGATACTGTGCAAAAAATGCCTAACTGTCCTGTGCTCCTTTTCCTTTTTCTCTGTCCTGCATCCCAGGTGACTTTTGATGCAATACACAGACAGCATTTATCTTTGAGGGCTTTCCCCAGTGGGAACAGTTGAATGATTAAGCCATTTCCTGTCTGGGATCAGTCTCTTTGCTAACACTTGTTACCTAGTTAACACATGACATCTGCATACTGTAGATCATAGAGTCATAAAATGGCTAAGGTTGGAAGGGACCACCTGGCCATGGTCAGGGAACGGCTTTGAACTAGACCTGATTGCTGAAGGCCTCATCCACCCTGGCCTTGAACACCTCTAGGGAGGGGGCATCCACAACCTCTCTGCACAGTCTGTTCCAGAGCCTCTCTACCGTTGTACTAAACAACTTCTTCCTAAGATCTAGTCTGAACCTACTCTCCTTCAGTTTAAAACCTTTTCCTGTTGCTAATCACCTTGTAAAACTTCCCTCTCCCGCCTTCCTGCATAGGTTCCTTTCAGGTATTTGAAGGCAGCTATAATGTCCCCTCAGAGTCCGCTCTTCCCTAGGCTGAACAACCTCAGCTCCGTCAACCTATCCTCATAGCAAAGGTGCTCCAACCCTTGGATCATCTTTGTGGCATTCCCCTGGACTTGCTCCAACAGTTTTATGCCTTTCTTATGTTGGGGACACCAGAACTGGATGCAGTACTTACTGCAGATAAGACCACTCAAGAAACCTTGAGTGCAGTTGTTAGGATAAATGGAGTTCTTTCAGAGTCACAGGGTGGGCATTGGTTTCTTTCAAAAGATGTTAGTAGCATGGAAGAAGATGGGTATTTCTGGTAAAATGTATTGCAGTAGTAAGTGTTAGAAACAAGTTAGCAGTATTGATCAGATCATTTTGGAAACTGCGGATAATTAAACAATATATTACAATGTTAGCCATATATTTTCTGTAACATTTAAAAGCCGAACATCTAAAACATTTTCTCAGAATGAACGCAGCTTGGAAACATGTGGGAGTCATCATGATTCACCATTGGAAAACAGCTCTGTGTCTTTCCCTGTGGTAAGATGCCTAACAGTCCTTCTCAAGGCGGGATACATAAAGGAGTATTAATCAGAAATGCAAAGTTGCTATGGCTGGAATATAGGGCACAGGTGGTACTGAGGACCTGCTGTTTTCTGAAGTGAATGCTCTTAAAAATTTAACATAGGAAAGCTGAAAAGATGACAAAAAAAAGTTACAAAAAAATTAGTAGAGACTGTGATATGGTATTTAATCAAGAACCCTCCTTTCTTCATGTAATTGATAAATAAACTGTAATACATAAAAGTAATGGCATGTTTCACATTTTTAAAGAGGAGTTTACATGTCTGGTGGCATTACCAACAGGCAGCTCATAGAGCTAGGTAGGCCCAGTAATGGTCTGCTGCAGACTATCATAAGGATACTATCATTAAGGATTAACAACCCCCAGGAACAGTAAACACCACTAGCTGATACCAGAAAGTAAAGATTACATTGTTAGATGCAAAATTGCAGACGTGTTTAATGTGTACACACCAACTGATCACTTCAGCTAGATACATTATACAGTGATGCTGTTGGGATCAGCACTTAATGGTGCAATTTCTGTAAAGGAGTGCATTTCCAGTAGTAGGTAGGCAAGAAGCCAATGCTACATAAAGTCATCAGTGTCATCCCAGGGCTGCTGATAGTGGTGACAGGGGGGGACCAGATATCCTGATTCCAGTATATGAGGCAGCTGCATCCATCCTTGCACACTGTTGCAGTGTCAGATCACTGATGTTCCTGTGATGGTGTGTTGTCAAGTCCTGTAAGGAAAATCTTTCAGTTTGTCAGTCAGCTTTCCAGCAGAGACCTCTGTGCCTGAAGAATCTCTTCAGTCTGTTATTGTAAATTATGTATGCCCTAAAGTTGGTATAAATGGATGCTCCTAGTGTGTCTATTAGATATGGAGATGGTCAGCTCATGAATTCAGACATAGCGCTGTTTCATATTCAGTCAAATAGGCTTTGATGGTGGTAATGTAGCAGCACAAATACATTTGAGTTTTGTGAACGCAAGAAGGAATATTAATTCAGTTTAGCTTTATGCTTGAAAATTGTATTGAAAAAAATTAGGAAGAACCTTTCACATCTTCTGTTACATTGTTTTCCTGCTTTGGTAAAGCCACTTCACTTCAGCTTTAGTGAAGGATGTAGCTGAAAAGAGTATTTTCCCATGTGAAGAAAAACGATGAGAAATCAGAAAGTGGGTTTACAAGATTGTCAGCAGAAATACGTCACAGGGCTTGCAGAGGATGTTTTGTACGAAAGTGGGAGAACTACATATATAAACTAAGTCCCTACATGAGGTGATTGTTTGAAGTGGTATACCAACAAAATTGTTATTTCCTCCCAGCTCTTTTGTTTTTCAACAGGGTGTCAAAAAAGCCCATGCAAAGAGTCAAAAAGGTTAAGACTTTTACAATTGACAGTAACTTTGAGGTTCTTAGATAAAGTCTTTCAATAAGTGAAATATACAATGAATATGTCATGGGCAGTGTGTGGCTCTGTTATGCTTCAGAAAGTTAAAAATGTCATGAGTTCAGAATGTGTTTTCCTCTTATTTATGCACAACACAGAGTATCACAATTGCTCAGCTAAATAAACAGGACATTTTCAATTATAAGGTGCCATTACTTTTGTGTGTTCTTGTCATTTATGAAATCAGTGGGTGGTTAATTAAATTGCTCCTTTGGACTCTTCTGAAGGCTGTGTATTAATTATATTTTCGTGGTGATGTGCACATTTCTCAACTTTTTAATGAGGGTAAAAGTTGTTTACCTTTTACTTTGGAAAACCTTTTTTTTTTTTAGATTAGTATAATAATAGGATATTGCAGGCTTTCTAATAAAATGTTGTTATTCATTTGCTCATTGCAGTAATGTGGTATGTGTACTTGAAAAAAAAACTTACAATCTTAACGTTCCCACTGCAAAGCACTGCTAACTGTGCTGTCTTACTGTCTAACCCCGTGCTGATGGAGGAAATAGGTTCATGACTCAGGAGGAAAATGTGTTTCCTTCAGCCATTCTGGTTTGTTGAAGGCATGGCTCCTGAAGGCAATTTTAGGCCTCAAACCCAGAATTTTGGTTCAGCCTATTGGCTGAGCAGGCATATTCTGGCTGTCCTTCTCATCTTCATTGCTAGTGAGAGTAGTACCGGTGTTGGGGGTTTGTAGGGAACCTCCGCAGGGCTGGGCTGGGGAGGAACTGTGGTGTGGTGAGGCAAGAGCTCTGATTTTACCCTCCTGTTTTGCTCTGTGGCATTTCACTACCCTGTTTCACAGTACAGCTGAGATCCCCATGATGATAGTTGTGGTATCTTAGCAAATGACATTTCCAGCCATGACTTTAATTAATGATGCTTGCCTGCTGCAGGAAGCTCATGCAAGTACATTTGTGGGTGTTGACAGAGAGAGGAACACTGTAGCGGGGGTTGGTTTATATTGGTTCTCCAGATGAAGTAGTGTGTTACGGGTAAATGATCAAGTCCAAAGGAAACACCCCTGGCTTACCATGTCAGTGACATGGTCCTTTTGGTGGTGTTGCATGTGCCTCTATCACCACTCTCATCTCTAGGTCTCTGTAATACCATTGCAGGTTTTATCTCATGGAAAGCAGCAGAATGGGCCGTGCTCCTCACTGGACAATTTATTTAACTGGTTTGGTGACCCTGCCTGGGTTGACGTCTCATTTAGGCCATACAGCTCTCCTGTGAGCCAGAAGAACTTCAGTCCTCTTCATTATGCTTTTTATACAAGTCCATTTGTTTAAGACCACATCAAGCCAAGAAGATTCAAAAGAACAGTTTTGGGTATGTTTTCCAATGGGTAGTTTACTTTGCAATCATGTTTTCTCAAATGGACAGTGAAGACCCTTAAGTCTTCTGAAGCCTCCACTGAGACCTCAAACTGAGCCCTTTGCCACAGGAACAGTTGCGTCTAATGTTGAATTATGGTGGTGGTTGTAGACTTGATTGTTTGGTTTTTTAAATCCATTTCATGGAACTAAATAGGTGAAGGTACAGGACGGAATCTTGAGGGTATTGCATTTGGTTGGCTATTGACTCTCCTGCACATCATTTGTATTATGTTCAGTATAATGGAAAAATAATGCTTGTATTTGTATTTGGAAGTGGAGTTAATGGAGTCCAATATACTGGGCTTTATAAAAGTTGCTGTGAAAGATAGAGGTTTTTATGTCATGAGTTTGCTAATGTGCAGTAAATCTAGTATATTTGTATATATACTATACATATATATATGTGCAGTAAATCTAGTTGATTTGAAATAAAAACCTTTTTTTCCCCCTTTTTTTTTGTAATTGACAAAAGCAGAGCAATATCAGGATATGAAACTGACTTTCTACACCCTAATATTGAGATACTGGATTATAAAACAGTACAGCAATGAGACCTTTTCAGAAGGCATGTGCCATTCTGAGAACAGCTTCACTATTTCATTTTAATTTTTTTTTTTAAAAGCAGAACTTTCTTAAGTAGAGAAGGGAATAAAATTAAAAAGAAAGTTATAAAAGCAGATTTGTTGTTTTTCTTGGAAGCATTGTGTTGGTTTACATAATATTCATAGCACAGTGAGAGCATGACAAAGGCTTGAAATGCCCTGTGCATATTGCAAAGCCACTGCATACACGGAGTTTCTGTAAGAATTGCTGCGTGTGATACACGCACAAGTTCACTGAATGCGCTTACAAAACTGCAATGTGCTAGCTGTAGTAGTACCATTTCATTATGCATTCATGAGAAATTGCTTGCTGACATTTGAGCCTGCAGTTAATTTTAATGTTGGGTTTAGGATTTGAAAAGGACACAGTGTAAGAGACCGCCTGCAGATTTTTTGCATTGGCTTCTACTCTGGTTAGTATTTACTGAGCCACAGCTATTAGGGTTTCACTCACGTTTGTGTGGGGTTAGGTGATTAGATAAATTTACTACTTTAAGTAAATCAAACCCCAAGAGCTGCTTAGTGGTTATAGGAGGGGCTGGTCCTGTTCTAATTACCCACCAGTGAATTAATTTGTAAATACCAGCATGCTGACAACCTATTTCCTCAAAGTTCCCTGTTGTCATGTGATATCCCCCTCCTCCAGGAGAACAACAGTAGATTCTTCTTTTCCTTTCTGATGGGCAGGTGTGCTGTGCTTCCTCCTCACCTCTGCTGGGACACAAGGCTAAGAAATGTAGACTAAAAAGGTGATGAAATGAAGGGACTGTGGTGGGCTGTGGTGCAGGTTTTATAACAGATAGTGCCAGCTGCCAGGGAATTGTACCTGGGTGTTTCTGGGATTCCACTCAGCATTTTCAAGATGCCTTTATTCAGAGACCAGGAACCGAGTGCTTAATTGCAGGTTAGATTCTGTGAGAAGAATTACCAACAAGAAACAGCGAATGCTTTCGATTCAGCTCATTGGAAATGTATTGTAAACCAAAGTGGAAAGTGAGTCTCTTGAATTGGCTGGTTTATGCTTTTCGTTTAATTTTTGTATTGTAATTGTATTTTCATTTCTCTTTCTGAGGGGTTTTTCCTAAATTATGTGTTTCTCTGATATATTGTATTTAACAGGTTGATGCTTTGCAAAATGTTCTGGCGAGGCTTCTGAATTTCACTTGCATGTAATCAAAAGCTATTTTGTGGTGATTCACATGTATGTTTATGAATTTTTAAAGATTAAAACAAATTAGCTTTGTAGTTGTAAAATGCAAGTTTAAAACCACATTCATGAATGACGTGAGAGTCTAACATCTCTGTAGTCAGAAGGTGAGAAAGAAATGAGAAGTGAAATAAATCATGCATACTGATGTTAGCAGATGTCAGCGTACATTCTGGCTGAAATTAAACTAGTATCCTCCTTTTTCATGGCTATTTGTATTCTTTATAAATGCAGGAGATGTGTATCAAGAGGGTGACTGGGAAATGTGCTCTTAAATGCAAAAGCTCTTTGGTCTCCTAGGATACCTATGTAGTAGTAGTTGTACAGTTAGCCATAAGGTTTTTCAATAGGCATCCGAGAAACCCTAGTAAACTTCCAGGTAGCCTTTATGGCCACTTTGCAAGAAAGGCTTCTTGTTTCATTGGGCATTGTGCACTGCGTGCAAACTTTAAGGAACATCTGGTTAAGATTATTTTAAAAACAAAAAGATACTACATACTTCTAAAGAACAGAACATGCATCTGTTCCTTCCTTTTACCAAATCTGTTTCCTTTCAGGATATCTTGCTAGAAAAATTAAATTCAAGAGCTGTAGTGTGGGGGTATTTTCAAATAACTGTGGGTACTGTTTTCAAATATAAGTATTTGTCCTAGAAGAATAATTCCTGTTTCGCTGTTTTTCCAGCATTTGGTCAGGGAAGGGAAGGAAGGAAAGAAAAGGAAGAGAAAGCAAGTGAGGCATCAGGTCTGATTGTTAGGAGGATTTTTAATTGAAGATTTGAAATAATTGGTGAGGTTTTGTTTGTGTATTTTCTTACCCTAAGTATGCTGTGTACTAATGTTTATGATAATCATTTGCCATAATAACTGACTAGGAATTTCTGAGCCAAAGCACCCCTTTGTTATATACACAAGTCTGAAGGGAGTCAGGAGGGCAGTGCAGAATGTGGGATGCCAACATGGACCCCCAGCAGACTTACTCTTCTCCAAATCAGCATCCAAAACCAAATTATCTTGTTTCTACTGCTTGTTGGAAAGGTACAATGGTTTGTTTTCATTTATTTAGTAAATAAAACTCAAGACTTTGTAAACCCTTACAGAGTTGTTTTTATAGGGATTGGCCAAAGCTAAAGCAACACAACATGCTTTAACAACAACATATGTGTCAGTTCAGAATTTATGAACCTTATGACCTTCATGTGCAGTTAAACTGATCTATATGGACAAGCAGAAAGTCCAGATTCATATTATTTCCAGTTCTAAAGTTTCTAAAGGGAAATGGATGCAAATTGCAGCTTTTAGCCAAGTTATGCGATATTATTGCAGCAGTAGCTTTCTAGTGTAATTTCCTGGGTTTGTGAAAGTTTTTAACTTTTCCATCTTAAAATGGTATAGCTAGGATGGCCTTTTCAAGACTCTTTATATTTCCATGTGTTTTCTTTATATTCACTCATTATATTGAGGCAGACTAGTTGACTGGGATTTTATTTACTGTTTCTGTGTTCTTATCCCATATGACTGATAGTAAGAGACAGTGTTGCTTGTATTTGAGTCTTCTGCTTTTAAAGTAAGATGATTCCTTTGAATGAAAATATGTTCTTGACTGCATCTCTGGTTTTCAGATTGCACGCAGAATAACAGGATGAAGGCATTTAATTACCCAATTTGCCCACCTCTTGGTTGATTAAATTCATTACTAGCTTTTCAACTCTCAAACATAGTGAAAGTCAAGGCTGTTTTTATTGTAGTATTAAACAGTTTTGTATAGAAATGTAATAAGTTGCTTTTCTGACCCAAATAATCTGTGTCTAGCTAGAAGCATTAATAACAACAGAGCAGGCCTGTTTTTTGTGGGAGTTCCCTTATACTTCTCTGTATTACAAGCTTGATGCAGAAGAAACCCCTCTTAGGATAAAATGTACATTCTTTTTCCAGGTATTTCTTAGCTTTTTAGCAATTCTGCCAGGTGAGGATGGCTCTCTTTGATCCACTTCACACTGTTCCTGGGAGCTGCTGAACTGCTCTGAATGCAATAGTAAGTCTGAGTAATTTCTTATAAGGTCTGTATTTCATCAACTGACAGTTTGCAAGTGACCTTCTGACTGATACCTTGAATCTCCGTTGTTGCTGATAGGAGAAGCCTGGAAGAATGTTATTTACAAATACTCGTATTGCATGCTACTGCCACTGCATTAAGCTGACCAGATTTTATCAGTACAGCTGTTGCTTCTTCTGTACGAAAGGTAGACAGGTGCCTACAGCAGCATGAACCTTATGTAGCATTTATGGGGTCTCATCGTCTTGATGCACAGCACTGTTATTTTTATATGAAAAAGTGATACAGCCAACAGGAATGTGAGTCTATTTCAGAGGCTGCATAATCTTTTTGGTTCATTTGCCCAGCTTTCAGTGCACTAGGAGCATTGTCCATGATGGTTTCTGGATCTTAGACAATACAGTAATTAAAGGAAAAAAAGTTTATGAAGTTTAAGAAGTGTTTTGTCTAAGCACCTGGCATAAAACATGTGAAAGTGTTTAGCATGAGTTAGGAATAAAAACAAAAATATGGAAATAAATGAGTGTTTTTAATTTTTGGTGTCTGTGAACCTAACCTAACTTGTTGAGAAGTGCTTGGTTTGGGAAAACGAACATTGTGGTTATAGAGTGCAAAGAAGATAGGTGCTTCAGAAGCTGAATCATCTGCCTCTTAAAAACCTTTTTCCAAAAGCAATGCTAATGAAGTAATATCCTTCAAAGCAAGACTGGTATTTTAAGAGCTAGCTCTTAAGGGTTGAATGCATAGAATAAATGAGGAAGTGAAAATTGTATCATCCCCCACAGAATCTCAAATGCAAAATTTCAGTGTGCTGTGAAAAGATAGGACAGGGAGGAGGTGGAGGAGAAGGTTGGCTCCTTCCCAGTGTGTAGCATGCTTCTGTCAGCCCCTTTTGCTGGAACTATTTTGACCACGGATACAGAAAAGTGGTGCCTGAAGTTAGGAATCTGAATGTCCTACCTGGTGGGGGGCCCTTCAGCATATTGGTGCTTTCCCACTCCCTTCCCAAAGTGTGGTGAGCCAGAATTCTCTGCTGACGTGAGTAAATATTTTCTGTATGTTTTGCAAATTCATGCTTAATTATCTCAGAACTGAAACACACTCATATTTGATAATTTCAGGCCTTTGGTTTCTTAACAACTTAGCTTTTGTTTGCTAGACAAGCTTTGCTGTTGGATCCCTGATGTCTCCCCACTCCTGTACACTCCTTATGACCCTTCTCCCTGTTTGTAGATCAGATAGCCTTCTCTGAGCACTTGACCCTCTGTACTTTTATTGGGAAACTTTATTGTAATTTATTTTTTGGTAAGCTAATTTATCTGTTATGTACAATTTATGTGCATAGCTACCAGTTTGGTGTCTTAGATCAGTACTACTACTTACATGTCTTTAGTGTCATTTGTTTACTTGGCTTCATTAATTTGTATTACTGACTTAGAAGGTAATGATTTTAATTTGTCTGCCTATGTTTAGGAATCTTATATTTTTAAACCGTGAGTGACACAACCGAGGAGAGTGGCCAGAAGTGCTCTAGGAGCAGTTCAGCGCTCACTCCTCCACATTATTAATTTTGCAAGGGGGGTTTAGAAAATTGCTGCTTCATGTTTGGCCCCTGTAGCTCAACTGAGAATACATACCAGGACCTGTTGGCTTACTGTGTGTTACTGTGCATCACTACCAACATTTTCACTCCAGTCATAAAGGACTGTTTCTCACAATGCTCCTGCTGAAGTAGGCTCTGTCTGAGAGCACCAACAGGACGCGCTGCCGCCACTAAGCTTTACACCTCCGGCAGATCAATAACTGCACTGTAAAAGCCTCTCTATCTAATATAATTGGTGATTAAATGTATTTTTAAATATATATATATAAACACACACATATTTAAAATGTAGTCAGCCAAATTAGTAGGGAAAGTTATTGAAACAGTAAATATGGTGAGGGGATAGAGAAATATTCTAGAAAAAATGTTTGGGGTTTTCTGTCAGGTTTCTTTTTTTTTCATTCAACAGATGTTGTCTCCACTCTTCCTTGGTGGCTGTGAAATTACAAGGGCTGAAGTAGAAAATACATGGTTCTTACAGGCAGACTAAAACATACAGTTCTGTCTTTGATTCCATATTCTTTGTGTCAAATCTGTTACCAAACTTGAGTTTACATAGCCAACATCCACTTCCCTCTTTGAATCCTCTCTGAAGGCCCCAGATCAAGTACTAGTCTACTGTGTATGTAAAGATCTGTTTACATACAAAATATTTAAATGTTTTTTATTTAAGATAGTATTTGTATATTTAAGACTGCAGCTTCTAGATCTAGGGTGTTCTTGTTATGTAAATTGGTGATGTGTGGAACCATTTATTTGCAGTGTCTGTGCACAGACTACACCTATCTGAGGAATGATACATGTGTGTATAGACATTGCAAGCAGAAGATCTCAGTGTAAAGTTCTTATTTTCTTACAAGCATCCTACAAAATGTGGGGATATTGTGTAAATATAGAAGAGCATGGGGAAACATCGTACTCTGCCTTTCCTGCATTGAGTAGCTGGCTCTGAAAATAACCTTTTTACAGGGATCAGAAGGAAAATTCACCCAGGAAATTAGGTGAAAATAAAGTTATTTATCAGAGACAGAGGGAGAGGCACAGCTGTCACCTTAAAGCATTAAAAATCACAGAATTGTGGGAGTTAGAAGGAACCTCTAGAGATTCAGCCCCCTGGCTAAAGCAGGATTGCCTAGAGCAAGCACATTGTACAGGACTGCATCCAGACGGATTTTGAATGTCTCCAGAGAAGGAGACTCCGCAGCCTGTTCAGTGCTTTTTCATCTGCACAGTAAAGAAGTTTTTCATCATATTTAAATGAAACTTAAATGCATTCCAGCTTATGCCCATTTCCCCTTGTCCTGTCACTCGGCACAAGTGAAAACACTGTGGCTCCATCCTCCTCGTACTAACCCTGTAGATATTTATGTATACAGATAAAGTCTCTTCTGAGTCTTGCCTTCTCCAGGCTAAAAAGTCCCAGCTCTCTCAACCTTTTCTTGTAAAATAGATGCCACAGGCCCCAAATTATCTTTGTTGCCCTCTGTTGGACTCTTGTCTAGTAGTTCCTTGTCACTCTTGAAAAACTGGTACTGGTGAGTATTCCAGATGTGCCTTTACCTGGACAGTATGGAGGGGGAGGATGACCTCTCTAAACCTGCTGGCCACACTCTTCTTAGTACACCTCAAGATACCATTGGCCTTCTTGTCAACATGGGCATGCTGATGATTCATGGTCAACTTGTCATCTACCAGGACTCCTACTCAGGGCTCTTCTCTAGCAGCTCTGCTCCCAACCTATATTGATGTGTCCTGAGTTCAGTCAGCACAAGGTTAATTTCTGTTGCCAGGCTAGCCAGGCAGAAGTAGCCAAGGATATTCTATCCCAAGCTGACATCACACACAGTGTCTCTGGTTTAGGGCTTGGAGCAGTGAGCGCAGTTACATGCAGGATGTCAGTGTTTGGTCAGCATGGCATGGCTGAGCCTTGCATGGCATAACAGTGAACATTGCCTTTGTGTCAACTGCTTCAGTACTGGTATAGCTGTTGTTTTCTTTCTCCTTTTTTGCTGTTTAAGTAAATTCTCCTCAACCTATTCAGTCTTACTTTTCATTGTCCTACCCCCTCTGCCTGCCCCAGGGAGGGTAGGTACAAGAGAGCAGCTCTGGTGCTGGGTTCATACCATGGCAGGTTGTTCCTCCCCAGGTGCAGGACCCTATGTTTCCTCTTGTTGAACTTCATTAGGTTCTTCTCTCCCCAGCTCTCCAGCCTGCCTAGGTCATGCTGGATGACAGCACAGCCCTCTGGTATGTCAGATGTTCCTCCCAGCTTTCTGTCGTGAGGGGTGAGGGGTCCCCTCATCCAGATCACTGAAGAATATGTTGACCAAGACCACACACAATACTGACTCCTGGGGAACCTCAATGGCCTCAGACCTCCAACTCAACCTTGCACTGTTGATTGTTGTCCTCTGAGCTCTGTCACTCAAACTAGCTCTCAGTTCACCTCACTGTTCACTCATCTAACGAGCACTTTATGAATTTTCTAATGTTATGGGAGACAATGTCCAAAGACTTGCTGAAGTTAGGATAAACAATATCCATTGCTCTTCTTTCACCTACTCAGCCAGACATCAAATCATAAAAAGCTATCAGATGGGTCATGCATGATTCTTGATGAATCCATGTTGACCAGTCCCAATAACTTTGTTATCCTCCGCATTATTAGAGATGACTTCCAGAACTATTTGTTCCATCACTTTTCCAGAGATGCAGGTGAGAGTAACTGGCCTGTAGTTTTTGGGTCAGGACCTTTATGAGGACTGGAGTGAAACTGGCCTGCCTCCAGTCCTCAGACACCTCTCCCCTTCTCCATGACCTTTCAAAGATGATGGAGAGTGGCCTGGCAATAATATCTGCACTGATGGGTGCGTCCCATAAGCATCCATGGATTTATGATTGTCCAGCTTGGCTAAGTGGTCTCTAACCTGGTCCTCCTCTATGCAGAGAAATCTGTCTCTTCAGACTTTTTCTCTTGCCTCTGGGGTCTGGGATTCACAAGGCCCAGCTTTAGCAGTGGAAAAGAAAGCATTCCGTAACTGCTTTCTCTGTGTCTTCTACCACTAGGGCACCCACATCAGCAGGCCTACGTTTTCCTTAGACTTCATATTTCTGTCAATATAGTACGAAAAAAGCCTTATTGGCTTTGATACACCTAGCCAGATTCAGTTCCAGGTGGCCTTAGCTCTAGCTCTCCTTGTTGCATCCCTGCATTCTCTGACAATGTTCCTATAATTTCCCTCACAGATCCAGCCTTGTTTTCCACATTATGGAAATTTCTTTCTTCCTTCCCAGTTTTTCAAGATGACCCTTATTCATGTAGCTCTCTTGCCTGAGACTCAAAGAACCTGCCTTTACTGTGGAGTTAATTCAAGGCACACTGGTTGTCATCTTAAGGTAATTTTGTTTTGCGGAGGAACCAGGCACTTGGTGTGCTGTACTCCTGCTACTCCCGCTCATAATCAAGTCATATGTCCTGGCTACTTTAGCCTGTGTGTAGGAAGCCCGAGTTAAACAGTGTTTTGACTGTGGGCTTAAGAAGGGTTTTATTTTCTTCGTTTTTTTTTTTTTTTTTGACTGTCCTGATGTGTCCTGCTATTTATTTTCTTTCATCAGGGAGAAAATAAGCAGTCACTAGGCAGGGCAGACTGGTTTAGGGGATTGCTTTAGCAAATCAAGTGATGCTCCTGAGCTGCCAGGGAGCTGTTTGGCAGATTGAAGCTTGAGACTGAAGTCATAAACCTTCTGTCTAAAACATCCACTGCTCTATTGCTGCTGTGCTTTTAGGTTACTTTCTCTGTCCAGGAGTTGTCACGAGCTCCTTACAGGCAGTGATGGGCACTTGCTTCTGCAGTGGACTCTGCATCTTTTTCTGCAGAGCGAGAATAGTGTGTGCTTTATCATTTATGTGAGATGACTCAAAAGCATGTCCTCTTGACTCTGTCTCTCACAGATCTTAGACATTCTTGTTTTGAGTTTATACTCTTTTGTTAGCTTCGTAGAATTACCTTACATTTTTTTAAAGATGTGGATGAGTTGAAGAACTGCTTAGTAACAGGATAGCTTTCCTTTCAAAACAGCTTTCCACCATCATTTGGGTTGTGGTTGATGGTAGAAACTAGCTGTAACATGTCAGACAAGATGGCATATGCCCTAAGGAAGAGATGGGGCTGTTTTTCTCCCTGAAAATAGTTACTCCTGTGATTTAACTACCCAGAAAGTTCTTTTATCCTTCTTTCCACCTCTCCACCCCCATCTTCTCTCTGTCATCAAAGCCGTTGTGTGATTAATCCAAATGTTGTCACCCTGAATTTTCTCCATGCACACCCATAAAGATTGAAGCTGGTTATACAGAAAAGCTGAAATAGGGAGCCTAGCTCACCGCTTCCTTCTCTACATTCTTTGAATTGCTTCAGCTTCTTAAAATTTGAATTATTCATCAAATTCTCTCTGTGCATACGCAGGAACTAGCTCCCCTTAATCTAGTTAAGTGTTTTCTGTTCATCCACGAAAGTCCCTGTTTCAGGGCAAAGTGTGCAGGGGAGGGCTTTCCAGAAGGTTTAGCATCTTGATGGACAGCTTTCTGCTGCCTTCATCTCTCCAAACAGAAAGAGTGGCACATATGGCAAGGGCTGGTGGACAGATTGCACTGCAGAAAATAACCACGATGGATAAGCAAATGTTTTACTTCTCTCCTCTGCTCCATCAGTGAGAACAAAGCCTTGCTAATTGTCTTTTGCTGTGGATTTTTGACTGTTGGGGTACCTTTTCTGCTTCTACTGGATGTAAAAGCCCATGTGTTACTAGAGCAGTAATGAGGTACTGCTTTTGTTATGTTCTTTGCCTTTGGCTCTACTGGCAGGTAAGTGCAGGTTATTTTCATTTGCTTTTCAGTTTGCTTCTTTTTATTTATTTTCTTCAGTGCCTGAAGGAGGTTTTGTGCAGATTTTTTTTTTTATACACTCAGGCCCAAAAGTTGAAACCTCGGAGACCTGGGAGCATCTCAAACCCCCAGGTACATATACTGTATTGTCCATAGCCCCAGAAGCATGCCCTTCTCTTTCTAGTCAGCATAAAATTGAATACCCACCAAAAATGAATCTTCCAAATCATTAAGGTGGCCACCACCTTTCTTGTGAAACAGACTATCAGAGAAGGATAAAGTCTTATGAGTGAGACTTAGAGTAAGGAGGGCAGCAGCCTTCCCCAGAGGACTAAGGCCAGGAGATCATCCTGGCCACCTGAATTTAGGAGATTCCCATCTAGCTTGTGTGTCTTATTCCTTCCCTTTTAAGCACTCTTTTTGTTCATTAGCAATATGCAAAGTATAAGCTGTTGTTGTGTAGATGTGTCTTTGTTAAAGATTCATAATGTTGTCTTGTTTTCTTCTGAGATGATTTATCAAATGTAGCTCTTAATTTGTTGTAAAGAATGGGTATTTCATTGCTGAGACTGCCATAGAGTAACAATTCTCATCATCTCTCTCTCATTTGAGACCGATTTGACTAAAGTAAAGCTATTTTAATCTCCTGGTCCCAAAATAGAAGCCATTCTGTTTGTGCCATAGAAAATGGCTGCAGGATGATCTGTGTGTTTGAGCAAAACCTTCTAGCCCCTTGTTTTATCTCCAGCCACTATGTCCTTCTCTTTCTTTCCACCATTCCCTGGTGTTGAGCATCCATTGTTTGTGGTGCTGGTTTGGAAAGACAGGTGTTATCCATCTTTCCACCGAAGATTGGATGGTTTAGTGCTTCTCCTTCAGTTCCCCCTTTACAACACCTCATTCCCTATTCCATGGTTGCTCAGTGCCCCTAAACCCTTACAGCCAGCCATGGGGCAGGGCAGGCAGCACAGATGTTCTTCCTGCTAGTCCCCCCCACCTGGCAGCATGTCTCACACACGCTGCTGTGCCATGGGGATCCTTAACGTGCAGCAGTAATTAAAGCCCATAGACCCCTGTTGTCATGGAAACACAGCACTCCACAAATGCAGAACACAACTTACGGTGCTATTAAGCGCATCTTTTTTAGGTAGAATATTGCATGTAGAAATCTGCATCCTTGAAGTGGAGAAGGAAAAAATCACCTGTGACCTTTTGCAATGATGATGCCACATCAGCATGTGGTGTAGGGCTGACACCTTGGCTTGTGTGGACATTACTTGTCGTTTTGCTTTGTCAAAGCAGAGAGGCAAAGAAATAATCTGTGGAGAAACAGTTTTACTGCAAGCCCAGCCTTGCCTGGCTTCAGTTCAGTGGAATAAACTCACCATTCAGGCAAAATTTTGTTTAGTTTGAATGTAAGAATTCCAGTCATTCTGCTGAATGACTTAAAAAAACTTGAGAAAGCGTTGCTCATTGGTATAAAAAATAAGTGTATTGAATAAGTGACATGCAGTGACAATGTGGCTGCAGCATTAACAGAAATCTGTCCAAGTCTAATTGCCATCTCTTGCAGGTTTTCTCCAGACTTCTAGCTGTCAGATGCCATTTTTTGACAGCACTTGCAGTTTGTGTTGTCAAGAGAGGAAGAGTCTAACAGGATTACTCTCTTACAAACTTGGACAGTGCAGCCGTCAGATATCAGCATAATTAATGTGGATATTGTAAAGTTAATTCTAAGTTGCTAGTTCTGCTTCACTTGTTTGCTGTACAGTTTAATATTAAATATGATATTGTATGTAATGAGCTAGGTCATGCTGACTGGAAGATGTGGAGTAACACTTTTCCCCCCTAGTGCTCCACACCAGCTATTTATTCTCATCACGGTTTTCTTGCAGTTTCTATTAACTTTTATTTTTCCACTTGAGCTAGGGTCAACTTTGAAGACAGTTACAAATCATAAGTCTGATGCTGTAATCCCTGTGAAGGATCCTGGGCTCAGAACTAAGAAGGGGCATTTAGTCAGTTATGTGGTTTTTAAGCAATGGGTGTATCCACCATCTAGTTTCTCCTGGGACTTAACGTTGATACACTCCTGGCTGCTGAGAGATCCTGTTCACAGCCTTGGCATTTGAACAAGGCAGGGGAAAAAACTTTTCCTACCTAGCTTTGGTGTTAAGGGGGCATGTAATGGAGAACAACTTCACAAATCATGTGACATTGTTCAGAATCACTGATCATACTATGTATTGCCCTGCAAGTACAAATCTGGCTGACCAGGAAAGGACTGCCTGAGTTTAGGGTCTTATAAATCCTTGCCCATAGCAGATATAACTTCTCCTCTTACCCTCCCTTTACCCATGGCGGAGGGATAAGAAAGGGATGTGCTGAGGCATTCCTACACTGCCAGCAGTCAGTAAAATTTGGAGCTCTCTGGGATGAGAAGCAGCAGCCAGCACCCAGTGGCCTTGAATAGAGAGGAGACACAGGTGGACATTTTTTCGTGTGTAGTTGGTTTAAGATAACACAGTAGAAATCAAACATGAATCCAGTGGTTAAATACATCTCAGTGAGAAGTTTTCCAGTCCATTCTGGCCTAGGGAGTTGTTTGCCACAGAACTGACAAACTTATCCCTCTTATTTTGGGATGCAGAGACACTGGAGTCCAGCAAAGGAACACAGATGTCATCGAAGGGTGTTCTTTTGGTGAAGGAACTTGCATAGAGTAGTAAACAAAATTGGAAATTGTGGTACATTAAAGATAACTCCTAGAGAGGTTAGGTGGCAAGACTGCTATTTTCCTTTGTTGTTTGCTTCTAGGGTATAGTCAGGCTTTGTGGTGAAATTTTGGACTGTCAGTTAATGGAATTTAAACCTCTGGGATTTCAATAAAATAATTTAGAAATAAATTACTTTCATCTAGAGCATTCATTGCAAAATGTGTATTTCCATTAACTTCAAATCAAGACTAGTGTGAATTTTTTGTGACCTATAAAAAAACTCAACCCTAGTGAAGAGGCTGTGTTACTGGTATGATTGCGTTTGCTTGTCTTTTAGGTTTGTTGTTATTTTTTTTTCTAGTACCCATTCAGACAGAAGGAACAAACATAGTGAAATCTGATGTAGGTATAAAGCCTGACATATTATGCTTTTGTAAAAATGTGTCAAGCTTCTCTAATGAATGTTAGTTGAATCAATAAATCAGAACTAGAGGAGGCTTAAGTTTAAAATCAGTCTCATGTGCACTTCACTTACAAAAACAGATTTGCACAGTTGGATGTCCATTCTTGCCCAGTTCCCAAGTGGATTCTAATTTAAAACTGAAAGCAGGGCACCACTTGCACTGTTCGGCTGTTGTAATGAAGTCCCAGGAGAATTATTTCATAGGGAATTATATGATTTGAATAATAGGGCTGGCTTTTTTACCCTCTTTACATTTTGTATAGTTCTGTCTGTTTTTCCTGTTTGCATCTCTCCTGAGCTGATACCATCCTGTGGTACAGCAAATAATATGTGGATTGCATAAAGAGAGTTGAAGCAGTGCATTACAAATGGTAATCACCCCATGTCATGGATTTCGGGTATTTAATTTATATTTGTGAAATCTAGTCCTTGCCATCCCAGTTGTTGTTCAAACCACACATACCGTGTTCATGGAGTTTGTAAATCAGTTGATATTATGCACTAAGAATAGCTTGGAAAAAGTATTGGAATTGATAATTAGGCAGCTGCAGTATATAATCAATATAAATTTGGGTGACTGACTCCTCAGTCATGGAACAGGCTTGCCCCAATGCAGCAGAGCACATAAAGGGAGCAGACTGCAGTATGTAAGTGAAGAAATAACAGTGGTCTTTTTGGGGTGGTGGTAGTGGGCTCAGGTTTTTTTGGAGGTGCATTTTTTTCTTAATCTACGTGTTGTATTCTGCTGTTTCTTCTGCAGCTCTGCTGGAAGAGAGGCACTGGAAGGGTGACCACATGAGCTGCAGAAAATGTGGTGGGGATAGTTTATATGGTATTTATTGATGATTTAAGATAACAGGGCACTGGCAATGCTGTGAAATGATTAGAGGCAATGTCAGCCATCAGCAGAAACAACCCATGGCCTCAGGTGGCATCTCCGCAGCAAAGCACAGCTGAGAGCATTTGTCTGTGAATCAGACAGGTTAAGGCACTGGGATGGGGCAGCCATAGGAACAGATCTGTCTGTTTAACTCCCTCGGTGGTGGGCAGTAGAGGTGTTTGCCTGTGTTTTACTGAGGACAGACAATTGTAATTTCAGTAAATTGAGCTTTTATGTAGATACACTTTCCAAAAGAAAGACCTGTGATGGTAATTTAAAACATGGCAGTGAAAGCCTGATTGCTCAGTAACTTTTCCAGGTTTACTTTTGTCCAAAATCTACAATAAAATTTTTTTAAAGTTTTTAGTGCACAAAAGCATTTAATTACAACCTTCAGAAAGAGGGGTGCTGATATCTTTGACTATAGCAAGTATATAGTCAAAACATCTCATGGGTATATTTACTGTATGACCACACCTGGTGCTCTGTGGCATACTGCTGTATAAATCACATAGGCTTCAAAGGATAGAAATACAGACTTGAAGGAGGTGAATTCAGGATGCTACTGTCAGAAGTCCATAATCAGAGTTCCATAATTGTATTGCATAGAACAGTCCCAGGATTTTTTCTGTAGCCTTGCTGATGTAGGTCTTGCACTCTTCTTGGCACCTTGGTTACTTGGAGAAGGAAGAAGACTCCTGGTTGTAGTCAGCAGTAGGAATGGGTCTAGCATTCACACAACTCACTCTTAAAATGTCTTTCTCTGCCCATTCTGCATGTCCCTTCCCTCTGCCCTACCTGTTGGTGTACCCCCAAATATAATACAACATGTGCCACACATTGCTCTCCTGGTGCCTGAAGCTGCAAAATAGATTCCCAAAGTAGCAAATCAATGCAGTGTTTTTTCTAGATATTTATCGGGTTTATTTTGCATTACATAAAGAGCAGCCATTAGATGGGTTTCATCCCTTCTGCGTTAATCCAGCAGCATGAACACAGAGCAGGAGCTGCAGTTTGAGCATGAGGGCCCCATGTGCTGCTCTCCTTATCTGCTCTCCAATCTTTGAACTCTTACATAATACATTTAAGTCTGGTTTTTGAGTAATCTCTTTTGGGGTCTCATTTTGAATTCTTAGTCTCTACCAACAAAGAACCGCTGCACTCTTCCCTCATGAAATCCTTTCCAGAAGGTGCACATTATCCACACGAGGCAGGGCTATGATGAGCATCTATTTCTGCAGCAGAATAGAGGCCTGGATTACAAATTACCATTTAATCCTTTTTGCGTCAAAGGATACAATAATCCTTGTAAAATGTGCTCTAAGTCTTGTGCTTGGTTGTGTGAGGTTAAGGGACAAAAACCAAAACAGGGATTCTCCGCAAGTAAGACATGGTGCAATACATATATTCCACATGAATTTCAGAACGTATTTATGACCACATTTCAACACCTAAAAATAAAGATGATCAGCTGGGACCAAGACCAGTAGTTTCAGGTGCTTGCTAGTACCCTGCTACAGTATAGGAGGTGCCTGTCTTAAGCAGTGCTTGCTAAACTGCAACCAAGAATTTTAAGTACAAAGTGAGCACTGCTCAAAATGGATTTCTTTTTTTTTCCCCCCACCAATGAGAAAATTTACCTAAACTAATGAATGAGAAGAGCTCTTAAGAAAGTGAGGAAATTTGTTTCATTTTCTAAATCATCCTTCTGTGACTTCCAAGCAATGTGAATTTGTAAGGGAGAGGAGGGTAAGGTGGGGAGGGGTAAGGAATTGATGCTTACTGATGGATGCACAGTTTCCTGAGCAGGCAGCTATAAAAGTTTGGAGAATAAATCCCACAGTGACAGACATACAGTCCTTTGACTCTCCTGATTATTGTCTCATTGAACATGCTGCAGTTTTGTTAGATAAAAAGTAAAACAGGTCAGTTGTTTGGAATCAATAGCTTTATATGATCCATATTTTTATTACTGGCCTCTGTACTAAATCAGATATGGCATATTGGATAGAATCAGTCCCTCTTACTGTGTGGCAACCAACAAAGAAAACCTGAAGGTAAGTGGTGACACACAAGCAATATTACTAATGAAAAGAACAGGGTGAGCAGTCTGTTCCTGTTATTTTAGTGCCATGTATTCAGATCTTTAATGTGTAATATCCTGCATTAATAGTCAAAATCAGAAAAAGAGAGGACCAGATTAAAATCATAATCTCTTATTAATGAACACATTTAATTACTTGTTCATCTAACCATTATTCCACAATAAAGTATTTTTGTGATAGATGCTAATTGAGTGCTTCTAGTGTGACATTGCATAATGCGGTGTCCTTGCTGTCACAAACTGGTCATCTTGCAGGTGAAAACTGTGCAATGCAGCAGCTGTTACGAAGCCATTAAATGTTTGTGTTGTAAAAGGAATCATTCTTGAAGATTTTTCTGCTGCTTTCTTCTGTGATTCATAGAAAAAAAGAAATACTTTCTTAAACTGTTATCTAGCTGTTGTGGTTTGGTAAACCCTTGAGTCAGAAGTTCTGAGAAGAACTTTCATAATTTGTGCAAAACAGTTAATTGTTATTTCTGTATTTGTTGCAGAAAATGACATGATGGCAGAGTGTAAGTCACCCTGGAAGAAGCTGCTTCCCTCTGAGCTTCACTTGAGCAAGCTAGTCTTATGAGGAGGAGGATCTGTCAGCCACCTTAGCTATAAAATGGGGACTACAGGTGACGACATGGCTTCAGTGGAGCAGAATGCCTCCTTGAACCCTCTGTGCTTTGTGTGTGGCCAGCAGCACTGGACAAGGGAAAACCACCTCTATAATTATCAGAATGAAGTAGATGATGACTTGGTCTGCCACATTTGCCTTCAGCCCTTGTTGCAGCCATTGGACACTCCCTGTGGACACACTTTCTGCTACAAGTGCCTAAGGAACTTTCTTCAGGAAAAGGATTTCTGCCCGCTGGATCGAAAAAGACTCCATTTTAAACTCTGCAAAAAATCCAGCATTCTTGTTCATAAACTGTTAGACAAGCTATTTGTTTTGTGCCCCTTCTCTTCCGTGTGTCAGGAAGTCATGCAGCGATGTGACCTGGCTACACATCTCAAAAACAGGTGAGCGCTGCAGATGTTTGCACTGCATGTTCCTTACACACTTAGTGTGCAATGTGCCTTGCGTATTTATGTAGCAGTAGATAAACCGGGGGCAGAATGGCAAAGAGGGTTGTTGGTGGTTTTAAAACTGACAGCAGAAGACTGCAGGAAATGGTCAGTCTGTGCACAACGAAAGCACTGGATCCTGTTTTGGACATTGCATTAAAAATAGCAAAGAGCACTTGGAGAGAGCACAGTAGTCTGGCAGTAGCATAGATTACCTGGGTGGTAGTTGTGTATTTCCCCACTTTCAGAAGCATTTATCAGAAACAGCTACTGCAGAATTGATTCTGCTTTGAGGCAGACAGATGGACAAGACTCTTCAAGACGTGTTGAAAGGGACTTCTAAAGGTCATCTAGTCCAGTCCCTGTCTAGAGTTCAGGTTCATCTGCAACTAGAGCAGGTTGCCCAGAGCTTCATCCAGCCTTACCTTGAATTTCTCCAGTTACAGGGCCTTCACAGCCTCCCAGGGCAACCAGTTCAGTGTTTCACCACACTAATGTAACTTTGTTTTTCTTAATACACAGTCTAAATCTATCCTCTTACAATTTAAAAACATTGTGCCTTATCCTTTTACAACTTTTTGCTAAAAGGTCTGTCCCCGTTTATCTTGTGGGCTCCCTTCAAGTACTGAATAGCTGTAATTAGGTGTCCTCTGAGAAGCTCCCCAGAGCTTCTTTACTCCAGGCTAAACAATTCCAGCTCTTGCAGCCTGTCCTCATGAGAGAGGTGTTTCAGCCTTCTGATAATTTTTGTGTCCTTCTTCTGGACCGACTCCAACAGCTTCATATCCTTCTCGTGTAGAGAACCCCAGGGTTGGACACAACACTCCAGTGGGGTCTCACCAGAACAGAGTAGAGAGGCAGAATCTCATCCCTTGACCTCCTGGCCACACTTTTTTTGATGTGCTCCAGAATGCAGTTTGCCTTCTGGGCTATGAGGACACATTGTTGGCTCCTGTACAGCCTTTCATCAGCCAGCACTCCCAAGACATTCTCCCTAGAACTGTTCTCAATCAATTCATCTCCCAGCCTGTATTTATATCAAGGATTGCCCCAACCCAGGTATAGGACCTTACACTTAGCCTTGACGAATTTCATTAGTTTCATACAGGTCCACTTGTCCACAGTCCTCTGGATAACAACCCATCCCTCTGGTATACCCACTGTGTTAAAGCTAAAGTCCGGTGAAATTACTGAGTCAAGGTTAAAGGAAATATTATGCATGTCTGTGCCAACTAACTTTAAACTATATGGAGATTGATGAACTTTTTGCCATGAGGACAGGCTGAGGGAGCTGGGATTGCTCAGTCTACAGAAGAGAAAACTCTTGCTAGAACCATTATAGCTGCCTTTCCAATACCTGAATGGAAGCCACTGGAAGGCTAAAGAGGGACTTTTCACAATGATATCTAGCAGTAGGGGAAATGGTTTTAAACTGAAGAAGAGTAGGTTTTGACTAGATCTTAGGAAGAAGTTCTCCAGTGCAAGGCTAGAGAGACTCTGGAGTAGATTGCCCAGACAGGAAGTGGATGCTCTCTCTCTGGAGATGTTCGAAGCCAGGTTGGATGAGGCATCACTGAATGGCAGGGAGGTTGGAGTAGATGATCTCTAAGGTCCCTTCCAACCTAAGTAATTATATGATTTTATGAACTTGTAAGAGGAATATAGTGAACAATTACATAGAAAAGGAAATTACATATTCAAAGAAAAAGTATCTGACTTCAGAAGATTCACTTTGGGTGAATTGAATCTGCTACCAGAAAATATTCCCTATGTGCAACTCAGTGGTGTTTGAAAACCTATGTTCATTTTGCAGAGAGAGGTTTCAGAGAAGTACTTAATTGTCTCTGCAAAAAAAGTATAAAACCAGAAGACTAAGCATTGTGCATATCCACTGTGCACAGGCAGAAGGCATTAGGGAAATAAAATAGAGTACATGACTGTTTTTGCCAGCAGCATTTGTGAAAACAAGCATATTGCCTGGTGACTGTTCACGAAAATGTATAGTACCAGCCCTAACTCTTCTGCTCCCTTTTGGTCATGGAGATGAGATCTTTTAATTTCTGTGACTTTATCATGGCCTTTGTTCTTGTCAGCTTTGCTTTCTTCAAATTTTAGAATTTTTTTCTTGTTTAAACAAGCCTGCAGAAACTTCAGTGGTTGCCCATTTCATGAGGATGTTTCATGGTTTGATAGTCTAACCTGTGCCAATTCT
Source organism: Upupa epops (assembly GCA_013397515.1). Classification (NCBI taxonomy): domain Eukaryota; kingdom Metazoa; phylum Chordata; class Aves; order Bucerotiformes; family Upupidae; genus Upupa; species Upupa epops. The sequence continues at coordinate 41,790 of VZRI01010387.1, read as the reverse complement.
TTGAGCAAAAAGCCTTTCACATTAGAGTGAAAAACCTTGGGCCCAGAGAGAGGGACAGTGGTGGCTGAAGTGTGGTGGGGAGAGGTTTCTTTTCCTGTTGCCCTCCTCAAAAGTAGAGGAGTATTAGCTGTGTGTTTCCTCTGTGTGCTGTCAGTCTGGTCCAGCAACACTGGTGACCACCCACATGAAGAGAGTGATTTGACAGGTGCATGAATCTATCCAATGAACTTTTGAATGGTTTTTGACCATTTTGGGGTGTAGGGTGACATTGAGGAGGAGATTTGTTTGGGAGTCAGGTGTTGTGTGAATGTTCATGCAGGCAAGTGCTCTGCAGAGAAGGGGAAGAGAGCAGCCACCACCTGCCTGTTTGTTCATGTGCAAGTTTGCAGTGTGTGCCCTCTTCCTTCTTCCACACATCATCTGGACTTCTGGGGATTCAGAACCTGGGAGAGCTTTGGGCATGCAGGACATGCAGCAGCCCTATAGACTGTGGTGAAGGTGGAGCTGCCTGTGTGGTTTTTGTTGTTGTACCCAGAACATGTATGTAGATACTTGTTGTTGAGAAGCCTTTCTCTCTGTTTTTTTCCATTTTTTTTTTATTTCTCCACATAGTTTCCATGCTATAACTGAGACTTTTGCCTATTTTCTTCAGGGAAGTAATTTCAGATCTCTATGATGACTTGGGGCGGTGAAGAAACCTAATCGTTTGCTTGATTTATAATACTAATAACATATTGATTTGATTTTAATAAAAGGCAAAATGTTAGCAAGACTCCTGCCACTCACTTGGTTCGTTGTCTGATTCCTCAGTGACATACCCCTCATCTCTTCAGTCCATTTTCCCTGGTCAGCATCTGTTTGAATGATATTAGAGCTGTTTACAAAATGGTCACAATTTGTACATAGAATCATGGAATGGCCAGGGTTGGAAGGGACCTTAAAGATCATCTAAGTTCCAAATTCTCTACATAGGCAGGGACACCTTCACTAGATCACTTTACTTGGGGACCCAACCAACCTGACCTTGAACATTGTCAGGGATGGGACAGCCACAGCTTCCTTGGGCAACCTCTTCCAACATCTCACCACCCTCACAGGAAAAGAATTTTTTCCTGATGTCCAACCTAAATTTTCTCTCTTCATGTTTGCAACCCTTTCCCCTTGCCCTCTCACTATGTGTAAAAAGCCCTACCCCAGCTTTCTTGTAGGCCCCCTTCAGATACTGGAAAGCTGCCATAAGTTCACCTCGAAGCCTCCTCTTCTGCACACTGAACAATCCCAACCTGTACAGCCTGTGCTCATAAGGGAGCTTTCCAATGATTTCAGTTGCTCTCCACTGGATACATTCCAGGGGCTCTGTGTCCTTATGTTGGGGACTCCAGAACTGGACACAGTACTCCAGGTGTGGTCTCATAAGTGCAGAGTAGATGGGGAGAATCACTTCCCTCAGCCTGCTGACAGTGCTTCTTTTGATGCAGCCCCAGACACGGTTGGAATTCTGGGCTGCAAGCACACAATAACAGCTCCTATTAAACTTCTGGTCCACCACCATCCTCAAGTCCTTCTCTTCAAAGCTGTCCTCAATCCTTTCTCTTCCCAGTCTGTATTTGTGCATGGGATTGTCTCAATCCAGGTGCAGAACCTTACACCTGCCCTTGTTGAACTTCATGCAGCTTGCATGAAACCACTTCTTGAGCCTGACAAGGTCCCTCTGGATGGCATCCCTTCCCTCCAGAGTGTTGACTTCACCACACAGTTTGGTGTTGTCAGCAAACTGACGGAGGGCACACTGAACTCCCCTGTCCATGTCACCGACAAAGATATTAAATAGCACTGGTCTGAGTACTGACCCTTGAGGAACACCCTTTGTTATCCATGTCCATTCAGCCACTGAGCCATTGATGTCAACTCTTTGGGTGCAACCATCCATCCAGCACCTTATCCAACAAGTCGCCTATTCATGAAATCCATATTATTCCAGTTTAGACATCAGAATGTCATGTGGGAGAATGTTGAATGTTTTACACAGGTCCAGGTAGGTGATGTTTGTTGCTCTGCCTTTGTCCACCATTGTAAAAGGCCACCAGTTTGGTCAGGCAGGACGTGCCCTTGGTGCCACCAATCACCCCTTTATTATCTGCTTGCCTTAGTAGAGCCTTCAGGATCATCTGCTGTATGATCTTGCCAGGCACACAGAGACTGACTGCCCTCTAGTTCCCTGGGTCTTCTTTACTCCCATTTTGTTTCCCCTTTTCCAGTCAGTGGTAACTTCACCAGACTGCCATGACTTTTCAAATATGATGCAAATATGATTGCAACTTTATCTGCCAGCTCTTTCAGGAACTTTCAGGAACATGCATGAAGCACTATGTATGTTCTCTTTAGATATGCATGAAACTTTAATTTACTTAATGTACAAGATTGTTATGAAATCCAGGCAAGCTGAGTCACTAGCTTTTCCTGCTCGTCGGCTGGGAAAAAGCTTCCAGTTGCAGAAGGCTGCTGATTTTCAATTCCTTCTGTTGTCTAGAGGTGCTGAGAAGCATTTTGAGTATACGGTGATTTACAGTTCTCAACTAAGTTTATTTGCAAACCTCTGAACACCTATAAATTATCATTGCTGACATAAGCAATGTCAGCAACTGAACGAGGTCTGATTTTATGTGGATTAGTGGGTCCAGTAAAATTATACTACTGATCATTAAGTGTAGGAAAGAAATACAAAATTCAGTATTATTATAATTTGCAGCATAGATTAATATAAACCAGTCTCAACAAGCCCTTACATGCTCTCATTTGTCTCTCTAAGAAATGCAGTATGGTTGGCTAGTTTTCACTGCCTAAAAACATTCACATTCAGGTTTTCCAGTGTTGTTTTAATCAACTCTGTTTGAGCATAAAAAGCTGGGAGAAAATGTCGTCTTTTCCACCATGCACTTAAGAGTGTAAGATTACTGCAAGCTGCTCCGGCAAGGGAATGAGAGTCATGAGTCACAAACTTCATTACTTCATGGTCACTAATTGCACTCCATAATACCTTGTTGCATAATGAAAATATTCTTGATTCATTAGTCTTTCAGTTTCATCACATTCACTTGGCAACTGTGGCTTTCAAAGTTAAACACAATGCACATAATCTGATTGTAAAGGGAAAATGAGAAATGCTAAGCTGTACTATTTTTCCCTGTCAGTACAGAAAAATTGTTTATGTTTAGAAAAGTAGATGCCAATTCAGCTTCTAAATATCAAAGGTAAATTTAGGGTAAGGAAATCTGACCAACACCATATGGAGTTGAATTAAAATTTTTGTTTGAATTTAATTCAGTTAGTTCTTACGGATTATTCAGACCTGAAGAACCTCCATTGCACAAAACTGTACTCTGAAATGTGCAGAACCATTTGATGAGAGAGTTAGGTATTGTGTTTATCTACTGCTTGTCAGCTGGGCTTCAGTTTTTCTCTTATTGTATTACAGAATCACAGAATAATTGTGGTTGGAAGTGAACTCTTAGACCACCAAGTCAACTGTACCCACACCAACAAAAAAACCAAAATACCTGAGAGATTTAGAACACAGAATAACCCCCTCCATGTCTGCTAATATAGCAGGTCACAAAGCACCATGTCACACACTTGTTAAATACCTCCAGGGATGGTGACTCAACCACCTCCCTGGGAAGTGCTTCACCACTTTTTCTGTAAAGAACTTCTTAAGAGCTAATCTAAACCTCCCCTGCCTCAACTTCAGACCACTGCCCCTGGTTCTGTCAGCAGTCACCAAGGAAATGAGGCCAACACCCACCTCCCTTCAGATAGTTGTACTGGGCAATGAGGTTCCCCCCTCAGCCTCCTCTTTCCTAAACTAAACATGCCCAGCTCCCTCAGCCTCTCCTCATAAGATTGGTTCTCTGAACCACTTACAAGCTTGGTAGCTCTGCTCTGGACATGCTCCAGCATCTCAATGTCTTTTCTATAACAAGGGACCCAGAACTGAACACAGTACTCAAGACAGGGCCTCACAAGGGCAGAGTACAAGGGCACAGTAACTTCCCTTCTCTGGCTGACCACACTATTCCTGATCCAGGCCGGCATCTGGTTGGCCTTCTTGGCCACTTGGGCACACTACTTGCTCATATGAAGCTGTACTTTCCTATGGGAGTTGAAGTTATCATTTTGGGTGGAGACATTTTTCCAAATCTTTAATGTTGAGGCAAACATTCAAACCATTTATATGTCAAGTTGGAACTTTTCATAGGATCGTATTTTCTGCAATTGAAGAAGATGTTGACCTATACATTTAATAGATGGATCTCGATTAACAAGATCCTTGGGAAAATTAGTTGTATAGATACAAAGTTTTATCATTCAAAATCTTGACAGTCCCGACTGTTTTTGTGTTTGTGATAGCACTGCTGAGTCTTGTCTGTCCACCCAGTCCCATGATACCTGTGAGCACTGACCCTAACCTGCTTTTTGTAGCACCAGAAAAAATTAAGAGGATCTGTAGGATTTAGCCCTCTTTTGGCAGCTCTTCCCTTGCACCCGAGTAAGTGTATAGGGAACAGAGTCAGAGGGATTTTGTGCCCTCTGGACTCTTTTCTGTTGCTGGAAAGTTGAAGGATCATTCTGTGATTTTTCTCTGCTCTAAAGCCATTTGAATCCTTGTAGAGTCCTTAAGTCATTGAATTTGAGAGAGATATGTGCAACAATCCACCTTTTTTTTTTAAATCCCCTGAGTCTTCTCTGATTGCCAAACCTGTAGTCCTAGTGCCTCCTATTCCTGATCCAGGCCGGCATCTGGTTGGCTTCTTTGTGATGACACACATCAGGTGCTTTTTCTGTGTGATGACAAAAGGAAAAACAAACCCCAGGCACTGAACAAAGCAGCACCATGTTTTAGTCTAAATTGCAACTATAAATCTTGCTGGAATTGCTGTTTAAGGTCACGTTGCTGGCACAGTTTTATGAGCAACAGCAAAGGTGTTTGAGCTGCTTCTCTGCAGTCTTTGCTTAAATTCAGCTCCTGCTTGGAAAAGGATTTAATGCAACTGGTTGGAGGCTACTTGACGTGTACTTTTATCAAACCTCTGGCATAAGTTACAATGAAATCTTTCTTCTCAGTAGTCAGTGAGCAAATTTGTTTTTTGAGCTCCTGCTGTTATTCCATGGAATATGCTGTAAATTACATCTTAATTTTTATGAAAGCTCTTTTTATCTGCAGAGAGGAATTGCTGCTCATGTTCCAAGTCAGCTTTTAAATGAGAAACCCAGCAGACTTGGCTGTAAAGGGCAAAAAACCCACAAAAAACAACATCAACTTTTCTTCTCTTTCTGATGTGGATTAAGTGAAGTCACTTTGTCACCATCCAGAACTGAGTGAAAGCTGGTTCTGATGCCAGGTAGAGAGAGTTGGTGAATATAAGCACAAGCTCATTTTGCATCCAAGGAACAAACATCACTCAGTTGCTTTACCTGGTTGTTTCAGTTTTTCTATGCTTGTGATTCATGAAAGGAATTAAATAATTTCTGGAAATTCTGAAAAGCATCTCTGCCTTTGTGCTCCCTCCTAGGCTCAATTACAGTGGCTCTGTAGGTAGATATGAAATGGTGTTCCTGTAAGACTCATTTTAGTCACATTTTAGCCCTTATTTTTGCAATTTGTTGTATGAGAGTGGATGCCTATACCCATAAAAGCAATCTTCAGTGCTCACTTTGATCCCTTGTTGCCCACCTGTTTACATAACTTTAAAGATTTAGTCCTAAATGCAAATGCTCTTTATCCCAGATACTGGGTAAATCAGTATTAGGGAAGGTGTGTACCCTTAGAGATTTACTGGCACTTGTTAACTGATACAACTGCTGTATGTTTTTGCTGTTTGCAAATAACATGTTCATACTGAACATAAAAATCTTTCTGTACTGCAAGTGAAAATTAAATATTTCCTTATAAATGGGCTTGAACACCAGTCCTGGGCTTTACTGCTTGGTAGGTGTTTAAAGACCTATGAATTGGCATCCCATTAGTTAATGAAAGTCACAGTCCATTGCAGTAACTGGTTAACTTGGGGAAGAATAAGGAGTTTTCCTTTTTTTTTTTGCCTTGTAGAGCACTACACAAAAGGTATTCTGCTGAGCTGAGTAGTTGTGCTTAGGAGGCTGTTTACGTTTCTTGGTATTAGCCTTTGAAATTATAATTGAATACCATTGGCAAAAATAAACCTCAAATCTATTTATACTCTGTGCAACAACTTTCATCAGCTGCCAGGTAACTGTGGGGGAATGTGATCTGTGGAGGAGGACCTGACTGTGGTTTAGAAGCTGTGACAGAAATAGGACACTTGCATGATTGATTTTTGTTCTGTCCTGATTTGATACAGTTTAGAAAAAGAAATCATTTCCAAGGTGAGCTTTCCCATCTACACCAGATCATTTAGAGCCCACAGGCCTTGTGAGCTGGCTGGATAAGAGCCAACAGCACAGTGATTTGGTGGAATATACCCATAGTATTTATTTCAAGGAAGTAGTCCAGCAAGGCTGGACTGTGCTGTCCAAGCTCAGTGGGAGTGAAGTCTTATCACAGTGTCAGTTCAGAGCTATTCACACTCTTCTTTGAAAAATTGCCACTGCTATTGCAGAGCCATTCAGGAACAACAAGGTTGTGCAGCTAGGGGTGGCTTTGTCCTAAATTCTTGTGGATTGATATAGGAGAACACCTCTGTCAGAGGTTTCCTCTGCAAGGGCATTTGTCCCTTGCTGTGTTACTTGCAGAAGTGATATTGGAGATTGGTCCTAGTTTTCAGCTGGTGCTAAGACTTGGGAGAGTGTGAGGCTAATCCATAAAGTCAAAGTATTCTAGGAATTTCGAAGGAACAGATGATTGCATCTCTCCTTTTCTTGGCCTTCTGAGATTCTTGTTTGTGAGGTTTGCATTGTGAAATGATTGACAGTAAAAACTTCTGGCTGAGTTTCAGCTGTAACTGTGTTTCTGAAAGGCCACAGAAAAAAACTGAGACTGGATAGATCTTTTAGCTGATCAGTCCCACCATATGAATGGTTTAGTGTAAAAAATATTACCTGGGCAAAACCAAGAAGTAAGACTGTGTTCCATCATTAAAATTAGAGACACTTCTTCACAACTAAAAAACTTTCAACTAATTTTAGTCTTTTGTGCTTATACCTTCTTAATTATGAAGAAGAAGATGACCAGCAGATGCCTTGGGGAAAACCCTAAGAAATATGTCAAGTGAAATGTGAAGCGTCTCTAATTTATGTGTTTATGTATATTTCATAGCACGCTTGGGTTACCTTATGCTGTTCTTCTAGAAGTGTATCTCATTACATACCTGTATCAATCATTACATATATTTAAAAAGCACCTTATGGATGTCCAGCACTGCTGGGTGTCACAGAAGCTATACAGGTATCTTTATCAACATTCTTCAGAACTGAATAACTTCTCTGTTAACATTTCTTAAAAATCCCTCATGCTGGAACATTCTAACCATATATCAAATCCCCTTCACAGAATGTCAGAATAGAATTGTGATTATCAAAACATTCTGGTTTAACAAGATAGGATATCGTTAGACTTCTGCTGTCTTTTACTGTTAACACATTTCTTCTCCTGTTGCAAAAAAAGAATCATTTCTTCTTTTGTTAGAACTACCTGTCAAGCTCCCAAATAGAGAGTGCTTTCAAGAATTTGATTCCTTTTTTTCTGACACAGCTACAGAACGAGCTTTTTCAGGTCGTTGGCAGCTCCAGAAGCAGGAAGTTTTAAGAAAGGCATCGAATACTGTAAGAAGTGACATATCAGACACTGGCAGAGCTGTCACGCAGACAGGTGTAAGATTGATGTCCACATCCAATTACCTACACTTGAGCATGCGATAGATGAAGGCGTTCTGTGAATGTGCAATGTTGCAGCCTTTCTTTGCAAGAAACTATTATAGGATTCTAAACATAAGCAAAAAAAAAATAAAAGGAACTCACAAAAATGAGTTTATAGTGAAAAGCATGAAGTGCTGGTGGAGCATTGTTACCTCCTGTGTGAAGTCAGGAAGCAAAAATGGGAGACAGGAGGAGGATGGAACCCTTTCTACTGATTCAGGAGGAGAGATGGTGAGCAGCACTATTACTTTTGATGAACTTTTCATACAAACTCCTACACGAGCATAATTTTTTTTCAGTATTTCGAAACTTGTATTGTGAGTAATGTAAGTAAAATGTTCACTTCCTTCTTCCCCCAAATGACTCTAGGAAAATACAGTGATAACATAAGCTGGCTTAAGAAGGTGAAAGAAGGTTGTATTCTATGAAAAGAGATTGCTTCAGTGGGTCTCACATGTATCTTTGAACAGTACTTCTCTTCTGTGGAATTTTATGTCACTCCATTTTAATCTTTTCAGCAAGATTATCTTCCAAAAACTGGAATGTATGTAATAGAGTAAGCCTGCATTCAGAAGGTGTTACAGCACATTTAGGTTGCGGTCAAAAAACTATGTAGAGAAGTTTTGTGAAGAAGGCCGTATTACTTAGGAGTCCTGCCCACTAAAAGCTATTTTGGCCTTAAAATCCAGTGTGTTCAATAATTGTTAATGATTAGTTTAAAACTGACAATTAGAAGCAGACTGATTTCATTTCAGTACTTGGGCTTTTCATTCTACAAACATTGGTGCAGGCTTGAAGAATGGTATAAATACTGTCTTCACAGGTGTCCTGGGGCTTCTCATCGAAGGGCTGCTCTGGAAAGAAGGAAAAGCAACAAGCTGCAAGTAGAAGTGGAGGGTGAGAGTGGTCCCAGTGGGACGGAGCAGCCTAGCAGTTTATCTTTGGATGCAGATCAGGGAATAGTGCCAGCAGAGCAGAGCTTCACCTCGCCCGCCCTTCCTGTGTGGACAGACGAGCCCAGCATCGACAATCCGCCTTTTGAGGAGAACACAGTAGCAGACAGTATGTCATCACTTATCTTCTCAAGTCTCTTTTATCAGATGTGGAAACATTTGTGGTGTCAGAGCTTGTCTCTTGCTAACCATGAATGCATGTCTTTATTTTCTGCTCTTTTCTCTTGCGATTCCTGGAGAAACATTAGCAGATTTCAGTGATGTGCAAGTATACAACTGTGATAGAGTCACAGTTAGGAAAGGAATATTTTCAAGTGTGTGTCAGGTATCAGTTAGGAAAGAAATATTTTCAAGTGTGTGTTAGGTATCATAGTGCTCTATCATCTTGTATCATGTCATGGTATGGTAGTTCACTTTTATCTGCTGGTAGCTCTACAAGTTCAAAAGAGTTGATTTTCTATAAAATTTTCTAAATAATTTTATAAGATGAGATATCTTTTCCATCCTTCCCCATGTTCCCACACACAGCATGCTGTCCTGTTCAAATGAAAAGGCAGCTGAGTGACTCTTGCATCCATCTGTGCCAAACGAGCAGTAACATCTGTAGCATCTGGCATTTCAGCGATGAATTGTTGAGTCTTACCACAGAAGAAGGTGGTCCTGTCCCCTTCCTTTTCCTCTGTATTTGCCATCTGGAAGCATCCCCCTGTTTCCTATTTAGTTGTTTTCATGCTTACTTCAGAAATGATTTCCTTTTCTTGATCCAGAAACTCAGTGGCGGTTCCTAATGCAGTTGTGAGACCAGGTGATGCAGGGATGTGACCAAGTCATGCTTCATGGAATAAGCCCCCAAACATTTTTACTATCATCATCAAATATGATATAAAAGTGATCAAATTGGAAATTAAATGCATTATAAAGGAAAGGATCCAAAGGGTTCAGTATATCCTTTTCTGATACAAATAACTCCATTTCAAGAAGCATAGATGCTACTAAGCCGTTGGAGAGCTGTTTTTAATGAGCTAGGTGTTTCTACAAGTGGTAGAACTAATCCAATTGCACTTGTTTAATTTGTTGTTAAACCATTGTCAACGGCCTGTCTACATTGTCCTTTGGTGATGTGCTTTATTGGGAGTGAATGAAGTATAAAGGATATTAATCATCTTTCTTTTTATAAAATAATTGGCAGCAAATCAACAGCCACCTACCTTGCCTGAAGGAGAGATCACTACCATTGAAATTCATCGCTCCAATCCCTATATCGAATTGGGAATTAGCATAGTGGGTGGCAATGAAACGCCTTTGATCAACATTATCATTCAAGAGGTTTATCGAGATGGGATCATTGCCAGAGATGGAAGACTTCTTGCTGGAGACCAAATACTTCAAGTATGGAACCTAATTGTGTATTCTGTCTGCCTGCTTTCCATTCACCCTTTGCACAACTGCCTGTTAAATGAGATGGGAGATTTTTCTTGTCAGCCTATGCTGTGTAAATGTTAGTTTTGCAATTATCAGTTGGTAGGCAAATTAATATTCATAGCAGAGCCTGTTGTTCTAGCACTTTTGTCTATCATGCTTTTGTTGGACAAGTCCCTGGAATTATTTTTCATCCTTAGCATCTCTTATCAACGTTTCAAACATGAGTTTTCTTTCTGTTTTTAAATGTTATGGGACTGGATCTTTATTTCAACTTTATGGAAGCTTTCTGAAGGAACCTGAGGTTATTTCTGGCTAACACATTGGCATAATTTGTCCTCTGTAAAAAAGCAATTTGTGGATTGTAAGGCTGACTTCATCTGAGCAGTTATTTTAATCTGGCGTCACTGTTATTTCCAGTAGCCCAGGCAGTTGACCTGCATCTTTCAGTATGCATACAGAAGCCACTGATAGTCTTCACTGGCATGATTTCAAGAAATATGCTTTAAGTATTTTTTTTTAAAACTAAACAGAAGTGTGATCATGCATTTTTACTGTGGTTTTCAGCAATTAGCCTCAGACAGTGTAAACAATAAAATTCTATTAATTTTGATCTTTTAATTTTCTGTTAGGGCAGCAACTGAGTTCTACATAAACAGGAGAGTCCCCCAGCTTTTTTTCTTTGGTTCAAGTGGAACGATTAAGACTGGATTACAGTCATTTCCAAGTGCCTTCAGGAACAGTGTTTGCTTTTGATCTGATAGCCTAAGGTCAGCCTAGAATTAGTATCACCCTTTTTCATTTAACTTTTTTGAAATCAAACCCAAAGAAATAGCTTAAATACTGTAGTCACCCCTAGAATGAAATAATTTTGCACTTCAAAAAACAAAGTCCCTTTGGGAATTGTGCATTTTTCTTCTCTTGGAGTGTTAGTATAGTGGCTGGCCAAGAAAGTAACTCAAGAGGTGTCCAAAATGCTGCCTTTTTTAACAAGCAGTTGAAAAACACTTGAGGGCTCTCCTTGGTTGCCAGAACAGGGAGCTTGAGCTCTAATGAAGTTTTGGAAATTCTTGCTGTTTGGGCAGGTGTCAGTTGTCTTTTCCAAAGCTGTAAGTGGCAACAAAGTGTGCTGGCACTAGGTTGCTGAGGATGGTGCACATCAGAGTCCTTCTGTCACGCTGAGGGAGAGGTATAGGAGGTAAAAGACAAACTTTTTGGATGTTACTGTATCTTTACTGCTTTGAATTGACCTGTGCAGGTGCTGAGCTGTTCCATTAAAATGACCAGGCTTGCTCTCTGCTAGCTGTAGTTTAGTGCAGTTCAATGCAGCTCAGCATCCTGTGCTCTTCAGCACCAAGAAAATGTCTTTGTGGAAACATCCAAAATGTTGCTGAAAATGTCTTCAAAGTTTTTTATGAGCAATAAAGGACTAAAGGAATACAGAAGGGACTGCAAGGTGAAATTCAGCATTTTCTTGCCCAGTCAAACAATAACTATAACCTTTTTAAGATCTGAGGGAATGACATTTAGTATAGGCTACGTAAAAGCATATGTTGTCTGCAAGGGATAGATAGGTGCCAAATGCTTTCAAAGTGCTCTACAGATTGGCCTTTTGTGCTGGACTGTGACTGTAATACATGTAAAACATGTCCTAGTGAGAATCTCTTTTCCCAAGAAATGCAAAGGCTGTTTTGTTGTCAAATTGTGAATTTCCTTGTAGAAAAATTACATTTTATTGCATATATTCTTCTGTGTCCTATGAATGCTTACATATTTTACGTATTTACTTTAGCTAGCAACAGCTAAAAATAAAAGTAGATTTAATTGAAGGGCTGTGATGGATGAGTCTAGTAGCTTTTGCCTGGTAACAGCTCAAAATGTGATTTCTTCTAGCTGTGCCTCCTTTCTTTCTGCCCATGGTTACAGCCTGTCTCAGGGCCGTGACAGATCAGAATACAGATGTGGTTTGGTATCTAAGCTTGTAATACTGTCAGGATCATTGGTTTTGTATTGGGCAGCAGGGTAGATAGGGAGGGCTACCTCACACTTGGCTGCCAGAGTGGCAGCTTCTCCCATGGCTGGGGTACTGCTGAGTAAGGTAGGCTGGAAGCATGCAGAAACCATCATGACCAGAGGGTTTGGTACTGATCCCTTGAAGTCTCTCAGCTGAGCTGTGTGATGTAAATGATAGCCTTTTATGAGGGCATAACCAGGTGGATAGATGGCAGAGCAGTGGATATGGTCTGTCTTGACTTCAGGATGGTATTTGACACAGTCTCACATAGCATCCTCACAGCCAAAATGAGGCAGTGTGGACTGGATGATTGGGTAGTGAGGTGGATTGCGAATTGGCTGCAGGATAGAAGCCAGAGAGTAGTGGTTAATGGGACAGAGTCTAGTTGGGGGCCTGTATGTAGCGGAGTCCCCCAAGGATCAGTACTGGGACCAGTCCTATTCAGTCTATTCATTAATGACTTGGATGAGGGATTGGGGTGCACTGTCAGCAAGTTTGCTGATGACACAAAGCTGGGTGGTGTCACTGACACCCCAGCAGACTGTGCTGCCGTTCAGCGAGACCTGGATGGGCTAGAGAGCTGGGCAGAGAGAAACTGAATGAGGTACAACNCCCCTCTGCACTAGTGAGACCGCATCTGGAGTATTGTGTCCATTTCTGGGCCCCTCAGGTCAAGAAGGACACAGAGCTGCTGGAGGGTGTCCAGCAATGAAGATGATGAAGGAAGTAGAACACCTCCCGTATGGAAAAAGGCTGAGACAGCTGGGTCTCTTGAGCTTGGAGAAGAGGAGGCTGAGGGGTGACCTCATTAATGTCTATAAATATGTGAGGGGTGGGTGTCAGGAGGATGGAGCCAGGCTCTTCTCAAGGTCATCTTGAGAAGGGGCAATGGGTGTAAGGTGGAACATAGGAAGTTCCATATAAATATCAGAAGGAACTTCTTCACAGTGAGGGTAACAGAGCATTGGAACAGGCTGCCCAGGGGGGTTGTGGAGTCTCCTTCTCTGGTGACATTCCAGACCCACCTGGATCTATTCCTGGGCAGCTTGGTCTAGGTGATCCTGCTGTGGCAGGGGGATTGGACTAGATGATCTTTCAAGGTCCCTTCTAATCCCTAATGATTCTATGAAAGGTAGTAACTGTCACACATAGGTTTTTTTGTTCTTTCGCTTCCTATTCTTTAAGTGTTAATGTTGCTATTAGCTGGTGGGAAGCTGTGAGGTGGTATATTTACTTACTTAGGGTGCAATGGAGAGTGTTAAAAGACTTAAGTAAGGCATGTCAGTATAGTCCATTTGGCATTAGCTTCTGTCTGCTGAAATGATGGGATAGGGCACATAGTATGCACTAAAGATAAAGTTTTAGTGGTAACTTGGAATCCCTTCTAACACAGCTTTTGTGCTGTTCTGGGTTTTTTCCTATGCTGCTCCTGTTTTCTGACAAATCTCATTGCACTCTCAGTTTTTGTCTTAACTTCATAGTGCTAGAAGTGACTGAAGATTACTGATCTTTGTGTCATTGGGCCACATAGAAAACACAGTTCTTGTTTATAGGGAGGGAAAGCCTTAATCTGTTTTTCATTTACAGCTCGATTTTGAGCAAAGCAGGTTATAAGTTTGGAAATCTGCCCTAGTTGAGCTCAGTGAAAAATGTCATAGGTTCATGCTAATACTTGAGAACCAATACAGCCATATTTTTCTACTGCTCTTAGTGAACAAATTTCATTATTCTGGATTTCAAAGGTTGGGTTTTTTAAAATCTAATATAATGGAAGTACAGTGTATTGTTAGAAATGGGCTTTCTTCAGAGATTCTGATGTATTCTTTTTGCAGCTATTATTTTATAGCTTTAAGTCATGCTGGGCTTGACACAGAATGCATACACACAAAGTTCTTGTCCTGGAGAGCAAATAACATAAAGATCTAAGACAAAGGTAGGAGACCAAAAGGACAAAAACCCTGGGCTATTGATGACAGATGGTATTCACTGTCAGAGAGATATTTTCACCTCTGTGGGAAAAGGCCTAAATTTATGCCAGAGTAGTTTTGTGTTGAATGTTAGGAAAAATTCCTTCATTTAGAGGGTTGTCTAGCATTGGAACAGACCACCTAGGCAAGTGGCAGATTTGTCATCCCTGGAAGTATCCAAAATATGTGTAGTTACAGTACTTAGGGACATAGTTCAGTGGTCGACTTGGCAGCACCAGGTTAATGGTTGGCCTCTGTGACTATAACAGACTTTTCAAACCTAGAAGGAGGTTTGTAGATTAAGCAGCTGAAGTGGGTTTTGCAGGAGAGGATAGAAGAATGAGAGAAAACACCTGGTAGGGTCAGATACGTAGGTTGTTCCAAGGCTGGTTTGGCAGTGAGCTTGGAATTTAGTTTTGAAAGGACCTTGTTTCCATAAGAGTTGCACACATGAAAATACCATCCTGATTTTGTTGCCATTGCTTTGCAGGTCAATAGCTTTGACATAAGCAACGTGTCTCACAACCATGCTCGGGCTGTGCTTTCCCAGCCTTGCTCAGTGCTGCACCTTACTGTGCTGAGAGAGCGACGGTTTGGCAGCCGCACACACAACCACACGGACACCACCGTCTCCTCACGGGAAGACAGCTTTCAGGTGACACTGCATAAACGCGACTCCAGCGAGCAGCTCGGCATTAAACTTGTGCGCAGAACGGATGAGCCAGGAGTTTTTATTCTTGACCTTTTGGAAGGAGGGTTGGCTGCTCAGGATGGCAGGCTCTGCAGCAATGACCGCATACTTGCTATTAATGGACATGACTTGAAACATGGGACACCTGAGCTTGCTGCTCAGGTTATACAGGTAATTAGCAATCCTTACCTGAGTCCTTAGCTCAGCTTTATTCCATGAACAAAATCTGGGGGAGAGGCTGTCCTGAACAGAACAGCTTGTGCAATGCTGAAAAGCCTGCAGCTATGCAATTTGCTGTAATTTATGTTCTGGAAATAGTAGTGCAAAACAGGGTCTGTGGCACTTAGCAGATGAACTTCACCTCCTCAGAAGTGAAAAGTGTATTAGTCTTCCCTGGCGTACAGGCTAAAGGTTAGAAGGCTACTCATGTAAGCAAGGAGTGTATCATTTATCCTGTCATTTACCAGAGGGGGGCAAAAAAAGGATTATTATTTCATATACATATGTTCATATTTAGTAGGTATGATGTACTTTTAATCTCTCTGTAAGCTCTTTAAAAGTGGGGTTTGTTTTGTATTGATTTGCTTGTGCATAGAATTGCGGTTAAAATGGGAAGGTGATTTGTCAAGACTTCTTAAAGCAACAGGTAGCTACTGGGAAGAAAAAAACCAAAGAGGTTTTCTGTTCATTCTGTGCAGTAAAATTGATTATCCAATTGTTCCAGAAAGGGCTATTCCCAGTGTCTGGTTTTGCTCAGGACACAAATATTACCCAAAGTTTGATCCAGTCTAACATCTGACCCATCCCCGTTATCACAGGGAAACCTTTACTCCATGTTTTCTCCCAGTGCGTAAGGAAACAGGGGCAGGACATTGCTGCTTCCTGCTGACAGGATGTTATCGAAAATTGCTCTGTTTTGGGGAAAGTTGGAACAGAGCAGTAGTAGGTCTTTGCAGTCTAGTGCAGTCGTCTTTGTTTAACCCAGCACCACGTAGACAGCTCTGATACAAATGAATACTAAACATGTATTTCATTAATCTTTCCAAGAGCTTCTTTTGCAGTTAATGGAAAATCACAATGATCTTGGGAGCTGTAATTTGGATTTCCCAGGTTTTGGACACAGTGAAATGGTCAGAAATTTACACTGATTAACTTTTTTTCTATTGATGTTTGGTTTTGTAGCAATAGAAAGATTTAAATAGTTTAAAATCTGGTAGCTGAGTCTTCTGATACTCCACCGACTCCAGAATTTGATGATGTGCTCACATAGAACATCTTGCTTGAAAGTCTCCTTGGAAAGTAACAGAGATGTTCAGAGGTTTTGACCAAACTCTGCATACCCTGGAGCCATCACATGGGCATTAACTTCTTTTATTGCCACCTGTTGCACAAATTCACAGAGGTGGCCAATGGAATTGGGTAGTTTTTAATGCTTGAAGCTTCATAACACAAAGTGAGAAGTGGTCTTTTTGGCAAAGGGCTGATGAAAAGAGTAGCATCAGAGGCAAAGGAGGAATGTTATCCCCTCAGTTCTGGGAGGAATCCAACAAGAAGCAAGGACTGTGTAATCTAAGCAGTTTGGGGCACGCTCAAGAAACAGAAAACAAATTCTGCTGTTGTCTTGTTTCATATTTCATCATATGTTTTCTTCTCTTTCTGTTAATCAGTATTCTATCAACTTCATTTTTTTGTTTTATATATTTGACAGGCTAGTGGGGAGAGAGTGAACTTGATCATCTCTAGACCCCTGAATTTACAGACGGTCAGTATTATCCGAGACACGGGGACTCACAATAGCAACTCACACCAACACCAGCCCCAGCAGCTGTTTCACAGCAGACCCAACTCACATAAGGTTGGTGTTTCTCTTTTTAAGCGGTATAAGTACAATTTTAGTTTTGTGATGGTCTGTATAGAAAAGCAAGACTAGACAAAGTAGTCATCTCTTCTATCTTACCTGCTTTTTAAAAATTTCAATATGTGAGTCTTCTTTCTTCAAGTTTGGGTCTTCATTGTAATAACTGGGGAGTCTGCACAAGCCTGTAGCATTGATTTGCCTCAGTTACTTTGTGCTCTGGTTGATTTTTATATACCAGCTGCAAAAGAAAACAAGATGTATAAGAGCTTTAAATGGTCTCTCTCTGTTATCAGAAACACACTTTTTTCTTTTCTTGGGAGCTTCCTTATAGTTCTGACCCATATTCCACTGACAAATGAGATAATGCTGATGTTCACCAAGACATCAGAATAGGCTAATAGGCTAAAACTTAGCCCATTCCAGTGTAGGATTCCAAGAAAAACTGGAATGAGATTTTCAATATAAGGCTTTATAAGCTTTCTGTCTATATTTAATATCTGAATGAGTGGCTTTTTTTTTATTTATTTGTTTTCTGACCTGGAAGAAATCCAGATGAAGCTAATAAAGTTACTGAGTCAGTGAAGTTAGTGAGTTGTACTACAGAGTCACAGAATCATAGAATCATCAGGGATCGGAAGGGACCTCGAAAGATCATCTAGTCCAATCCCCCTGCCACAGCCGGACACCTAGACCATGTCACAGAACAGAACATTACAGACTGGGAGCCACCCGGAAGGATCATCCAGTCCCATGCCTTTGCCACAGCATGATCGATCACCCAGACCAGTTCCAGGCGGGTTTCAAATGTCTCCAGAAAATGAGACTCCACAACCCCCCTGGGCAACATCCTCCAGTGCCCCATCACCCTCCCTGGGAAGAAGTTATAGAATCAGTCAGGGTTGGAAGGGACCACAGGATCATCCAGTTCGAACCCCCTTGTCCAGAGCCTCATCCAGTCCAGCCTTGAACACCTCCAAGGATAGGGTCCCAACCACCTCTGTGGGCAACCCATTCCAGGCTCTCACCACTCTCATGGTAAAGAACTTTCTCCTTTTAAACTATTCTGTTAAAATGCCAGTGCATAACTTTGAGCTATATTAATGTAGTGATGAAGACACACCCCCATCCTGGGCTGTGCTGCAATGTCAACACTAACCAGCATAGTTCTTGCTTTAGTTACAAGAGCAGTGGGCCCAGCATTACTCTTGTTTCAACTGCAAGTGCAATAAGCTGGGGCAATCCAGCACTTTCACACCTTGCCTACTTGGGCAGCAAGTAGAAGCAAACTGGCACCTTCTTGTCTTGGTGCAAATACAGTGAGCTTAGACTCCCTAATTCTGCTTGGAACTCTTGGTGCCGGGGAAGCGTACCTGAGAGCCCTCCTATCTGAATCACAAGCCCACTCTAAAAGCTGCCAACACCACCTGACAAGAATTGTGGCTACAGTGGAAAAATACTGACCGAAGTCAATCATCTTGCAACCCTGTAAATACTGATCCTAAAGTGAGGCCCGTTGAAGCTCTCCAGAATCGCAGCAGTCTGCTACTATGTAGTTCATGATGGAAGATTGATGCCAGTGAATTTATTGTAGTGAGTAGTCACTGTCATTTGAATTGAAGAAGAAAGGAATAAAGAAGTTGTAACTCACTATAGTTTGATCTTGTGGTGTTCAGTTGGAAGGGTGAGCAGTTCACTGTAATTCAGTCTCACTACATGCAAATATTATTTGGTATCAAAGTTAATTATAAGAGACATTTTAATCATGGGTTGAGCACTGCATCTCTTTTTGTGCATGTATGCAATTTCATTTACAAACTTTGTTGAATCTTCAAGTCAATTGCTGTGTTTGGCTGTAACAAATTGTTGATTGACTGATTTTGTGATTTGTTATAATAATGTTAATGTACCTCAAACTGCTGTTATTCCAAATTTACTCAATCCAATTCAGTCCTGACTCAATCCCCACAATCTCTGTGTAAATCATTTCTCCCTATCCCTGCTCAAATCACTCCAACCTAATTCTAACCATTTTATATTCCTTCCACATAGCAATAGAGTGAACCTTGCCACTGAACCTCTGTTAAGTCACACTTCTACTAATTTGTATCAAAACTGTCCTTTTTTTCTAGTATCTTTGACAGCAATGCTTTAAGCAACCTTAAGTCCTCTACTCCCTTTTTAACAATTTACTCCTGCAGCGTTATTTACTTCTGACGTTATTTATCCTTGTCAAATAGGATCTCTCCCAGTGTGTCACATGCCAGGAAAAGCACATTACTGTCAAAAAAGAGCCACGTGAGTCTCTGGGAATGACTGTGGCAGGAGGCAGAGGCAGCAGAAGTGGTGAATTGCCCATCTTTGTGACAAGTGTACAGCCTCATGGGTGTTTGGCAAGGGACGGCAGGATTAAACGAGGTAGGGCATGGGTTTCCTGGTGGCATGGGTGGCCTTCAACTGCAGTTTGACGAGTATGTGCTCTGGAGTCAGGTGGTGTCAAAAAGTCTTTTCACAGGCACAGGGAAGCACGGTTGGATGCTTTTCTTCATGTTTCAATAATGGAAATAGCGTCTGGAGTCAGGTGGTTCCACCTTTTATAGGAAAGGAGTGCTCACATAAGTATCGCTGGGAAAGCCCATGACAGACCTGGAAATGTCTGGCCTTTAAAGCAGGTGGTAATGCCCTGAACTGGGGTCTGGTGAGGTGCTTTGTACTGTTGTGCATGCATCCTGGTTTTGTGTTTAATGTTGTGGGCTGAGCCCCATCTGTATCAAAAGAATCTTTGCAGTGTCTCAGTGTAATATCTGGACAGCAGAGATGCTCTGATGACAAGTCATTGTCAACCCATGCTAAGTTTACCCCTGAAGTGACATCAGGGTGGGCTCTGGTTTCTGAATGCTTTCTTATCCTCTGGGATAGGATGGATTTGCTGGTCTTCTAGGGTGCTGCAGCACCTGACCATGGTAACATCTTTGCAGAAAGGAACTGGGACATGGAGGTTAGACTCAATGTAGGTGAAGGCAAGTCCTGCCTGATCAATAGCAAAGCATTTGATGGATAAATACTGTTGTGCCATATGTGAAACAAAGACTGCCTATGGGAGCTCTGCAATTCAGAGTTCACAGAATTACAGAATGTTTTAAGAAAGAAATTTAGGAGAAAAGCTTCACAGATTGCTAATTTAAAAAGAACAGTGTGGGAGCAGATGCTCTTAGAGAGGGAGATTTGTACCTACATACCAATGGTATGTGTTCTTTCTCTGTGCTCCTATGAAAAGCACACTTGATAGAAGAATCACAATTGTTCTTTCATTGTCTAATTTTAAAGTAGCTATAGCAGCAACAAAAGTGATTTCAAGTTCAGGGGTACCACAACTTTATCTTTCCCTGGAAGGAAAAAAGCTTTTAAAACGTGAGTCTCCTTCTAAATGTGACCCTGGTGTTAGCACTTCGACTTTGGTTTTTCTGGCTTCCATCATTTTAAGTGAGACAATGCGAAAAAGAGGGGACTGCCACTGCCGGTACAATAATTATTATTTTGATCCTGAGGCTGTTTTGACAAGGCTGTAACACAGCAAGGAGCACAGCCATGAGCAGAAAGCACAGTTGTTTATTATTGGATTCTGCATAGCATAACAATAAGTTTACATAATTCATTACGTAACTCATCACCATAAAGGCAAAGGAGACTACCTCTGACCAGAAATATCCTGTAAGAAAACCCAAAGGTAATGAGAGAGTCCATGATAAAAAAACATCCAAATCTACCATCCATTAAACTTGCAGTCCATGCCATTACCCAGGTTAGGTCCATTATCTGCAGCAGTCTGTCTGCAGAGAGGGAGAATCCAGTCAAGAGAGACAACATAACTGTTATCTCCCCCAGAGGGTCTCTGCCAGCAGTCTGTCTCTTATACTCTGGTGCTGCTTCAACAGCTTCTTCCCTGAAGCAAAACACCAGTGGCCATGTCATCCCAATTTTCTCTTAAAGTTGTCTGCCTCTGGGAAAGGAAGCCAGGGGAGTATTTTCCTCTACACTCCCCCACAAGAATCTGGACATTTACAGTCTCTCACAGGAAAAAGGTATCATCCATGTGTCAGCCTCAGTACTTAGCACTTTATAGGCTTTTAAAACATCTTCTGAAGTGAAATTAAAATTATGGTGATTTTTTTAGTAATTTCAACTACTTTCTGATCATTTTTATAGAGCAGGGCCTTTAGGAGGATCTGCTCCATGGTCTTGACTGGCCTGTAGTTTCCAGGGTCTTCCTTTCCTCCCTTTTTAAAGATGGGAGTGATGTTTCCCCTTTTCGAGTCAGCAGGAACTTCACCAGACTGTGGGTGGATTTCATTAGGCCCCGTGGACTTGTGCAAGTTTAGGTTCTTCAGATGGTCTTGAAATTGATCTTCAGTGAAAGTGTTTGGAACATCCCTCACCCTGTCCCTATCTTTACCTGCTGAGACTTGGGTGGAGTGGCTAGAGCCTTTGCTGCTGAAGACTGAGACAAAGAAGTCATTAAGCACCTCAGCCTTCACCTTCACCTGTGANTTGCGTTCTTCATTCTTGGAATGCACTGCTCCTGGGCTTGGAGGGGTTGGTCCTCGAATAACAATCAGCTCCCTTGGGCGCCTCTTCCCTCCAGGGCTTCATCCCATGATATCCTGCTACATAGATCCCTGAAGAGGGTGAAGTCAGCTCTCTTGAAGTCCAGGGTTGCAAGCTTACTATGCATCCTCTTAGGTACCCAAAGAATCTTAAATTTCATGATCACTACAGCTGAGACTGCCCTTGAGCTTCAGTTCGCTCACCAGCCTCTCCTTATTGGTGATAACAAGGTCCAGGACACCACTTTTTCTTGTAGGTTCCTCTATCACTTGGATGAGGAAGTTATCCTCAGCACACTCCAGGAAACTCCTAGATTGCTGGTGCTGTGCTGTGTTGTCCTTCCAACAGATATCTGGATGATTGAAATCCCCCATGAAGACCAGGGATTGTGAGCTTGAATCTGGTCAGCTTGAATCTGTTTATAAAGGGCCTCATCCTCCAGGTCTTTCTGGTCCAATGGCCTGTAGCAAACCCCCACTGCAATCTCCCCTTGCTCTGGTTTCTCTTTGATCCTTACCCATAAGCTCTCTGTTAGTTGTTCTTCCCTCCTCAGGTGGAGCTCCATGCATTCAAGTTGGTCTTTGATGTAGGGGGTAACACCCTCTCCCTTTCTCCCTTGCCTGCCTTTTCTAAAGAGTCTGTACCCACTTATGCCTACATTCCAGTCCTGAGAACCATCTCACCACCTTTCAGTGATACCAATGACATCATAACCCTGCAGGCACACATAGACCTGCAGCTCTTCCTGCTTGTTCCCCATGCTCCGTGCATTAGTATAAAGGCATTTAAGTCTGCCCAGTAAAGGCATTTAAGACTAGCACAAAGGCATTAAGACATTTAAGACATATGTAGAAATAAATTCTATTGATCTAACTCAATAGTTCAGTACATTCATGTTTCAAACCAGCATTGTAAGGTTTCAGAGGCATTCATGTTCCCAGGCTGTCAGTTTAGACCGTCCCAGCTCCAAAAAATGCAGTATGAAATGAAACACTGGTGCAGGAGGTACTGTCAGTAGGCTTGGCTCTGACAGACTGATGTGTTCTCCCTTGCACCTTTCAACAGGTGATGTGCTGCTGAACATCAATGGCATCGATTTAACTAACCTGAGTCACAGCGAAGCAGTGGCCATGCTGAAAGCTAGTGCTGCCTCTTCTGTAGTTGCTCTGAAAGCCCTGGAAGTCCAGATTGTAGAAGAACAGCCCCAGCCTAATGAAGAACAATTGAGTACCGTCAGTGAAAATGAATATGATGCCAACTGGTCACCATCATGGGTCATGTGGCTGGGACTCCCAAGGTACAGAATTAATTGATAAAGTAATTAATTACCTGGTTTAAGCTGAGTCCAAGAGAGATACCAAAGTAGAGAACTCATTATTTGCAGCATGTCTGCAACTGATGAACCATTTCAATTGTGTTTGGTTGGCCACACACTTTCAAAGCAGGCTTGTCAACAGGAGCAATGTCTCCTTAAGAAACTGAGAAGAAAAGACTTGATTTATCCCTCTATAGACCATAGTGACTATTAATGTAGATTCTTCTAACGGAACACAAATAATCTTTTCTGTTGTTTAACCCCCATAGAATATCTAAAACCAGAGTGGTTATTACTAAAAGCACAAAGTACATACCCACATCTCTTTGCTAATCTGCTATCTAGATTTATGATGGGAAATATGTAACTTTAGAATATTGGATCAGATTTGCCATTCTGACAAAACTCTTGACATGGTTCTCTAGCACATGTGTGAGCCTATACTTAAAAAATTTCCATGGTTTTTTTTTCAAGAATGCACTATCATCACTGCCAAGCACAAAAACTCTTCAAGTCTTGCATCAAGTTCCCTCCCCTTGACTAATCTGCACCCTGCTGGATATCATCGTATTTCATTTTTCTTCTTCTTTTTTTCACTAGATTGTAGCTCCAGCTACAGAAGCTCATTGTGGCATTGCTTGCTATCAAGAAGAGCTTCCATTACAGCAAATAGTGTTAACTTCAGTTACACTGAAGCCTGGTATTTGCCAGGCTCAGGGCTGTAGTTTTAAGCGTAAAACCACAAGAAGAACCAGATGTATTAATAGCAGAAAGCAGTTGAAGGTAACAGAACTAGGTGTTAGTCCCCCAAAGATTTCACACTTCTGAGTTTTTCTATCAGTTAATTCCTCTTCCATTCAAGCAGTGATGAATTACCTAATTTAATAAACGGGTCTTCATTTTGGTAAAGGTACTTCTGTTCCATGTTTCAGCAGTAGCTTGCAGCTTGTGTGTTAGATATGTCCAGGTGTGGCTCTTAAATTTGTCCTGCTATGTTTAAAGGCGTATTTGGCATCAATAAAGAACTTCGCATCTTTTTTATCTGGAAGTTAATTCTTTCATTGGTTTTTGGGTTTTTTAATTACAGCCACTGGCAACTACTTCGGCAAGAATTAATTTTCACTGGAGGAGATCACATATACCAGTACAGTTAGTGTAACATTATTGGAATTATTTACATCCATGCTATAAAACAATAATTTATATTTTCATTACTGGCGATTTATCAGTTCAGAGGTAGCAAAGATGATGCATGGATTTTTAGACCTTTACTTAAAGCAGACAAAGCTTAAACTGGGAGATTTTGACTTGTGTTTTTGACTTGCAAACACAACACATCAGTTATCCATTTTCCACCCACATTCTTGGCACCTGTGAAATCCCAAAAATGCTGTTGTATTGCTGTCAGCTTACAGACTTTATTGTGTTTAAGTAATTGTTCTAGCACTGCATTATTTCTTTAAAATACCTTTCTGCCTCAAGATTATGGGCTTTTTTGGGTAATTGGTTTGAATATTGCAAAATTACTCCGTGAACAGAAATCTAATCACCATTCCTCCCCTTCTCTTCCACGCTTAGCACAGTGGTAATGATGTGATGCAGCTGTTGTGCCTACTGCAAAAACGTCTGTTGGAAGTGTACATGGCTTTTTCTCTTGCTGTCCTGTTCTTCCATTCCACAGCTGCCTCCATAGCTGCCATGACGTAGTGCTGCGGCGGAGCAATTTAAGGAGTTGGGGTTTTAGCATTGTTGGAGGCTACGAGGAGAACCACACGAACCAGCCTTTCTTCATTAAAACAATTGTGCTTGGAACTCCTGCATACTTTGATGGAAGATTAAAGTAAGCTTAAATAGTAGTAATAATATAATCATAATAATGAATGCTTTTAAATAGTTACGTGCTGATGCAACTAATTGCCTAAGGAAAGTCATAGAATGACTAAGGTTGGAAGGGATCTTAGAGATCATCTACTCCAACCTACCTTCCGTGGGCAGCAATACCTCCCAAGTGAAGCCTCATCCAACCTGGCCTTGAATACCTACAGGGAGGGAATATCCACAACCCTTCTGGGCAATCTATTCTAGAGTCTTCACTTTTGTAGCAAAGAATTTCTTCCTAAGATCTAGTCTGAACCTTCAGTTTAAAAACATTTCCCTTTTTCTATTGCTAGATACCATTGTGAAAAGTCCCTCTCCAACCTTTCTGTAGGTTCCCTTCAGGTACTGGAAGTCAGCTATAAGATCCTCCCAACAGACCCCTCTTCCCTAGGCTGAATAACCCCAGCTCACTCAGCCTATCTTCATAGCAAAGGTGCTACAATCCTTGGGTCATCTTTGTGGCCTCCTCTGGACTCATTCCAACAGTTTTATGTCCTCCTTTTGTTGGAGAATGTAGCATCTTGTGCTGGAGTCATCACACAGCCCAGTACTTTGCCTCCCTAATGAGCATGATGTTGCTGCCGGGCAAAAAAGTGTCAATCAGAGGTGGTGACACTTCTGCCATAACTGCAGTGCTTGCGTCACCCGCTGACTCCATCTCCCAGTTGAACATTTCTTTAGGCCGAGAGAAATTGCAAAAAGTGTATGTGTGGAAGTGGCTACTGAGATCTTCCTAGAGAACAGCTGAAAAATTAGAACTTAATTCTGTAAAGTGGGGAACAGTGCTGTATCCTTTTAGATAGTCTTCAGAGGCTGCTGCTGCTTTAATGGAGTGGCAAGAATGTAGATAAAAGTCAGTACCTCTGAAAAGACTGTTAAGGAATCAAGTTCCCATGTCTCTGCCATGAGAGTCATTACTCTGCAGGTGACAAATGATAAATGAGGCAGCAGAGGTCCCCCAAGATGGGGCGAGCTGGAGCACTTTGCCCTATAAGGAGAGGCTGGACAAGCTAGGCTTGCTCAGACTGCATTAGATATGTTTTTAGGAGCACCTAAGAGCTACTTCCAGTACCTACAAAGAGGTTATTCAGGAAATAAAACCCAGGCTCTTCACAGTGGTGCAAGGCAAAATGAAGGGAGGCAATGAGAACAAGAGGAACAAAAGCTATTAAGACTGTTTATGAAGAGAAAAATTTTTCCCCATGAGGTTGATCAGGCAGTGGCACAGGCTGCCCGGTCTCTGTTTTTGGAGGTTTACAAGACCCGACTGAATAAAGCACTCAGCAACCTGGTCAGATTTCACAGCTGATCTTGTTTTTAGCAGGAGGTGGTACTGGACACCCCTGACCTTAAAGATTATACCCATGTGTTATGATTGGTTGCAATCCAACCAGGTCTAATGTCTATATGCATCTTAGCCTCGTATAAGATGAGTTTAGAACTAGGACTTACAGTTTCTATTAAGGATTCTGTTGTTCATAAACTGATCTTTTGTGAAGGAGGCAGTAAAAAATAGACAACTTTCAGTTTTATGGCATGATTCTTACATGTAGATTCACTTATTAGTGGCTTAAAAAAAGAATATAGTTACGCCTAGAGCCTTGCCAGTAATTGATTTTTCAGTTCAATGACCAAATAAATAAATTTTAAAACAGCTTGGCTAAACACAGAATTAGAATATTTTTTTTGCCAGCTATGAAGCAGTTTGGACTAAAATAAAGATTTCAGTTCAACCCAAAGAAAATAATTTCAGATTGAGGAATGAATAGCTAGAAATCTTCTCACAAATGGAAATTCAAGCATCATTCCTAAGAAGAAGGGAGGAGTAGTTATGGTCATGCTTACCCCCTTGTAAGGAATGGAGAAGATGTCTGTGTGTGATACTGTGATATACTACTCTCTGTTCAAATGTGCTGCATTGCTGAAAATATGGACTTGAAAAGGGGCCATCAGCAAAGGAGAGCTCCAAAGAATTTGAGTTTTCTTGGGGCATGGCTTTTTGAAGCTGTTCTGTTGAAATTATCTAAGTGTTTTGTTCAGGTAGAGATGAAGGAAGAAACTAACTTTACAGTTCAATAGTTTAGACAGTTTTCTGCCTACATTATCATTTTGTAGAAGGTGAAATGATTTCAATAGAAAGACTGAATCAGTGACACCTCAGTCAGTGGACTGTAGCATTGTGGTTTGGGTAATAGGGTACTTTGGTTCAGACAGAAAATGCATACTTGACTGGTGCTAGTCACACACCTCTTCTTCCTTAGCTCTGTCCTAGTGAAAGGCAGTGGGAGAGCTCAGGAAGGCATGTTTTTTATATCTGTTTCAGTGCCTCAAATATCTGGGAGGATCAGTTTCATCTGATTGATCTCCAGAGTCATGTTTGACTAATTTGGGGGATGCCAAGCATACATTTGAGTTGCAGAGAAGACATAACTGGAGATGGAGCATGTGTAACATAGGAAGAATCATAGAATGTATTCAGTTGGAAGGGTCCTCTAGAGGTCATCTAGTTCAGACCCCCCCTATAACAAGCAGGGACATCTAACTAGAACAGACTGCTCAGAGTCCCATCAAGTCTGACCTTGAATGTCTCCAGGGATGGAGCCTCCACCACCTCTCTGGGCAACCTGTTCCAGTGATCCACCACCCTCAAGAGTAAAGAGCGTTTTCCTAATGTCCAGCTTAAATCTACCCTTTTCCAGCTTTAAACCATGACCCCTCATCCTATCCTTCTATGTCCTTGTGAACAGTTCTTTTCCTGCCTTCTTATAGGCCCCTTTCAGGCAGACATTAGGTGCTTTTTTGAACTTCTTTTGAGCTTGTGAAAACTGAAACTCAACTCTTCCAGGTCAAGTTTCTTCAGGCTAGCAAATAGCACCTTCCTGTATTTCTGTTCCCTGTTTTAGAGTTGTTACAGCTTCTTGGTTGAACCATATGCTTAGAGAGATTTCAAGCCAAATGATTGCATTCCACAAAACTGTTAGCCTTTAAAAACAAGAATCTTGGTTGGAATGGTTTGGTGTCTTTACTTATACCTCCTACAGTAAAGGCATCTTTGGTGTAAATGTGTTATTAACCACACAAACACACACAAACACTTCTGTCATGCACATTATCTTCTCCTGACTCCATTAGATCTTTTTAATTCTTAACACACTTCTGTACAGGTCAGCTCTTAATGCAGATCTGTCTTTTATTAGAACTCAAATCTATTGAATTGATTTGGGAATTTCCCAGATGAGTTTCAGTAGTAAACAGACTTAAGGTTTAACTTCTCTGGGTTTTGTAGCTACCCTTCCAACCTGATGCAAAGCTGTCATCCCAGAAATGAAGTGCTGTTTGTTCGTGTGCACAAGTTTCTGCAGAGCAGTAGTGACTGTGTTTGGTTTGTTTTTTCTTCTTGTGTTTTTCAGGTGTGGCNCACTTGCTCCCTGTGATAGGACAAGGAGCAATGGGTGTAAGTTGCAGCAGAGGAGGTTCCGCCTCAACACAAGGGGGAACTTCTTTGCTGTGAGGGTCACAGAGCACTGGAACAGACTCCCCAGGGAGGTCGTGGAGTCTCCTTCTCTGGGGACTTTCAAGGCCCGCCTGGATGCTTTCCTCTGTGATCTGTGTTAGATAGTTTTGTCCTGCTCCGGCAGGGGGGTTGGACTCGATGATCTCTTGGGTCCCTTCCAACCCCTAACATCCTATGATCCTATGATCCTATGAAATGAAGTGCTGTTTGTTCGTGTGCACAAGTTTCTGCAGAGCAGTAGTGACTGTGTTTGGTTTGTTTTTTCTTCTTGTGTTTTTCAGGTGTGGCGACATGATCATTGCTGTAAATGGACTATCCACAGTTGGAATGAGCCATTCGGCACTCGTTCCCATGCTGAAGGAACAGAGGAACAAAGTAACTTTAACTGTGGTTTGCTGGCCTGGAAGCCTCATATAAATCACTTTGGGTCAAGCACCATCTTTTTTCTAGATAGCTGGCACAAAAATCTCCTTTATCTTTTTTCTCCTATTGATACAGCTGGTTATAAGCAGGGCCAAAACTGCTGGGTTTTTTTTTATGGGCCTCTTCTCTTTGCTGTATCCATTGCTGATCCAAATATACACAAACTCACAGAAAAAGTCCCGCTCCATTATGGCTGTCGTTGATCTTTCCCCATCAGGCTTGTAGAGTCAGCAGAAGAGCTTACTGGTTCTTTAGGTTTTTCTGCACAGTCCTTAAGTTGCATGTAATAATAATCATGTGCCCATTCTTCCCTGTGAAGAGAACATGTATCAGTACTGCTAGGATACGTCTAGCTGCTGCTGAGAATCAAAACCCATTTCCAAAAGTACATCTCCTTATTTTGTAAGCTTTGTTGGTTTTGATTTGATATTTCAGCCTGATCCAAGTAATCCATCTTATTCATTGGAAATTGGTCCAATGAACTTGTTCCCCCAAATGTTTCTTGCAGGGCATCAGTGTTCATAGGAAAGTAGGACAAAAGCCTGATAGTATTGGAATTTTTATGAAGTGCAATAATTGAACTCTTTGCTAGGAAACTTTAATATATTACAGAGGTTGTGACAAGAAATATGGAAGTAATTACTGTTGCAAAGCCAGCAGGAGTATACTAGCATGAGGTTTGCCTTTGAGTGAATGGCTTGTAGTGTGCCACCAGGTGGCTAAGGCTGTCCAAATCATGGCATAGGCCCTCCCAATCTAGCCTCCTTTTCCCAAGGAAGGAAAGAGAAATTTGTCAGACCTCTGTTGAGGCTGGAAACTGAAACAGTTTTAATAATAATTCAACAATAACAACAGCAATAAGAAGATACAGACCTCTGGAGCTCATTGCCCCTAGGGGCACTAGGGGAAGGTGAGCATAGGTAAGAGAGACCAACAGGAACAGGGTGGAAGAGGAAAGGGCAACCAATCCATGGTGAGGGGAGCCTCTGAGATACAGGTGCCAAGTATGAACTCACACAGAGCGGCAGTCGATGCCAGAGCTGTGGCACAGAGCCGCAGCAGTACATCATGAGTCAGCCTTGGCGGTCTGGCTCCTGGATTTTTAAATGAACCATTGGGGTGTGCCAGGTCTCCAGAGCCAGTGAGGTGGGTGGGCATCATGAGGGGAACACACCACTGACTGCCTGACATGTCAGTGATGTCCTTCTCTGCTGCACAGGCTCAGTTCCAAAACTGGGCACTCTTGGGGTGAGCCATGCCCTCGGACAAAGCTAAAGGCAAACTGGTCCTGTTTTTCTTAAACCAGGAAATTTCATGCCCTGTTCCATACCATGTATGCTATGCCTATCTCTGTAACATTATACAAGTGGTATCATCTAGTTGTAGTTTTTTTCAGTCAGTTAAATTCCCCTCTGGCACACACTGGAACTTATATTTTCCTTCATTATCCACCAGGAGTGTCCAGGGCCCTGAGGTGTGTTTGCCTTAGTCCGAAGTAGGAGAAACCCAAACAGTTTTTCTGAGCAGGTTGCTTTCACATACCACAGGGACTTTATCCCCACCTACTGTATGTGACAGGTCTGATTGGGCAGGGCCAACTGAATTGATTGATCTCCTCCTGTTAGCTTGCCAGGTGGTTTCTGCCAAATGTTTGTCCCAGTCTTTGAATGTTTCCCCATGCATTGCCTTTGGGGTGGTTTTTAGCAAGCCATTGTAGCACTCAGTTATTCCAGAGGCTGGTACATGATAGGAAATGTGATAGATCCATTCAGTACCATGCTCTTTGGCCCAGTTGCCTATCAGGTTATTTTTATATGTCCTATTGTCTGACTCAGTTCTGAGGTCCCATGCTGTCACTAAATCTGCCTTTCAAGACCCAGAATAGTACTACAGGCAGTGGTGTAAGACATAGGACAGGTCTCTATCCATCCAGTTCTTGCTTCTACCATTGTCAGTATATAGCACCTACCCTGGCAAGTTTGATGGAGAGGCCAAGCCTCTCCATACTTATATTTTAACCACCACAAAGTTGTTAACTGTCTAGCCTGGTGAATTGTAGCACAGGTATTGCAATCATGAATGACCTGTATAACGTCATCCATGGTTATCTACCTCTCAATCCCAAGCCTTTTGATATGCAGCATCTCTTTCCCGATGACCAGAAGAGTCATTGGCCCACTGAGCAAGAAATTATTCACCTTTATGATCCCAGTCTATATCCATCTGGATTATTTTTGCTGCCAGACATCAGAGAATCATAGAATGGTTAATGTAGGAAGGGACCTCATTTATCCCAATTTTCCTGCCATGGGCCCCTCAACTAGACTTGGTTGCTCAAGGCCTCATCCCACCTGTCCTTGAACACCTCCAGAGAGGGGGGGCATCCACAATCTCTCCAGGCAATCTACTCCATGGTCTCACTACCCGTATACTGACAAACTTCTTCTACCTTTTCTCATCCTTCATCCTTCTACCTTTTAAGACACCTCCAAAAAGTATTTATCACCATCCAGGAGTCAGTGTAGAGAGACTGCTGTGGCCACTTCTTTTATTCAGAGATAAAAGATATCTGTGGCCAGCAGATAGCTTTTACCGCTGCAAATTAGCTCAATTCTCTTTCTCCCTCTGCATTTCTGTGACCTATCATGTAGGACTCCATACAGCTGCTCTCCATCTCCCCTGATTTCTACAAGATATCGGGATCCATCTCCTGTTCTGAGAGGTCCATGTAAGGGGCCTTCATGGGCATGAGTCACCACCTCATGTGGTAACATTCCAAACTCTTTGCCCTCTGGCCGTTTGTGATCACCTCCATAAAGCCTGAGCAACCAGAGTTCCCTGATCGTGCTCTGTCTATAACCAGGGTAGTCCACATACTCCAGATAGCATCAGTGGTGTGGTGTGGAGATACTAACTTCATTGGAAATGGTTGTTTGGGTGGCAGCAGTGCACATCATACTGCACCTGCATGCGTGTAGATGTTAAACCACCACTGAGACATGTTAAGGAAATCTAGTTACAAAATGATTACATAAAGGCAGACACAACCATTTCCAGAATCCACAGCCTCGGGTATCGTTACATAATCTGGTATAAAACAGTGAGGAATAATTTCCCTTTACTGAATCAAGAGTGTAATTAGTGGTGACCTCTATTAAGTAACCCCCCAGACACATTGGCAAAGTTAGAACCAGCTCACCCTAGAGCAAATCAATGGTGTTATACATGCTAGGGATGCAACACTGCCAAACAACAGTTTGTCAGACCAAGAAACCATAAACAAATACTGATAAGACCCATTTAAAGGCCACACACAGGCCATATCAAGATAACATTAGAGAGTAGGTATGAACCATAGTCTTTAACTATGTAGAACAAAATGTCATTTGCAACCATGCTGAAACTTTGATGTTTTAATTTCCAAACTCTTAAGAAAAATATGGAGTACAAAATTATTGGAGCCCCACGTTGGGTTCCAGTTAATGTCGTTGGTTGGCTAAGGCTGGCCAAATCATGGGACCAGATTTCCTTTTTTCCTGAGGAAAGAAAGAAGAACTGTGTCAGACCTTTCTTGAGGGTGCAGACAAGTAATTTTAATAATAGTAATAACAGCAGTAGGAAGATACAGAGGTGTATCCCCCAGGGACACCATGAGAAAGCACTGCACAGGTGAAAGGGACCAGATGAACAGAGTGGTAGAAGGAGAAACAGTGACCCAGTCATGGTGAGGGGAGTAGAGGTACTGGTACCAAGTATAAACCCACATGGAGCAGTAGCCATTGCTGGATAGGTTTCACAGGCCAGCAGGCCAGGGTGGTGGTGGCACAGTGACAGCAGTGCATCACAAGGCAGTCTTGATGGGCTCCTGGGGTTTTAAAGGGACCGCTGGGGTCTCCAGAGCCAATGAGATGGATGGACATCATGGGAAGAATACGCCACCAACTGACATGTCCATCTTCCTCTTCTGCTGCGCAGGCTCAGTTCCATGGCCAGATAAAGGTAAACTGGTCCTGTTTATCTTAAACCAGGACACGGCGTTAGACTTGACTTTACAAAGTAATGTTTTGCTATGCCACAGAATTTTGATGAACATTTTTATGAAGATCATTTGTACCGTTTCTATTGTAGCTGTCAGCTTTCTTTATTTATGCGTGGAACCAATACTTTGACTTGTACTTTGTAAATGAGAGAATTATTTCCAGGAAAAAAAAAACCAAGCTATTAAGAAACTATGTTATAGTTTACAGGTGGGCAGGCTAGAAGGAAGGCTTTTTGAATTCAAGTCAAGCTGAAAAGCTCACTCTTACTCTATCACCTCCTGAAAAATGTGCAAATGCCTTGGTGTCAAATGCTGAAACATTCTTCCATTTCAGGATTTATTTTTTTCCTTTAGAGGGCATCTGCTATTTAGTTGTCAATAAGAGTGATACAGTTATCTTTGATTGTATTTAGTACCTTTTACAAACCAACCTGTAACTACTAGACTTTGCCTTTCTATAATAATTGCAGGCTAAGCACCCATTTGTTTAAGAGAAGAGGGGTGGAGCCCAGAAAGAAATGTGCTGATGTGGGGCTACTCCTGTATGTTGTCAGTGTTCCACATACTTGATAAAGAGCTTCATTTATACACCAGGTTCCCATCCTGAACTGATTTTATGAATGAACTCTGTATTGTATGATTAAGTACCAGAGAATGTACTTGAGCACCACAGCATATTTCAATCGTGAAGCATGAACTTCATTTTGAAACTTAGCCAGTGCAATATCGGGGCATATTATCGCATGTCATTAATTCCAGTAGCTTTGTTTTAAAAGGAAATAAAGTTACCCTTTTTGCAAAAAAGTTGTAAAGATATCATATGGATGATGTGGTTTTATTCTGCTCCGTAGCGTATGCTGTGTTTAATTTCATCATATCACAATACAGAAGAATGTCCTCTGCAGTGCGTTACTGTACTGAGAATCCTTGTTTCTGAAGCAAACACACCAAACACATTTGATATTCTTGACTGATTTGAGAACAAGTCTCCTCCCATCCCCAGAAGCTGTTCAACTGTTTGCTTGGCTCTTCGTACGGATTTTTTTTGGTAAAGCACATCTTAGCATAGACACTAGGGAAGATTTTGACATATATAGTAGATCTAGGTTTTATTTTTAAAACTACACCTCCATTCAAAACCCTGCAAGAGTCAGATTCTTTTCTTTTTTTCTTTTTATGTGTGTGTAACAAAAGCTTGGGTTAGCTTAAACTCTGTGGTTTTGTTTGTGTGTGCTATGGCTTTTAATCACAATGTCCAGTGCTAAAACCCTTCTGAGTTCTCTTCCTGAATAATTTTTCCTCTTTCTCTTGTAGTTGAATAGTTGGATTTGGTTTTCTGTGCCTTCTGTTTTAAATGATTTCAAGAGTATTTTTTGTCTCCAGATACTGCTATCTCATTGTATGGTATTGATGAAGGATGAATGAAAATAAAAGTTCATTCTACGCATTGTAATAATTCAAATCAAAGTATTGTCTCACTCTTTGCAGATTATACAGGTAGCTGAGTTTAGATTTGGTTTAAAGATTTAGGTTTTTTCCTGCTGTGATTGTCAAGGCCAGTTAGTAAATGTACCAGAAGACTGAGGGCATGTTTTTACAAGGGCTTGTAGTGATAGGATGAGGGGTAATAGCTTTGAACTGAAAGAGGGTAGATTCACATTAGAAGTAAAGAAGTGTTTTGCTGTGAAGGTGGTGAGATTGAAACAGGTTGCCTAAGGAAGTTGTGGATTCCCCATCACTGCAAATGTTCAAGGCCAGTTGCATGTGGCTTTGAGCAACTTGGTCTAATGGGAGCTGTCCCTGCCCATGGCAGGGAGATTTGAGCTAGGTGATCTTTAAGATCCCTTTCAACCCAAACCAATTGTATGATTCATCCTGCCCGGGTAGTACATGAGCTGTTTAACCAGTAATACCAGCACTGAGAAGTGGAGATCTGTGCCTTATGGTAATTTGCATTTCTTCTTTCCCTCACGATACCAGCTGGTGCTGATCAGCTGGAGGATGTTTTCACAGCACACATTTGATGCAAGGAGACAGTCTTGCTGGAAACATCAGTTTTACAGCTGAAATCAGAGCCTCCTGGTAATCAGTTCCCATCTCCATGTCCTGCAGGCAAGTATGCTCTATCTTTAGACATCTGCAAAGCTGGAGTGAGGCTAAAAGCAATTTCTTAATAATTTGCAGTAAAGTTGCCCAGAAGTTGGATTCTTATTCCTGGAAATAGTTAGTGGGCTATGAATAGATAAGTTCCTTTAAAATGAAATCATGCCTATGTACAGAAATGCACAGGAAACCAGACATGTTTGCCAGTGGAGTTATTAGCTTTCGTACTTCTTCTTGTAAAAGCCAGACCATCAGAGTTCTGATTTAGATAGATTAGTGAATTCACTGTTGTGTATGGAGCTGTTGTGTGAGGCAGTGGATATAATCATCTGTCAGCTGGAGCTTCCTGGAAAGAACACCTTCCCCAAACAACCCTAGGGATCTCCACTGAAGAATGTAAACCAGCTTATTATGCTTCACAGCATGCCGATGAAGTGAATTCTAAACACATTTCATTTGCTGCTCTAAACTTGCTGTTTAGAGTCAGGAACAACTGAGATGAAAATTCAACATCACAAAAGAGTAAAGGATGAATTTATTTACAAATTCCCTAATAGATCCGGGGTGGGTATACTGAAAGTCTAAGGCTCATTCTCAGCTACAGTATGACCTGGATAACATCAGAAGATAAGTATCAGCTTTGCTTTAGGTAATGAACTTGACCATTTACTTCTAAAACAATTTCAGTGGATCATACAGATTTGTTAATGAGCTAAGGTAGGAGATCTTGATGAGTTAAGAAAATGAGTATGCCAGGCAGGGCAGCAGTGATGGCAGACAGAGTCAAGGCCACCCGTGTCTGATATCACACCACTGGACAAGATTTAACACCAAGGAAGGTTGGTGAACACCTTCATCCTGGTTGTCTTGGGCAACTTCTAGGCAAGCTTTCTTACCTAAAAAGTGGATCTGCCCAACTCATAGAAAAAGCAGAGATGGTAAATGATTTGCAATGGCTTCATGACACCTGACATAAATCTGTCCAGCTAATGGAGAACGATTCTTAGATTACTCATTGCCCAGAGGATGGAGAAATCCTTGGGCTTTATGCTTCTGGGACAATTCAAATAATGCCATATGGGTAAGACAGCTCAATTCTAGCTGAATTCTGCTGTTGGCCTTCTGTTGCTATATCACACCAATGGGTTCCCTGAATATTAGCAGAGCAATGTGCATGCAGTGCCTGTGTCAGTGATCCATTGCAATTGATATGATGGTGATGAGCTTCCTTCTGTAGAGGGACAGAAAACTTGAGACAACTTAGAAATCAAAGACGCCCAACAATCTAGACAAAGGTGTGGAATCTACTTGGCATCAGCCATGGCACTCACTGTACGTGAAGCTGTTCTAGAAAGGAAAGGAATGGGTTTGGGGTTTTTTTTGTTTAAATATGCTGGTAAATGCTGTCTGGAGGAATCTGTGGGTTTCAAGCACAGCCTAGCAGAAGCAGCATGCTCCTCAGCAGGGAAAGCCAACCTTGTTTTCCCAAAGGAGGAATAAGAGACAAACTCTCACATTGCAGGAGAGAGACAAGTTGAGCAAGAGATTGAAGGAGAGAGCCTCTTCTGTTACTCTTAGGGTTGAATATCCCACTTGGGAAAAGCCGTCTATCTTCAGCCTCCTTCCTATGTGACAGTAGCTACCTTAAACACATCAGCTTCCCTCTTGGATCCTTCTTGCCTTCACTGCAGCAAGCAGCTATGGAGACAGTGACTCAGATTTAGAGAGAAAATGCATTGAGGCCACTTGGGATCCTGCAGCAGCCTGCTGCAATCATGAATCCCAGTTTTGACTGTCCTGAAATTGGTCCTCGTCCTGAAGGTGAGTCAGTCATAGATATCTATCAAGGAGGTGGGCTGTAGAATAACCAACCCCACTTTTTAAGATGCAGATGCAAGGGTTCATACAAACACATCAGGAGCTCTGTAACTCTGGTCTCAGTTACACTTGTCTCGTGCTGCGGACCCATAGCACACAGAAGAACCTCTGTTGGGGAGAGTGGAGGGGGGGTTCATGTTATCTAGGAGTTCTGCATTACCTCCAAGGCATAGCGTCTGCTGATGCAGAGCCCCCATTACTTCAGCAGTTATGTTTGGTCTTCTACAGCTCTTCTGCCATATCAGTATTGGCAATCATTAGAGGAGCAGTTGAAAGAGAGAAGGCCAGTTTCCCTGAAATGGCTGTTTCTTCATGCTTTTACCTATTAATGGACTATCACATTCTCTGCAGCACATTTTCTGTGTTGTGCCTTCAGGTTGGTAATAAATTGTTGTGTATGAGTACTAAATGGAAATGGAAATTAGAGGAGGATGTGTTCACTTGCATTAGCTAGTTTATCACTGGTCTGGACAAGATACATCATGTAACAGAGATGCTATCATAGGCAGAAAGAGAATCTAATTACAATGATGAATGTAATGTTATGATGGGATTTAGATGGAGCCATGACACTAGCTGCCTGTGACTGCACTGAAAGCAGTAAGACCCCAAACACCTGGTTTTCTTCCCCTAAAGCAGGGAGGTAATGAACGTTAACCAGATCCATGGTGAGCTCAGGCAGTAACCTGGTTCCACCTGCCAGTTCTCAAGCGAGAATCTTCACTAAAGCAAATTTGAGCCAGGTTTGCATTTTGGACCCAGTTTTGTGTGTTAACAAATGAAATCCACAATTACAGAACCCATTTACTGTTTCTTTCGATCTGGGACAAACCAAAGTGCTGGTGGCTTTGCTCCCAGGTTTTGCTGTAAAGCGATTGTGGAAAGCTACTGAAGAGAAGCACTTTAATCAGATTAGAATACATAAAGTGTATAACCCTGTGGTTATACAATTGAGCTTTCTAATCATATTAAACTTTAATACCGGCATCAGTGCCATATTGGAACAACAATTGCAAAAGCTACAAGCATAAAATATTACAGGTCCTTAAACATATTACAAAATGTCATCCACCAAAGTTAAAAAATTGTTATCGTGTCTGGGGAAATGTGCCAGCTGAAAAAAAAAACCAGCTCCAGGAGCCTGAAGTCCCGCATGCCTGTGCAGATTAAATGCAGCTCAGCAGAGGCAAGACTTTTTTGTTTCTTTCTTATTTTATTAATTAAATTGCTTCCCAAACAGCTACTTGTGCCAGCACTATTACCACCTTAGTCCTCATCCAGCAAGATGCTAAGTACTCAGCTCTTTCTGCAATCAACTAAAAAATCCCTCA
Source organism: Upupa epops (assembly GCA_013397515.1). NCBI lineage: Eukaryota > Metazoa > Chordata > Aves > Bucerotiformes > Upupidae > Upupa > Upupa epops. The sequence continues at coordinate 3,915 of VZRI01010387.1, read as the reverse complement.
ATGTGGTGTACAGCAGAGGCTCATCCCTACTGGTGAAGCAGCTCTGGAAAGAAACAGCTCCAGCTCTGTTACACCTCTGCTGTTGAAGCTACTGCTCAGCATCCATCGATGCTTAAAGCAGAAGAGGATTGAAGCCAAAGGGACTGTTAATGCAAATCAAATGCCTGATTTCACAGAATCACAGAGTATCAGGTTGAAAGGGACCTCAAGGGTCATCCGGTCCAACATTTCTTAGTAAAAGCGTGGTCTAGGCAAGATGACCTAGCACCCTGCCCAGCATTGTCCAATCTTGGGGGAAAATTTTAAGTGGGATTTAAGTGGATCTATCTTCTGTCATCTATTGTATTCAAGTTTCCTGGATGAGTCAGGTTTGAGAGTACAAAGGACCCCACTTGGAAATGGTGGCCCCATTGAAACTGTCCATAGCCTCAAGTACTGCTGCTACACTCTGGGCTCCAACAGCCCTGAATCATGGCAGACAGTCATGACTCTCCCTCCTCGGGCAATATGGCCAAGCAATAACTCCATAGTTTTCATTTCATTCCAGCTGGAGTTTCCTTTTCTCGTGGGCAGGCTGGAGGAATGACGTGATTTGATTTGTTTGAATGGAGCCAAGGTAGCAAAGACCTCACATTTACACCACCCACACGGTCTGTTCTGGCTACAGTGTGAGTGTAGCTGCCAGCTTGGCATAGGGTGATGTCTTCGAGAGTGGCTGGGATGGGAGCCACTGCACCACTGCAGCCCTCATCCAGGGGCACCCAGTTAGCTGTGATGAGTTCTCCTGTGCCCTTGGGATTAAATTTTACTCTGCTGAATATTCTGCACCTCACAGAGTCTTTCTCACTCTTATACTACATAGCATTTACTCATAGATTTTTCTCCCCAAGCTTTCTGTCATTTTCATCCTACCTTTTCACCTGTTCCCAGTCCCCAGCCCTGCCACGGTGCTTGGTCACACCCGTATGACCATTTCAGTGCTGCTTTTTCCAAAGCTTCTTCCAGCATGAGGTGTTTTGACCTTTCCATTGCTGCTGGGTCAGCTGGTGGGTTTCCCACACCATGGAGGAAGCATCACAGTTGCATCCCGGAGAGCTGTCCCACCTTCAGTGTCCACTGCTGCATCTCAGAGGCTGGTGGGCCCAGAGCAGCAGGAGGGAACCAACCAGTCTCTAACAGCTCAGAAAGTTAGGCTTTTTGTGTTTGTGATTGACGCCCTGGTAATTACCTTCTGAAGATATGCAAGGTAATCACACGCTTCTAAAAATGCCTTGGATTAAAAGCTTTCTCCAGGTCCTTAGGTGATGGGCCTGCAATTACAGAAAATGAACTGCATTTTAGCTTTCCATTGAAATTAATAACAGTGCTTCTCCAGTTGACTTTGTGAGTCATTAATGGAACAAACTGGATGCTTCACTACAATATGGGTTTTAAAGCTATTTGAGAGAGATTCTGTGTTTCAAATAGGAAAATAATTCACACAATGCAAAGCCATTTTATTCGCTTCTTTGTGGAACAATGGCTCTGCGTATCCTTGGGATGTAACTGTATCCACAATGATTTCAGCGTGCTCTTCCATTCCTTGCTGCTTGTAGGGGGAATGACCTGCAGAGAACTTTGGAAAAATTAAAACAATCCAGGAATGAATGATGCAGATAAGAGGTCCAGCCTGGCCCAAGCTGCACATCTTACCATAAATCCTGAAAAACACATTCATGCGAGTTCACGCAGAGGCAGAACAGCAAGTATTCCAGAGACTCACCTACAACCTGATTCAGTTGAACTGTGGTAATTAGCAGATGTGGGTTGCAGCTATCTCAGGGAGAGAACAGCCAGCATCTCCACTAAATCCCGATTAACATGTTCCATTGGCACGTGCACAGACAGCACCTGTATATTCTGTTGCATCTGCTTCTTTCATAGCTCCCTCCCTACTGAGCAGAAGTGTGTCTAGAGCTTTGGTTTCCCAGAGAGAGCAAGTGGTCCCTTTGTCCCTGCTGCCTTTTGCATGTGAACTGGGCTGAGGGTGGCCCAAGGCAAACCTCTTCTCCCACAGAGAAGCCAATCCCACTGCTCATCTACACTGGAAATCTAGAGCAGTGGGAATACCCACCAGGAGCAACCATAGGACTTTTACCCAGTAGAGTGAGTGTACTGCAGGGTCGCCCTCTCCCTCCACCATCAGCACTCACATGTCACCATTCTTGACTTCAGTGCCACAGCTAACCTGAGAAACTTTTTAGCAGCTTGTGCCCCAAGTCAGCAAATCCACTCCCAGAGCAGCTCTAAGTGCCTGCTCAGTCTTTTCAGTCAATGCTAGTCTTCTGTAACCTGGAAGCTTTTCCCAGCACTGACCTTTGGGCTGAACTGGGTGATCCCTGTCAGCTCGGGATGCTGTCACTGCTTTCCAGCACTGGCCATGATGGTTTTAGAAGCCTGTCATACTAAAACTTACTCCTCTTTGGGCCCCATTTCTGTGTCTGCATTTCCCCCTCACATCTAGTGAACAGCTTTGCACTGTGAAACAAAAGCAGGGTGGGTGCTGAGTGCCACCAGTAGCCTGGCACTGGGACAGGTTCCCCAGCCCTGGTGCACTTAGCAAGGCAGGAAGAGCACAGAGCACATCCACCTCCTGCCCAAGAAACCCTCCCTTCACCCTGTCCTGCCCAAGGAACACTTCTCTCTGCTGTCTCCCCCCAGGGTGTGGTGTTGCCACATGCTGTGTATCATGCCAGGAAGTTGGGGGGGCGTGGGGTGTGTGTCCCAGCCAGTTTATCTTTCTTTCCCCTTGGATGACTTGGATGACAGCATCATCTCTGCAAGGTGCAGCAGTTTGACATTAAACCCAGTTCAGAGCAAACTGAACTGCCATCTCAAGAAACTGTATTTCACAAAGAACTTCTTGAATGAAACACTTGCTCCCTTTGGCTTTTTTCACCCAAAGTAGTTGCCAGAAATCTACTGAGGCATTAACCCCACTAACATATTCTCATCAGCTGTGCCTTCTGGGACCCACTCACAGAAAAAGATTCCCTCTGTCAACAATGGCATGAGAGAACCTGTACTGCGTTGGCCTCCCAGGTATGTGCTTGCTTTTCATCACTTTCCAGCAGCATAGAGTCACAGAATCATAGAGTGGTTTAGGTTTGAAGGGGTCTCAAAGATCACCTAGTCCCATGGGCAGGGACACGCCTCACTAGATCAGGTTTGCTCAAAGCCCCGTCCAAGCTGGCCTCAAATAACTCCACAACTTCCTTGGGCAGCCTGTTCCAGTGTCTCGCCACCCTTGTAGTAAGGAATTTCCTTAATTGCTCCAGCCTGTCCAGTCCTGGGCCCAGAGCCACATAGAACAGCGGTGCTTACATGGGGCCAAGTTTTGGTAGCACCTTGGATCTCAGCCAGACTGAATGTGGTCAGGAATGAGGGTGCATAATCAATCAAAACCTCAGGACAGGGACACTGTAGATAACTATGCATTATATATTTTTATTACCTACATTATATATTGCCCATACATTATAATTACCCACATACTTAGCTCTAACTACCTGTATGTTATAGGCAACAAATTTAGATAATTACCTACAGGTCTGCAGCCCATCATGGGAAAAACAGAATTTCACTTGTTCTCCTTGAGGCACAGCTCTGCTTCCTAAGTAGCTGTGAATCAGTACTAGCTAGGGAACAAAGAAATCCACTCCACACTCATTTTTCATTTGCTTCTTTGTCTGCCTCTCCCTCACGGTTATAAAGTCTACCTTTCACAAAGTACCACACCCTGGAAAGACTGTCCCTGCCACCCTGGACCAGAACTGCTGCACACACTACAGCATGGTCAGGTGCCTCAACACCAGGGCAGGCTTTGAAGGCACCCAGGGTGCTAAACTTCTGTCTGTAGAATCATAGAATCACAGA
>VZRI01010385.1:21635-52765 GCA_013397515.1 Upupa epops | reverse complement strand
GAAGAGGCGCTTGGGAGGGGAGGGGGCGCGGGGCAGAGGTGGGGTGGTCTCGGCTCCTCCGGGACTCCGCTGCCCGCCAGCCCGTATCGGCACATCTCTCCGGTTACATTTGTTTTGCAAATGGCTTCTCCGAGCACAGTTTCTTTCTGTGCCTGGCAGAGAAGCAAATTAGAAGGACTCGTAAGGATGTGTCGCCGGGTGTATTGGGGGTGGGAGTGGGGGTTGTGGGGTGTCTGGGGTAGGGGTGTGTGTGTCACTGTCTCACGAATCTGAAAACCGTTATCTCCTGTCATCAAAGTGCGTCGACAAGAACTCTGTAATGAAACAATGCGTTGGTTTCCCCCACGCACGCACATACATAACAGAGCCGTCCCCGAGCCTCACAACAGCTGCCTGCTCCACGCTCCTGTCTGCCTGGGACAGGGTGTTTTTACCCCGGGATGGGACTTTTCCCGAGCTTGCATCCGCCGCGGGTGGGAGCTGGTGCGGTCTCGCGCCTGGTCCGCCGTACCGCTATGCGCCCCATTGTAAACATCTGGGGCTGGGCTCGCACAGACCTCACACGCGTTTCATTGTCATGGCTTTTTTTTTTTTTTTTAAGAAATTGTTTCAAAGCAAAAGTCATATGGCTGTTTCCATGGCTGAAGTTTTGACTTTTCTGTAGTAGGCTTCTTAGGCTTCCAGTAATAACGTGCTCCTGGTAGTGTATTTCTGGCTGTCAGTGCTAGAAATGTAACCTATATTCAGATTCCCTGCGTGAGCAATCTCAGATTGAAGTAACTGTAGTAAATCACTATATACTCTATTGTAATTCTGAAGTGACTGTGTCACGTTGTAGTAGGGTGTTGGGAAACTAAGTTCTGTTAGGCAGCTGTTGGAGGAAGCGCCTGACTTTCTTTGGTGGTGGTGGAGAACCAAGTTTTGGTTCTTAGATTTCATGTAATTTCCTATAAACTTGGGGAATAAGTATTGTGTGAAATTAAAACAACTTAAGTAGATTTCTTGTTAGCTCATATGTGAAGTGTGGACTACAACAGAAAGTTGCCATCCTGTGAGATAAATTGTTAATATAGCTGTATTTCTATTAAATGACCATAATACAGGCTTACAAATAGGGAGGAGAGGGCTGATGTATCATATGTCACTACTTCACTTACTGCACCTTGCGACTTAATACTTTATCATGCACTTACTATTTCTAAAAGTTTTAGATGTCAAAACAGCTGTGTTTTACCACTTCCATATTTCACAGAAAGCCAAAATCTTGATAAACAGCTATGATGAAGGCTGCACTTTGATGAACTTGTGTTGAATGAGGTCCTAGCATCTAATACACTTAAGTATTTCTTAGATTACTTTTGTTAGTGGAATAGGACAGCATCATTCCCTTAAAATGGGATTATGAAAGCCTGGTCTGCATTGGAGAGTGTCAAGCCATTCTGAGTAGAACACTGCTGATTAAAAACCTCTTAAAGGGCACAGTCAGCCAACAGTATACTCAAAGTAACTACTCATCTGAGCAGTCCTGCTTAACGACTAAACTGTTGAGCAAATACACTGAAGTGTACATAGAAGAGCCCCCTGCATCTACAGGGTGTGATTCTTTTTTCCTAGTTTTTCAGTCAGTGGATCAGAAAGAATTGGCGTTCTTGATCATGCCCTGGTTATTTTCACATCTGCAGAGTATCTACTGAAAGAGGGGAGAGTGTAATTTGTTTCACATAAAAACAAAACAATGTCTTTATTATACATGTTTGTATCCTGTCCCTCAAGTTTATTTGCAGTGAAGAAAGGACCCATCTTTTTAAAATCACAAAGCCAGACCTAGTATACAACATCTTTAAATACAAAACAGTTAGGATCTTTTTAACACAAGATAAACTACACAGTTGTATGATCTTCTTGAATAATCATAATTTGCAGAGTGAAATTGTGTTTTCTTTAAATAGTTTGAAACCATTTAAGAATATATTTACCTTTATTTTAAGGGGGTCTGCACAGCAGAATGTTGCAAGTCATTCACAAAATCTTTGCTTCTCATGTGCAGCTATACTATTGTAATACTGCTGTAATCCCCAGCTGGATTGGTTCCATGCTAGTATAGATTTAAGGTAGTCTAAAAGGTGCGATTAGGTGTCAGCAGATTTCTGTATTGATTAATATGCCAGCCAGCTGCACACTGATTAACATGAAAAGGTGTTTAACATCTAATACAATCTTTCTATGAAGTGGGCTTTCCTAAACAAACAATAGTGATTATTGACACACTGCAATAATCTAATATGGGAGTTAATTTCCCTTTTTTATATGCTAATGTTTAACATCCTACTTGTACCTTATCTGAAGAGCTACAAGATCATGATACGTTGTGTAATTAGACAACAGCTTTCATGGCTGGCAGCCAATTAAACACTGCCAAGTAGGAAGAAGAGTTGGAGAAAGTCAGAATAAACATTCAGAAAACAGAATTTTGTGGCCAGCTTTTAAATGGCTCAAGCAGCATTCATAGATTTGCTTTATAAATACTGTGTAGAGTGCACCAAATTAGATGTTTTCCAACTTGATTATTTGGAACTATTCCATCAGCCTTTCTCTACCCATAGAGTTACAAAAAGAGGTAGTTTTAGACTGCTTTGTGACGAGACTGGGGGAACTTGCATTCGGCATAGCTAGAGGGTGTCTGCCACTAGAGAGATGTAGGACAGTTTTTAGGTTTTATTTTATTGTTTTGAAGGTTTGTCCTCAAAATGTTACTACCAGCTTATCCTGCACCACCACATTTGTGAAGTTCCTTGCCACTGCTCTTGTCAGAGCTATTTGCATGCACAAGTAAAGAGAGTTGTACTGTATTCTGGTGACTTAAGACCTTGGTGATGAGAGGAAAGAAAACCAAATAGCCATTGCCTCCAAAGAGCTCTTACAAAAGCTTTCACTGTAATGTGACTTAAGAGATGCCCAAAAGCTTAAGCTATGTATAAAAATTGAGGGGAAAACCTCGTGTGCAGATCTGATTTTCCTTGCACTTAGTAAGTTCTCTTGAAGATAGATTAAGCTGTTTGGGTTTAAGGGATGGCATGCATGATACATGATAAGCTGGTAGTGGAAAACCTGAACGTATTTTTGCGTGTTATATTATTTTAAGCTTACTTTTAAGGCAACTATTAGTAGTGCTATGAAGCACATTTGTAGGACAGATTCTTTAGAAGCTGAGGAACAGTAACACAGTATGCAATGGTGAATTAGTAGCAGCTAACCTGCAGTCTGTGGAGAAATTTCTGCCTAAGCAAGGATCGCAGGGTCAAGTCACTACTTAAGTACGTGTTCAGGGAGTAGAGTCTGTATCATTGTGCCTGGATATTAGCGGAAGAATTGTTGCAGCGATTCCTGCAGGGTTTGGACCAAGCAGTGCTATTGAAAGCCTACAGTAGATGGCGGCACAGCCGCTGTCTGGTGTCACCTCTACGCCAACTTAGTTGATGGGAAGGGCACGGATCCTCAGCTGTATAAGCTACTTCAGTTCAAGCAAAGCTAAAACGGCTTACACCGGCCGAAACACTATTAAATGACCATCAGAGCCCCCAAAGTGGATTAATCCAACAGTGCAAGAGCACTGTAATTACAGGGTAAGAGTGTTTACTGGGCAAGCCAGTATGAAATAATTAGCTACTTCTCATGAGCTAACCTGTTCCAGGCTTTTCTCATGAGTATTCAGTTATCTTTTATACATAGCTTTAATATCTGCTGAAGTCCCTCATAGTCTTTAGTTTTGCTTTAGTGTGGGACCATATTAGTAACATAGTGGTTAATAGCAAGAAAGTTTTGAGCTTCGTTCTGTAGCCCAAAAGACAGCAACCAACCATTGTAATTGCTGGAGATGTTGAACAGTACTACCGAAAGTTTTAAAAGTGCTTGTATACATGACGTACGAGTATACATTTATGCTCTATATTGGGTTGTATGCATAAAGGTAGCATTAAATGCATTTTGAGTAAGTATACATGGCTTGATGTTATTTTTTTTATTATACCTCAGGTGCAGTAAAATCATAACACTTGACAGAAGTAAAGCTCAAATGAGATTACAATACATGGCACAAAGTATTATTTTCCAGTGAACATTTTTGAAGTTAGCTATTTGGAGTTACTAACATCTCATGAGCTGTTGTTTGCAAATTCATGAGGGAACTCCTCTCTTTTTCTGAAGACTCATAAGTAGATACGTGGTTTGACAGAGATTTGGCTTAGGTTTTTACCAATCAGAAGATGTAAAGTTATGAAATAACACTGTTTTAGTGAAGTAATTTGGTAGTTAGGTACTTTGTATAAACCTAAGTATCTCATACTAATTTCTCACTTTGTCTTCTTTTTTTCTAAAAAGAAACTCAGTTACGTAATTTATAACCAGCTGTATACAACTTTAAGCACCTAGGATTTATGAACATGGAAAGAAGTGTACTATTTAACATCCACATGACACACTCTTGTTACTCTCACTGCATTCTTGCCTTGTGGACCCTCCATGCCAATACTGTAGCCTTGTCATAAATCTATTCAAAATAACACAGTTGTAAAAAGTCTTTTTGTCTTCATAAATCAAACTTACTTGAAGGGGGAAAAAAAGAGAAAGATTTAGGGGCAATTGGAAGTTTGTTGTTAAAACGTCAGAAGAAAGAATCCAAGGGGCATGCAAGCTTATAGATGCTGCACTGCTGTTTTAATCATAGAATCATTTAGGTTGGAAAAAGTGTTCAGTATCATAGAGTCCAGCCATCAACCTAACTGTACCAAACTGACTGCTAAGCTACATATCTACATGACTTTTAAATGCATCCAGGGAAGGCTTGCAGCCAGTCGCTCAGTCAGAGCTTCTCTTAAAGATGGTGTTAGCTGAGTGAGCACTATAGAATGTGCTTACACTTCTGAAACATCTTGGAATCATTCACTCCTAGGATAAGATCCTATGTTTTGAAAGAAGGCTTTTTAAGATGACTTTCATATGTTTTTGAGCTGTGTATGAATAGGGGCCTTTTCATTTCAAATGGGAGTTAGCTCAGATTCTGCAATGTGTGTGAGGGGGTTCATTTATTCCACAGAGCCTTTAATTTTGTGAAAGGAAACCCCTTCTATGCACAAATCGGATTAACCTGTGTGTTTTAATTTAAAATGTATTTCAAATTAGCAGGTAGCTGTGTGAACATAGGGCAGCGTCTCCTGGTCCTGTCATGGTAGGTTTCTGACTTTTCCTCTGAGCAGGTAAAAGTGCAAGTTCCATTAGGAAAAAATAATCTTTGTAAACAATGCTGCATTTCTGTTCTTAATATTTGGAATGACAGAAATAGTATCAGCTAAGCAGAGAAAGCAGTTTGGGGTTTGTTTTAATGTTGCCTTCATGGCCTATTTTAATATGTCTCTGTTTTCTTAAGAGGTTTCTTAAGCTTTTAAAGTTTCTTCTTCCTCAAAATAGCATCAAGTTATGATTTTATTTTTAGCACTTGCCACCACTGCTTTCAGTCACCATAAGATACTACCTTATCCTAATAATTTGAGGTTTGTGGTCTAATAACCTCTTCGCCACTTTGAACAGAACAGATGGTTTGAATGTTTATCAGCATTAATGTCAACTTGATGAGACTGCATGGAAAAGTAATCCCTGCTTTGGCCTATGAATACCAAATTATCAGATCAGAAATGGAGGATATATTTAGGTAATGCTAGCTCATTTATGTTTCTTGTTAGGTAGGTATACTTGCTTAACCGCATGTAGTTATCAAATTCTCCTTTTGCGACAACTCATTTTCATTCAATATTGTAGTAACCTTCTGGTCTTTCATTGGTTCAGATGCCTTGAACACAGAAAAACAGTCAATGGTACTTGTAAATATTGGTTATGTTAAGGAGAAAGATCCTTTCCTAGCTGTATTAATGGCTTCTGTTTCTAGTGCCATTTTGTTAAAACATAATTAAAATATAGTGCCTGTGTTAAAAGGAGATAAAAAGCACAGTTACATGAGGTCAGCCTAAGAAAGCTCTTGATACTTACAAAGAAAATTAAAATCTTTAAGGCCAGGAGGGAGAAGGAAGTGGTTCAATCTTTAATCACTTAACATATGTTAAAACAATTCACTGAGTGGATTATTAAAACTCTGCTGCTTCTTGAGTACAGAGAAACAAGTAAAAGTTGCAGGGAAAAGAAATGGTTACAACTCAGATCACTTGCAAAATAACAACTTTAAAGGCACTCTTTGCTTTTAAATTAGGTCACTTACATTCTTTGAACATTCAGTTCTAATTGCAACAGTAAATCAAAGAATACACTTAAAGTAGATTCCCATGTAAGGTGGACAACTGGACAGTGCCTTTTTACTGCTAGTAACACGTGCATCTCATTACTGGGTTGATATACTTGGTGTCAGCTGTGAAGCATTCCCTTATTTTATAGGTAGCTTAAAGAATTATTAGCTAGTCCCCTTTCACATTTATATCTAAGTATTCTTTCAATAGTGTGTGTCTTCTACAGTTAAAGAGAAATTCTCACACGCATCGAAGTTGGATTTCAAATAAAAGGGAATTTTGAAACTGTGCCAAAAAGTTTCATTCCTTTTCTCCCTTCCCACTTCCATATTTTCTGGTGTTGTGTAAGAGAAGTATGTAAAAAAAACCCAGATCTTTCAAAACCTTGATTTAGTAAAGCAATATGATGTCTACTTTTTTAATGGAAGAAGACTTGTGTGAAGGACAAGAAACTTAGTTGGTTTTTGCAGTTCCTACTGGGGGAAGAGAAGCTAGAATGGAAAGCTTGACAAGTTTAACTGGTCTTTCTTCTGCTGCTGACAGTAGGTGATCAAGCTATGTTTAGAATTAAAGGAAATACAGATTTTCTTTCAGGCTCTTGAGGCACATCTATGCAGATGTTTTTTAATTGGTATTAAGGCTTGGTGCTAGGTGGAAACTGAGTATAAATCAATGATACCATGCCTGCATTAGAGGAAGCAGATGGGAAGTTTGACAAGTGCCAGAGCAACATCAGAAAGGGTGAGAAGAAAGAAATAGGGCCAGTATGTGTCATGAGTGGTGGAGAAGTGGGGAGAGGGAAAACATGGCTTACCCATTCTGGCAGCTGTGAATTGTCATTGATGTTGAATTGTCCTTTCTCATTTCACTGCATTGTTTTGCTCATAGACTGAACCTGTGAGTCCTTTAAGGTGCCTGTTGGATTTGTCTAGCAGTCTGTGCCCAGAATTGGTATATAAACTCTTCATATCCCCATTTTCTTTGTCTTCCTTGACCCTGTTCTTTAGATACTGGATACTGTTTGGTATGTGCTCTGGGATTCTCTTCTTTACATTATCCTCTTCAAAAGGATTAATAATGTGCTTTATTCCTAATGTCAAAATCCTTACTGTCTAGGTGCAAGCAGAAAGGTCAGCAGCCTTACTCTTGGAAATAATAAGCTATTAGCCACAAGCCTAATTGTGTTAATAAAAAAATCGGAGAGTTGGCTGGTTTATTTTTTTCAATTTTTCACTATGATAATACTATCCACTATATTTATTATGAGAAACATTTAACTGAAGGACACCAAGCTATCCAAAACTTGTGTTTTAATCCTGAGAGTCGAATATGTTTGTGATTGATATGTTTAGCATTCCCAAATGTGTCGTACTTCCTAAGCTTGTCTTTAAGATTGGAAGTAATTCTGTAGTTACAATTTCATATATTCAGCAACTGTTACTACACTGAGTAATGGAATATGTGCTCTAGAATAGAATATGGAATGACTTGTTAGTACAAAGTGGCTTTTGTCAGACGGTCTTTCTAGTGCCTTTTTTTCATACATTTTTATAACATTTTCAGAGATGCTCAAGCTCCTGTTGTTCATTAAAACAGTTTTGACTTCAGCACAACAAAGTTTGTTCTCTGTGTATTTTCCAGATACTATTTTTTCCCTGTGGTTTTCCCAGAAGTAAACATTAAAAGTGTAAACCATGCTGATCTAGAAGTACATTTCTCATCCATATGAACTATCTTAGTACCTGCAACACACACCCGTCCCTTGGAGGAAAAGCAGATAATCGAAACCGTTCTTGGAACTGTAACCTTAACTAACTTTGCTGCGACATTGTCCCCTGTCTCAAGGGAAGCAGGGCATCACATGTGATGCATATGCTGATTACAGGAGACCTTTCTTTTGTCAAAACATTTTCGTAATAATTGTAATGTAGAAATTGTGTGCTGAGGAACTGTAACCTCAAAACTAGGAGTAACATGAAAAGAGGCAACAGAGAGTATAGATCTAACTGCATGAGCTGAACCAAGGCCTCTTTTTGTTAGCTTGCTTCAGGATCTAGACATGATTGCTCAGCTGGCTCTTAAGATGCTGGAAAGATAAGCTTCTCTCATAAAAGATACTTATGTAACTTTGGTGCTACTTTTACCATGTACCCATGGTCAGCAGTAGGCAATTTGACCAAAGGCTTGTGCTGAGCCACAACCACGAATAAAGTGAAGAAGAAAGTTAGTAAAGGTTGAGTTTCACTGTTGTTCTGAGGAACAGACAGACATCCAAACCACTGCAGCCTCTTTTAAGTTACTCTGGATAACAAAAAAAACCCAAAACACAGAAATAGCTTGTGAAGTGAGTTGCATGTAAGAAATAGAAGGAAATAATGATTGTTCCAGGTTTTTCCAAGAGAAGATGCTGGGTGGAGGTCTGTGCTGTGCAAGTACAGTGATTATTATGAATGATAACATTTACTGTCATGTCTGTTAGCTTTTATTCATAGACCAACATCACCTCTGCTTCCAAGCATTCATGAGCACACACAAGCAAAACTCTACTTCTTAGGGCAACATATAGTTTAAAACACTTAATTAGCTAAAACAACATGTAAAGATGTTAGAATTGGAAGGTGCAAATAATTCCCTTTCTAAATCCTAGAACTAGGTTCAATTCAATCAGTTTTGTTGCTTCCTTTATGGATTGTGTTGTTGGCAGGCCAAGGCTTAGGCCAAGGACGGTGGAGGGAGGGTGCTGAAATCAGTTTGAGGAAGTGGAGTCTGGGCAATCAGGTAGTGAGGTGGATTGTGAACTGGCTTCAGGATAGAAGCAAAGACTAGTGGTCAATGGGAGACTGTCTAATTGGAGTCAAGTAGAGTCCCCCAAGGTTCAGTATTAGTCAATATAGTTATCAACAATGTGGATGAGGGATTAGAGTGCACTGTCATCAAGTTTGCTGATGACACAAAGCTGGGAGGAGTGGCTGGCACAGCATAGGACTGTACTGCCACTCATCAAGACCTAGACAGGCAGAAATTGAATGAACTATAAGAAGGGCAAGTGTGGAGTCTTGTATCTGGGCAAGAGCAACCCCAGTACCAGTACAGGCTGAGGACTGACCTGTTGGAGAGCAGTGTAGGAGAATGGGACCTGAGGGGGTCCTAGTGGACAGCAGGATGACTATGAGCCAGCGCTGTGCTCTTGGTGTCAGGAGAACCAATGGCATTCTGGGGTGTATTAGAAGGGATGTGGTAGACAGTAGAGAGGTTCTCCTCCCCCTCTACTCTGCCCTGCAGAGACCACACCTGGAGTATTTCATCCAGTTCTGGGCCTCTCTGTTCAAGGACGCAGAACTGCTTGAGAGAGTCCAGCGCAGAGCCACAAAGATGATGAAGGGAATGAAGCATCTCCCTTACAAGGAAGGAGTTGGGACTCTTTAGCTTGGAAAAAGGGGTGGTCTCGTTAACATTTATAAATACATAAAGGGTGGGTCTCAGGAGGAAGGAGCCAGGCTCTTCTCCCAAGTCATCTGGTGATAGGACAAGGGTTAATGGGTGCAAGCTGGAACATAGGAGGTTCCACATAAATACGAGAAGAAACTTCTTCACAGTGAGGGTGACAGAGCACTGGAATGGGCTGCCCAGGAAGGTTGCAGAGTCTCCTCTGGAGATGTTTAAAACCCACCTGGACATGTCCCTGTGCAACTTGATGTAGGTGATCCTGCTCTGGCTGGGGGATTGGACTAGATTATCTTTCGAAGTCCCTTCCAATCTCTAGCATTCTGTGACCAGACAGAAGGGCAATTATCTTCATATTGGCAATGATGATGTTTTGTATTCCCAAGTTGGAGATACTGTGTAAGAGGGAAAAGTGAACAATACTGACAAAAATCTCTTCTCAAAATACTACATAGAAAAATCAACCGTTTCTCTCGCAGCTTCACATGCCTGGATAACTTGAAGAGTGTTAATTGGAAACTAGTATGTACCTCCCATGGCATTTAGTCTATGTGTATTAATAAGTTATTCTTTGTTACTTTTCTTTTATGGCATAAAACAGTGTCTGCCCATTGTTTCAAAGCTGATGATAGTTTGGTATTTAGGAGTCGCAAGACTGAATTCATTGATATTGCTAAAAACACTTTAAAAATCAGTGCGTGGTAATACTACAGTAAGTAAATGCACTGTGTAAAATATATTTGTATTAGGATTTAGATTAAAAATTGCTTTTCAGTGGGATGGTATACCTCAGAAAACAGCAACTTCATCAAGGTTGCAACACCAGCCTTCTTTTGTAGAAAAGTTTGTGGGATTTTTGAGCTTCAGAAAGATTCTCACTGACCACAATAGATTTTTTTTTTAAATCAAAGCAAGACTGAAACACTTAACGTCTGTAATAATGATGTAGGACTGTGGGAAACTAAAGGCTAATGTCCATCACCATGTGCTATAATGATACTCTGGGCATAAAGGGATCTGAGGAACCTCCTGGCAATGATAGAGCAACACAGAGGAGAAATCTGATTAAAGTGAGAGAGAAGATGACTAAACAATTTTGGCATAAGTATAGTTTATGAGAACTAAACTTCAAGTATAAGGAGTGTTATAAAGTGTTAAGTGTGATGAAATCACAGGTACCGTTTAACTGCTTGTCTCTAATGTCTGGCTCATTGCTGCTTGTAAATTGAGCATAAATAATATTTGCTATATGAGCAAAGGTACTAAAAAAACGTTTGCAAAACACACCAAGAACACTGTGACAAGTGCCAGGGGTAGTAAAGCTCACCCAGAGGGTTGTCATTCTCTTTTTACAGAAGAGTTTAGATATAGGAATAGCAAGGACAGTTTAGTCCCCTTACAGAACCAGAAAGAGTAAAATAATTCTTAACTCTAGCAGACTTTAACATTTGTCTTTTGACTAGAAAAAACATAAAATTCCCCATGAAAAAGAAATTATTCTATAACTTCTCTGCCAAGCACTCTTGCAAGATTACTCAACAAATTTGTTGCAAAGCATAATAAAAGTTAATCACAAAATGGCTTTTAACCAAACAACATGGGCATAGGCACAAATTGCCTTTGTCCTTCTGCCAAGATGAGTTCTAGATCTGGTTGCCCTGCATGAACATTATAGTTACTTGTTATGTAAAAGTTTATTTTGCTTTAAGCGTATGAATATTGGAATATGTGAGCTGAAGAACCCATACAATTTGTGTGATTAAACAGTTAAAACTATAGTTACGATTTCACTCTCTTTACTCAGGTCTACCAGTGAAAAAAATTCAAGCATGATCCCCACTTAATTGAGTTTGCTCTTATACATGGCTCTTATACATTTGCTCTTATACATTGGGTCTGCGTTAATTTCCCTGAAATGCTCTTTATGCATTGGAGATAAACTACTGGAATTATTTGGTTGGTTTATATTTCTTTTCTTACCTTTTTTAATTGTTGGTACTTCCCCTTCAGTGTCACAGGCATTATTCTTTTAATTTATTACAGCTACTTCTACATGTCACAACTTCTCTTAGAAACAACAGCCATCCAAGTTAGAGTCTTTTCAACTTTAGTGAAAACACATATAATGAGGCTGACACTTGGCTCATGTGGTATTAATCTGGTCTCTTGGTCATTTCTTCTGTGTCTCCTGCTGCAGTCTGCCTCAAAAAGACATATCTGCAGCTGGGGAGTACATAAGATTAACTTCCGCCTCTCTGTGGCTTCTTGCCTCAGACCACACACCAAATAATTCCTCAAAGCATTATCCAGATTTGCTTAAAATTGACCATGCTTGCTTTATTCCTCCAGTTCTGCCACACATGCATTTGTGGACTCTGCTTGCAGCTGATTCTGCTTATGAAACAGGAAACATTTTGCAAAGTTGAGGATTTGGAGACAAACACTATTGTAAAATATCTATAATAGTTTTTCTGTGAAATTCTTCTTGTTCTGTTTTTGCTGATTTTATAAATGTACACAGTAGACCATAATGGTCAGCAAAATGTAGCCTTTATGTTTTCAACTGTAGTCTGAGCATAACTGATGTAGCTCTTCAGTACAGACTGAATTACAGGAACTCGTGTTCAAAATGAAATTAAACAAGAAAGCAAACCACAATATGGAATTCAGGAAGATCTTTAGTGCTGTCTGAACTATTACACTCAAAAATGCTACCAAAAAAATCTGGTGTGAACATGGAGGAAGCATCTTTTCCAGGGGTGTGAAAAACCTTAATCACAGATTAAAATCCTTAAAAATGAAGCCATAGATGTGACGAGGATGAGTATCTGTGCTCACTCACCAGTTCAGGCTCAAGGATCTGTAATGATGATGTGGAAAAACAGTATGCAAAAACATCTAACTACATTCTCTTACCTTTTGCTTAAAACACAGAGTTACAGCTGAGCTTACCTGATGCTTCTGGTTAAGTCTGTAATGAGGATGGTAACATAATTTTGATGCTTGAGTAAACTTCAGTCTGCCAGTTTCTAATATTTGTATTGTTCTTTCAACTAAACATTTTTTCCTGGTAGTTTCAGAATCTTACTACTTTTCACCGTAGCTGGTCTGTATAAGCTCATCCTTGATAGGTATGATTTGTGTGTCAAGTTATGGAAGTTCTGTCTGCAAAATTCATGCTACACGCTCACAGACGTGCTGATAATACAAAAGTATATTGCTTGATGATGCAACAAATTTACTGCGTAAGACAAAGTTTTCAGAGGAACTGTAAGAACCCTAACTGAAGAGCAAGTTTCTGTTTTCAGATATAATCCTTTCACACCTATTGTTCAATGCTTCACTTAGAGGTCACTCTATGATGTAAAAGCTCACATGAGTTGAAAATAAGTAGAAATCTGTGTCATTATTGCAGTATTTGGACACATTATTTTAACATCTTCAGAAGGACCATAGCAGGAGGACCTTTGCTTTAACTAGCAAAGGATGACAAATATTAGAGAATTCTAGTTATCTAATAATAAATTTCATAGTGTAGTCAGTTAAAAGAATTTATTTAACTTTCTTGTTCCAATTAATCCTAATTAAGATGATGAAGCAGAGGGGGTTTTTTATTGTTGCTCGGGGTTTTTTTCCCTTTGGCATTCCTTATCCAAATGGTAGGCTTGTTTTCTGATTTTGAAGGAGAGCTGGTACTCACAAGTCATATGTCACAAGCCACTAAAAGTGTCAAAAACTTACAGCAGGCCCTTGGTGGCTTGTTAATCTCTCTTTTTTTTCCCCCTTCTACTTTTTTAAAGGAAGCAGACTAATTCACTTAAATGTAATGAGAGCCATGCATGCCATAGCCTACTTTTTAAACAGTATCAGCCCAACTAAGATCTGTCTTATTTCGTTGCCTCCTTTTCTTTGCTCCAACAATTAAATACAAAGCTAAAAATACAGGTTTATATAGCAGAACTATTTCATATCTCATATGAGAAATGGAGGCTGCCATTTTCATAACACAAAAATATACAAGTGTTACGGAAGAGTAGTTTTTCTTTCACGTTGTGCTGCCCCTTCTAAATTATCATCAACAACATGCAGAAGATAAACCTCTATGTTAAATAAGGAGACCAGATGTATGTTTAACCTCTTGCCCTCATTTTTCTAATTGGTTTCCATTAGGAAGAAAAAGTTAAAATATCTTTAAACAAAAATAAATGATACGGCAAGGTGAACTTTTCAACTGGGCTAGAGCTTACTAGAAGAGGACAGTATTACAGAATCCTGAGTTAAATGAGCAGACAGTTTTATAGTAATGATGTAACCATACTTAAAACAATACCTCCATATTTACTTTTGATAAGTGGTGCCAGAGTGTTTTTCGAGTTGCAGCAAAAATCAAAGTAACAAGTGGCTAATTACTGTTAACTAAATCTAGAAATATCATGCTACAGATCTTAGGTTTGCTCTTCAATGTTAGATTTTTTTTAATAGCTGCCGTACAACAGCACACAATAGCTTCCCAAATCATGAAATATGGCTGCGTTGGTTTTTATCTTCTGCAAGTACAGGATGTGAGTCAAATGGTTTAAAAACTAGGATTTTCTGTCTTTTAACTTTATCCAAGCCTATTCTACCATAAGTGCCATGACTGATGATTCTGCTCTGTTTCTTGTGTAGTGTTCAGAATACAAAGTGTAATTGAGAAACAGGAATTGAAGGATTAAGTGTAATACTGGTTTTTTTACATAGCTGATTATGCGTCCAACATGGATGCACAAGTATGACAGAATAAAAGACACTAGTTAAAGATACAGAAAATAGAAGTCTAATGAAGTTATTGAAAAGAGACAGTAGGCAATTCTTTCTAAAGGCAGAGGTATTGGAAAGTGTCTTCTCTTGGCAAAAATACCCATCAGCTAATGGAGTCAAGAAAGTGGCAGTGTTTGAAAATAAGTTGTTAGTATTGAGCAAAGTTAGGAGCTGTTGGTAACCCGTAAGGTACCCTTTGGAAGAGGATATCCTTTGGAGTCTGTGTTTGTTTCACTGTGAAACATAGATGTTTTGAGGGCTGTTAATGTATGAATACAGATATCTTTTAAGGAGTACGCAGTCTGAAAAACAGGTTTTGCCTCTTTCTCATGTTATTAAGTTTTGTGGATCAATTAGGAGACATTTTACTGGAGAAAAGGGTCACCCAGGAGCAAAAGACAGTTGGCTATAGAACGGCAATAGGTCTGACACTGAAAACATTAAAAGACTGTTGCAATTAGGGAATCACTTCCAGAAGTGAGTGAGTAGAGAACACCTGCAGCAACTAGTTCTGTCTCCTCTGCTGGAGGTTACTAAATCTCACCATCTCATGTTAGCATCTCAGAATTACTGCCATGAAAACTTGCACCTTAGCTTTACTGGCTTACATGCAAGATTTCAGTCATCCTGGCCAATATTATTTAAAGCAAGTAGTACACAGGAGTGTTTTGAAAGCAGGTAAGCTGGGGAAATCAATTAAAGACTGGCTGATTTCTTGTTTTTCCTTTAGTAATGATTCATAACAGGATGTGGGATGTTTTGGAAGGAAACAAAGTAAAGGAAGTGTGTTGAGTGATATTTAGACTTCGAACTAAGAGGATGGAGTTTTCACCCAGTACATTACTGTGGCAGTCAAGGATCTCAGCTACTCCTTGAAATCAAGAGTGTGAAGTATTCACACTGTAACTTTGATTTCTATCAAGAATATAATTTCAGCACCTATCCCAGGAGAAAATACTAGATGATTTTATGGGTTGTGCCAGTCCTGGAAAAAATTGTAGCTTTCAGTTTTATATAAGGCTGAAATAGCTTAAGGAAAAGAGTTGTGGGATAAAGAAGAAAAGGGAATCTTAAAAGAATTCTTAGTGCTGCAAGCTGCATTAGGGAGGCAGGAGCACTCCACATTCACACAATAAGCTCCTCATCTTTTGTGTCCTGTAGCTACCTTAGAAACTCTTGTCTTCTCAGTATTTGTGTAAGTTTCAATGGTAAAACACTAATATTATAACCACTCCTACTAGATGTCTTCAGCAGGCAGTTTCTGTGGAATAGAAGTCCACACGTGGTATTGACAGCATCTTTACTACACTTCGAGAAGGCACTCTCATACACAAGATGGGTGCTACCAGATGGCTGCTTCCACCTACAAACATCCTGTCTGTGGCAGTTTGAGAACTGGTGGGGAGCTGTTTGTGGCTCTTGGCCTACAACAGGGAAGTTCTGCAAAGCTATTTAATTTGTAACCAGTGAACTTATGGTACTAAAAAAAAATGTTCTGCTCATCTTTCTCTGGCCTCTGTAACTTCAAAGTACTTAGGCAGGCCTCGTGTGCAGTGATCAGGAAGCAGCCAGCACTGCTGCGTGTTTTACAGTGACTGGGGAGCTCTGCTGCGTGCACAGCCTTGCCACGGGCATTTGGTACACTTGGTTGATGTGTGTTTCTTAATTAAAAATGTGTCAGGTCACAGGAAAGCAGAACCGAGGAAAAGCTCCTGGGAACCCTAATACAGCCCCTTGTTACCATCAGTGCTTGTCATATAAATTTGTTCAGAAGTTTATCAAGTTCAATTAACACCAGCTGGGTTTGCTAACCATACTTCTTAGCTGTAGTCTTCTCAACAAACTCACTCATCCAAGGGCTACAAATTATTCTTCTTTTCAATAAAAGCACCTTCATAATCTTCCCTAATATTCCCACTCTTTCCCCCAGCAGTGTGCTTCAGTGCCCCACAGCTTTTCTTCTTTAAAGCTCACTGTCACCGTGTACATGTAGAAGGCAGTTATATTCTCTCCTTTCTAAACTTCTGCTAAACTTAATGTGTCACACATTTGGTAGTAACAGAGAACAGTTTGCTGAGACACAGCCCATCATCTTCCTGCTGGGTCTGGTCCCAAAGCAACATAGCTACATCCACACAGACTATATGTCTTGGTGGAGTATATTAATTCTTGTGTGGCACCCTGAAAGCAGAGCTGTCTTGCGTTCCAAACCGAAGTTTAATAGCTTCTCTGTGGCTCAAAGAATTTCTTGAGTCAAAGTATTTCTTGGGGGTCTTCCCATTGGTTCTGTATAGACATGCCCTTTACTTGTAAGATAGTGGTTTCATTTTCCTGACTTTCAGAATTGCTTCTAGGTGTCTGGTCTTAAACCACAACCACACATTGTGTTGCAAACCTAAAAGAAGAGTTCAAAGACTGCTAAAACTAACAAACTCCCCATACAGACCTCACTTTTACCACTTGGCAGAGACTGCCCACTGCCCAGTTTGTAAAAGAAATATGGGCTATAGAAATGGGCTTGGTTTACAGACAGGGCAAAGTGTTTGACAGATTGAAGTATTCTACTAAGAGTGATGTAGAGAAAGATGAATGAAAACAATTTATTGCTCAGTGTTTTACCTCTCATTGATTAGCATAGTAAGACCTTTGAGATGAGCATGTTGCTTTATGAGTCTTTGGGGAAGGAAATTGTTTCTCCCACTTAACATGTTGAAAAGCCATAGCGTTTTCCAATTTGAGTGAATATGAAATAGTGAGACACACCTTCCCACAAAACTGAACCCCCAAATAATATCAGTTTAGATTAATTATGACATTTTGTAGGCATTAGAAATAAATCCTGAAAACAGTCCAAATTGAAATAGATTTTTGCTGTAGTGAGCTTAACAAGGTGTTTCTGTTTTTCTTTTTAAAGTATGAAAAAATTTCATTTTATCATTTTTAGGAAGTTGATTTGAAAATGTGGTTGTGGGAAAATTGAATTAATTTAGTGATATTTGTATATGAAATAATGTTTCGTCACCAAATATTTATGTATAAATTACTGATTTCAAAACAGGGAAGGAATTGGAGAGTGAGCAAATAAATGCTTAGAAAAGAGTTGTAGCATTCTATGCCAAAATAGCCAGGCTCTTCATGGAGATGATGCTAAACATAGAGAATGACTGTGTTGTGTTTTGCGTAGGGCTGTGTTCAAGTTCTTGGTCCAGTCAAGGAGTATGAACGTCTGTAAAATGTCTAAGGTTATACTCAAGGCTCAGGGCACTGATATCTGTTCAATTGGAGGAATAGGCACTTCAGGCTAATTCTTAGAAGCTTCAAGTCCATAGGAGTTATTGAATCAGAATACTATAGAATTAGGGTGCATACCCATAGTGGCTCAACACAGAATGCTTGCTTTCCATGCAGAAACCTGCCCTTGGGTCATTAGCAATCTGTCCCACATTTAGAAGGGAAGAGGCAGAGCTCTACCTTTAATTCCCTGGCTTCATTCATCAGTGTTGTCAGTGGGTTTAGAGTAAAAATGAAATAGGACTATCCTCCACTCCCCCAGTTAAGCATTGTTTCCCATTACTGTTTTTAGGAATGGCAAGACAATTGCCATTTTTTTCTGGATACGGTGCAAGCTAAGCAATCTGGACTTATTTTCATGAATATGTATCTTTTTTTGTGCAAAGCATGCAGTTGTTTTTAGAAAAGCTCCTAGGAAACAAAATGCTTTATGTGTTGTGTGTTTGCACTTGATATAATCCATATAGGTCTAGAGCTTCTGTATTGCGAAGGGATGAAAAGAATGTGTTGATGATTTATCTTATTTTTTCAGATTGTGGCAGAGCTTTTCATTATAGTGTTTCCTGAAGCCTTTAAGTACAACCTCAATTGTTCCTGCCATTCTAAGATAGATATATCAACCAAAGCTATTTTTAGTGCTCCATTGATACATCAATTGTTATAGAAGTGTGGAGTGTTGCAGCTGATATATGGAGATAATGGACACCACATGACAATTATTTTCTTTCTGTTTTCCTTTTTCTTACTCTGTGTATGTCTGGCTTTAATCAGTGACTTCTCTGTGAAATGTTGCAATTTATCCTGAACAAACTCAGTGTTATGGACCTGTGGATTATAGGTGAAACTGCATTACAAGGCTACAGAGGTTAATTATGCCTGAAAGTTTCCAGTACTATCCACATCAGTTGACACTCTCGGCACACTACATAAACAATCAGGGAGAAGCTATCATTAGCAAAGCAGAAGAGCAGTGTTTGCCCAGATGCTGTTTGTATTTCAAAGTCTTCACAAATAGTTGTATATTTTGCATGACTCATTTGTGCATCCAAATAGATTTTTTGGTCAGTTGCACATCCTCAGCATGTTATTTCTTTAATATATGCAAAGGTTTCAAAAGATTTTAATACCTGGTCCTTTCTGGAAGTTTTTTTTTTTAAAAGTACTTTTTAAAAGCTTTTATTAAAAGCTTGAAGTCATTTTGGTAGAATATTTGCATGTATTTTACTTGTCAAGAGCCTGTGATCATATTTTGCTAGTTCAAAAAATACTGGGAAAAATCTCATATTGAGCCTAAAGCTAACTTCCACTGGGAAAATAATAAATCTAGTTAAACAGAAGCATTAGCAGGAGTGCAGTGTAAACATACTGATAAATTATTGGGTAAATTATTGCTCTGTTTCTAGTAGAATCATTATACATTTTAGTGTAGAAAACAGAAAGCGTAATGTTTTCAACAAAAACACTCCTCAAGACAATCACATCTCATTTAAAATTTATTTCAAACCAAACTCTGATGGAACAGATTATTCCCTATCCAGAAAAAAGAGAAATAAAAGTGCAAGTACCTGCTTCCTCTATCTCTTCTTATGATATTTTCCTACATTCCAACACCATTTTCTTTACTGTTTTGGAGAGGCAGCTTTGTGCTTTGGACTGTGCAGGAACAAGCTGAGCAAGGGTGGGAAGGTCAGTCAGTGAGCTCAAAGCATGGCAATTCACTTCTGTCTCACCTCATTCCTGCTTCTTCAGAGCAGCAGCACAATAATCTTTTAAATCTGTTTGATATGGCTCGTATGCTTGAAGCAACTTGGACAGTGCTTGCCTGGGAGCTGTCTTGAATTTGCCTGTATGAGATCACAGCAAAAAAAAAATACAAAAAAGTCATCACTGGTCAGTCAAGGAATTTGCCAGGTTACTATATTTAATTACCAGAATTTCTAAGGAATTCTTTTGTACCAAAAATAATTGGATCATCATTTTGTAAAGTGGATTAGATACAAAAATATAATGTAAAACACCAATTACATTGAGATATGATGTGGGACATTTTTAGCTGTCAAAATATGCTTAGAAATGTATAACAAATGCCAACTTGATACTGTGAATTGTGAAAAGGAAAAGACACAAGTTCTTGAGTTTACTGTTGCCAGTAAATGTCTACTTTTGTTTGGACATTATTACTACAAAAACTAAGATAAGATTGTGATTTCCCAAATGTTGCATTGTGCTGTCCAACTTAGGTTTTGAATTAAAATGCACAAATGCCAAAAATTCCTTTTATATAATGTTGCATGTTGTGTAATAAAAAAGTGTTATGTAGTCCAGTTAATGAAATTATTTAATTTTGGCATACTGGTGTTAAATTGAGTTAGTATTTCCTATTGTATTTGGGAAGAGTGTCTAGAAGGAGAGTTGAATTTTATATCATATGACTTGAAACAGATGGAGCTGTTGATATAATAATGCCTGTAAATAGCAGCTAACTGCTATTAACTGTTTTTCTAAAAAGTCAACTTGGAAAGAGGTTGCATGAAACAGGATAGATTAAAGTGGAACTTTATTCACAGTAAGCAAGTCCATTTTTCTGTTGTACAAGGAGATGTTGCTGGTGATAGGAGAGCCAGGAACTGAGGAAAAGATCTTTTAACTCACAATACAAGTCAAAAAGTGTCAGTTAAATATTCAGTCATAGAAGCTGGGACTTGAGAATTAGAACACATTATTATTTTCTGTCACTTTCATCCTCAAAGTGACAGTGACCTCCATTTTTCACAAATCAAGAGTACATGTACAATGTAAAGGATCTCATTCCTTAAACCAAAACCCTATAGTAGTCACTTAGATAATTTTATTGAAGTTAAATATTGCTTGGGTGGAGGAGTTTACAGGGTCAGTACTGGTTTCCTTGCATGTTACCCAGCTGACAAAATCTGCACACCGCAGCTTTTATGAGTCATGTTTGTTGTTTATCTTACATTATCAAGATGACCAGTTATGTGTTTCATAAGTAGTTCTTGGTTTAACAGTGTGGCAAACAAGCTCCATTCGTCCCTTGTTTGGTTTGACACTCTTCCTGGATCCTAACACTTAATTAGTCATTGTCTAATCTGAGGAATTTGAGTAGCTTGTCGGTTTTGTTTGTTTATTCCATCCCATCGGTAAATAGAGTAGCATAAGACAAATCTGGAAACAGAACATGACGTTAAATGTCCATGTTGAAAATTGCTCATTACGGTTAAATAGAAGTTAAACCATTGCACCATTCTTGTATTAATGTTCATTATGTAATGATGACATTTCCCTAAATTATGTATCAAAAAGTGAGAATTGATTGAAATTGTAGCTAAGAACATATCTGAAATTAGAAAGTGAAATTATTTCAAGGTGAAACGATTTCTAGGAAAAAAAAGAAAAAGCTTAATTAATTGCTTGAAAACATTATGTATTTAAGCCAATTTGAAATACAGCTGTCTGAAGATCAGCAACAGCAGTTTTAAAAACTTGTGCTGGCAGCCTAGATGTACGCTACCCTTTCTTCTGAGTGTAAGTTTTATAGTTTTGGTTTCAATGAATTAAAATGTTAAAGAAAATTCAAGTTCCAGAGATTTTTCCGTGTAAACCATGAAATTGCCAGTCATGTTCCTTTTTGAGTAGTTTACTTAAACACTTGCAATAACTCAGTCCCAGATTGTTCATTAAAGTCTGCATCTGCAAAGCTTCACCATTTCTGGCTTTACGGTGAATGTTTTTGGTTGTTGCATACTATGTATTCAGGGCATTTTTTCCTTTAGTATATTCTGCAGCAATAACGAAAGAGGAAGGTAAAGATGTTATAGAGTATTGGGGGTTTTGGATCCAATCAAGCCAAACATTGACAAACTTGTGTTTGTATGAAATCTTTCCCTTCATACTCTTTTCAAACTGAAAGTACTTTACAATTTCTGATGCTAGAAGCTAAACTTCTGGATATCCAATAATAGTGGATATTTTTTTTGCATGTGGATACACTTTATTGCATGTGCATATTTTTTGCATGTTGCTGCTGTTCTGGAAGATAGGCCAAATAATGTAACTTCTGTTTACTTACATTGTAACAAAATGGGTAGCAATGGATAAGAAAGACAGAGCAAGGACCCGAACAGTAAGATAAAAGATGAAAGATTTGGTTATTTAAAATTATAAACAAGAATTCATCTCATTAGCATTTTTTAGCTGAAATATTTATATCAGATGAGCAGATCTGACTGCCCAGCTGCAAGAGAATATTAGATGTCTTGTATTATGGATGTAGAGAAATCATAAGAAGTGTTTATATGTGTCTGTATGTACAAAGAATAGATTAAAGAACCGATGTTACCTTACACAAGGTGATTTACACAAAATAACTTTTTCATTGTCTGTCGGGTTTTTAAATTAATTAATCATTTGGCTTGCTGTCTATTTGCCTGATTTTGTCCTCATGGTTGCAGTTGTTTTGTCTGAATACACAGATTCACAAACATATATTGCAGGGGATTTAGAGGAAGAATTTACACTAATTTACAGAAGTTTTTCCACATGAAATAAAAGCAAAGACATTCCCATTAGAAACCTGGCTTCAGCTAGTGTCTGCCTAACCACTGCTGAGTCTAATGAATAGCAACATACCCTGGTATTACGAAGTGCAGGGAATCATCAAAGGTAGTAAAATTGAGATCAGACCAAAGCAGCATCTGGGAGTGAAGTTTTAAGTGGCAGACAGGAATGTATACTAATTATTGCATTGTTAATATGTTGCATGTGATGGTGTGACTAAGGGCAGGCAGTAGCACAGTTAGTAGCCCTGGATTTTATCCATCACAGATTCTGTATTAAATCTCCAGCTGCTTTATAACTTTCCTAATACAACATATTCCCATGCAAAACCTTGCTGTCCAGCTAAGCACACTGCCTTTTTCAGATGTCACAAAATTTATGTAACAGCCTAGGATCATTTGGCTTCCTGCTAAACTAGATTGAAAGCTTAGAAGAGACAGCTGGACAGTGTTTCACTGCTACTAAAATATTTGCATTGTATACATCAGACACTCAAGTTCATCAATGTGCTTTGATGGCTTCTTTCCTATACAGGAGGAACATTTAGTTGAGATTATGTTGCCACATTGTCTTCAAACACAGCATTCCAAGGTGTCTTTTATCGTTAGAGAAGACTACCCTTCAGGCTATTCCTTCTTTTTATAGATCAGGAGGCTTTGGAGAAAGTATTGTTTTCTTATCTGCACAAGGTGAGCCAAAAACATACAAAGCAAGCACACTTCTCCAATTGAACGATTCTTCATGCCAAATTCTATCTATTTGTAATTTGAAGTATCAAAGCTGAGAATTTCAATGTAATTCAGTTCAACTTGTTGAACAGAATAATATTTAGCATTTGTACTTTAAATTTTCAAAGCTACAGCCACATGAGCTAATTAATGTTTTGGAAGCACAGGAAGCAATAAAATCTTTGTAGAGCTTTGAATGTGATGTAGCAGGATAACATAATCAGCTGACATGTCCTCATGATAAACCGTCTTGAAAATTAGCTGGAGTAATAATATGCTAAGTCAAACCATCTTTTTTTTCTTTTCTATGTAGTCTTACAAATTTCAGGCTTTTCCCATAAATATCTGTTTAAAATACTAAAAATTAACCTGTATCACTGCTGTTTGTATCATTCTCACTTTATTTTCTGTTCTTCTCCCATACTGCCTTTCTATCAGATAGGTTGTCAATAAAAAAAATAGTATTTGCCATAGTATTATGGCAAATTGCAGGGGAATTTGCTTCTCACACCTCGTAGACTTCTGAAACTCATCTGAAAAATTTGTATTGTTCATGTTAGCCTGAACGTTGTCTTCATGTTAGAGAAATATTTTACCTGCTTACATGTAATTCAACATGGAATTTAAGGGCATTTGTAGGATGAATTGTTACTGAATTCCTCATGGATAATCTGCTAATGTAGTTGTCAATCTACGACAAAACCTTTTTGTTAGAGTTAGTGAAAAGTATAGTCACTTTGAAGGACCTCACATCAACATCCCTTTGACCTGAGAATGAAACTGCATTTTGGATTTGAAGACCGTATGTCTGAACAGTCACATTCTGCTGTGGTTTCTGTAAGCATCCTCAAGAAATAAGGCAGCAAGGCACAAACTAACAGCTTGATTATATTACTCTGGATCTGCCCTCAGACAGTAAGGATTTTCTCACTCCAATTTTAAAACTGCCCCACAACCAAATGCTATTACACTAAAAATCTATATTAGAAAAGAGAAAGGGAAAGTGTGCTGTAGCATACTGTTAGCTTTGGTCATTGTCCTGAACATTGTTTATGCCAAGTTACCAAGATTCTTAACAAGTTTTCCCAATGTTAATTTTGCTTCCAGAGTGTAGGGGTGAGAACATCTGATTTTAATTTTTTTTTTCCAACTCTGTAGATTTTGATAGCTTTTCACTCTCTGTGATATATTTTACTTTGGACACAATTACCTATCTGATACCAGTGATAACAGGAAGGTCAGCCTCCTTGGTTCAGAATAGGAACACTTCTGAAATCTTGAAATGTTTCCTGGGCTACATTGGTTTCCCACCCAGCTCTCACTAGCAGTCACATATTTGTCCATGGAATCCCCATATGGCTTTGTGGGTGGTAACGTGTAGAGGGCAGCTTTCCCACCACAACAGTTTTCGTCAATACAGATTTATTCCTATTCTGCTCTGAAGAGCTTTCAGTATTAATCACTGCAAAAATTCACCCTGCTATTTGTAGGCCAGTATTAACTATCTGAGGAAACAGCTTATCACAGAATTACTGAGTCTGGAAAAGACCTCTAAGATCATCAAGTCCAGCCTATAATGATATATGTCTTTATTAATTTCTGATGCATTTTTCCTGATTGTGTTTAATCAGGTCTTCAGCAAAATGTAAATATATTACAGATTCTAGAAGGCATGGTGCTTGCTCTAATCAGTGTCTTTTGATATCTCAAGTCTAAAAGAGACACAGTCCAGTTTCATTATTAGGTTAACATGGAGAACATTTCATAGAGCTCATGCCATAAAGATCAGTTGAGGAATGAAATTAAAAACAAAAGAATAAAATAAACCTTATGATCACTTCTGTGACAGTACTTGTCACTTGATAACACTTGAAACGTATTTTGCAGAAATTACCTAATGCTTGATCAGTTACTATTTTAGCAACAGCATCAGCAACACTAGTGCTAATGTTTTCTGAGTATGAATGAAATGTTGTCTACTGCAGTGCCTCAAACTAGTATTTTCTCTGCAATCTCTTAGACTGCATTTGTAGTAGTCTTGCAAGGAAAACGTAACCAGCTTTCACTAAAGATTTTGAATGATACCTATGGAAACCATTGGAACTGAATTTCATTTCCTATCACAGTACTGTGATTTTTTTGCTCACAGTGACAGTCAAAAAAGCTGTTACTGTGGGGGTGTGCACTGGGAAAATCTTACCCACTGTTCCACTGTGGGACAGAAAATACTTTTTTTTTAAGTTTCCTGTTTATTGCTGAATAGAATGATACATTCTTTGTAATCAAACATAAAACATTACAATACAAACCAGCAGTCACTTAATGCAAGGGCTGTAGACTGTAACTCTCAGGTGAACACATTACTGAACAAACCTTTTTGTTATTGCAGCCTAGTAGTAAACTTCTGTTTTACCTTTCACACTCCAGATACTCTACAGATTAGTTTTTCTTTAATTTAACACAGAGAGGAAGGATGTAACCCTCTTGAACAATAAACTATGCTGCTATTAATTATTACTATTAATTTCAGGAGAGACAGTGAAGTGTGTACTTTTTAGTAATGGTATAATGTAATGGAGCATGATATGATTATCTAACATCATCTTGATATCTGGTGTCAGCAGGTGATTATGAATGTTTGGTAGGTTATTTGTGACAGTAGGTCTGAATGTAGAGATACTGAGACAGATAAAGCAGTGGGGTGAAAGTCAAGACAGTTTGTGCAGCTTATCCTTAAATGAGAGAAAAGGGAGCCTGAAGTGAAGAATAACTTCTTAGTTTCACAAACAAACCAAAACTTCCCAAAATAACTTTTTTTGGCAAACAGACTGGAGATGGATATTACAAATATTGTCTTTGGCTCAATGTATTAGTGGTTCTGATGTAAACTGGCACCACTGTTACAGTCCTATATGATACTTGCTGTGAGTTGTCTCAAAAAGATCATAGTATCCTCGGCTCTAATTGAACCTTACAGTGCCTGGGATACCCATTTGTTGCTTTTGTCTTTCAAACTGGAAAATTATTTTGAAAGTTTCATCATCCTGACTAGAGACAGAAGAGAACATTCAAAATCCTGGCACTAAGTCTCGTTAGACGCCAGCCCGAAGCTAAATTGGTGACTCTCTGAGGGTTGAAAACTTCAGCCATGCGGAAAGTAAAGAACCAACAAACCCAGAGTCTTCTGGCTGACTCCCGTAGATGAGAGCTCTGCAGTTGTCTGTGTATGGAGCAGGGGAAGACAGCAGTGAACTTTTGGCATCTTTGTCATATCTCAATTCACCGCTACTCAGAAACTCACAACACAAAAGTGCAAGAGCAACAGAACCACCCTCTAATTGATAAATACCAGTTTGAAAATATCTTCTATTGTACAAAGATTGGCTTGAACCAAACTGTGTGTCACATATCTTTTCCTGTTAACTTATGTACTGAATAGAGGAATTTGAAAGGTGCACATTTTTTTATTATTAATATGTCCCAAGGAGCTGCTAAGTCTTTTAGTTCCAGTCCAGTAGACACAGTTCTTAGCTCAGAAGATGTCTTTTTGGCAAATAACTGCTTCTTCTCTTACTTGGAGCAAATAGTGTTACTATATTGGGGACAAAAAGAGAAAAAATGAGGCATGGTTGAACAATGGTTCATGTATTTTACTTGAGACATAGGGTGCAAGTACTACTTAATGCACAATTCAGGCTTCCATGGCTCCCTGGAGCAAAAGTAGACCTTGTCACTGGAGACAGCAGGCACCACCTATCCTTCTATTGTAAAGTGCATGGAGTACCACAATAAATTTTTCTATAAATAATGTAACAAGAATTATCTTCATAGTTTATTGGATATAGAGAGAAGCATAGTGACCAAGGATGAGAAAAAGTTTGAGGTACTTAATGCGGCCTTTGACTCAGTCCTCCTGAGTAAGGCCAGTTTTTCACTAAGTGCCCAACCCCCTGAGCTGGACAACAAAAAGGGAAAACATAATGAAACCCTCATTAATCCAAGGGAAACTGGTGAGTGACCTATTAAAACAGACTCACAGCAAGTCTTATGAGGCCGGCCAGGTGGGGTCCACCAGGTATGCCAAGGGACCTGGCAGAATTGCGTACCAAGCCACTTTGTATCACTCTTCAGCAGAGCCAGGGAGGTAGTAGTTAGCTAGTAACTCCTTCTGTGACAAGGTGACAGGCTTAGTGGATGAAGGGAATGCTATGCATATTGCCTACCTAGAATTTAGTAAAGCTTTTGATGTTTTCTCCCACAGCATTTTCCAGAACATGTCTGCTTGTGACTTGGAAAGGCATACTTTTGCTGAATAAAAACTATCTGGATGGCAAGGCCAAAAGAGTGGTGGTGAATGGAGTTAAATCTAGTTGGCTGATCAAAAGTGGTATTACCTAGGGCTCAGTTTTCAGGGGTCTGTATTCTTTAACATTTTTATCAGTGAATTGGATAGGGGATAGGCAAGTGTATTAATCTGCCTGAGGGTAGAAAGGATCTGCAGAAAGATCAGGACAGGCTGGATTGATGTGCCAAGGACAATAATAGGAGATTCAACAAGGCCAAGTGCCAGGTCCAGCACTATGCTCACAATAACACCATGGACCATTACAGGCTTGAGGAAGTGTGGTTGGAAAATGACCTACCAGAAAAGGCTCTTCATCAATAGCTGAATATCAATAGTCTTTATCAACAAGCTGAATATGTGTGTGTCAAGGGGCCAATAAGGCTGGTGGCATCCTACATTGTATTAGTGTGGTCAGAAGAAGAGGGGCGGTGATTGTACCCGTGTACTCAGCACTGATGAGACCACATCTTGAATAGTAGATTCAGTTTTGGGCTTGTCACTACAAGAAAGACTTTGAGGTGCTTAATGTGTCAGGAAGGTCAGCAAAGGCAGATGGAGAGTCTAGAGAAGAAGTGCTGTGAGGAGCATCTGAGGAAACTAGGATTGTTCAGTCTAAAGAATAAGAGACTGAGGTGAGACCTTATCACTCTTCACAACTATTTGAAAGGAGATTGTAGAGATGTCGGTATTGGTCTCTTCTCTAAAGTAACGAGCAATAGAATAAGAGGAAATAGAACTAGGGGAGATTTAGGTTAGAAAGATTTTTCACAGAAAGTATTGTCAAGTGCTGGAACAGACTTCACAGGGAAGTGGTAGAATCAGCATACTAAGGAAATAAAAAAATACATAGATAGATGTGGTACTTTGTGACGTGATTTAGTGATGACCTGGATATGCTGATTTAATAGTTGGACTTGATGTTCTGGAAAGTCTCTTCCAATCAAAACAATTCTATGCTTCTAAGGGAACCAAGTGTAGGCATCACTGTGTTGTTTGTTTTTAATGTCATTAAGTTCCTTAGAGGTATAGGTGTCTGTGCAGAAATCTCATGATGGCATGTCAATGTGATTGCCTGGCTAAAGTCTGAATCTTTTTTTTAATCTCAAGATTGCTTTTGAAGTGTTTTTCTACTTGGTCGTCATAATATTGCCATGTTTTATTTCAGAAGTGCTACTGCCTAGCGCAATAAAAGTGCAAACAAAACAGAAGAGATTGATTGAGTATAAACTCTCTATGAAAGTGCTAAAAACTGCATTCAGATGTTTCTATTCAGCTGTCTGAAATGGATACTGTTTAAGAAAATAAAAAAGTAAATAGTTAATAAAGTACACCAAAGGAAATCAGTCAGTTGCAATTCATAATTCATTTATTTTTTTCATGTCAGTGAGAGCCCTGTATTTTCAACTACTAGAAAACCAAAGCTGTGAATTAAAAGTGCAAGTGTGCATGTCATTAAGTACTTAGTGAATGCAACTTCCTTTTTCCTAATAAAACATCCTGTAAGAGAATTTGATTTTCTGCTGCTGCAATTGAAAGATTGTCCTAGACTGTATTAACTCTTGCAAGCTAAAGGTAAAAGATAGGTTATCCTGTGTTGTCCTGATTTAGTGTTCTCATAAAAAAGTAATGAATATATTTGAAAGTATTCCTGGAAGACAGCAGTCTGTTCATTTATTCTTTCTAGTTATTTGGTGGTTTGGGTGTTACACAAATAAAGAAGTAAAACATTTTCTGGGCTTTGTGGACAACTAGCAGTGTTCAACAAGTGACAAAATCTCTAGGCATCCCCAGCTGAAAGTCATTTAATCACTGAAGAAAGTGATTTCAGGATGCCAAAAACTCTGTCAGTCCATTATGTACCACCAGTGCCTTTATGAATAATCCTACTCACAAATTCTAAACAACCTTGTACTGAAGAAAGTAATTAAAAGCATTTTTTTATAGTACTCAAATAATACCCATTAATAGAGGAAGACCTCTATGAGGTGTGAAACAGGATGCTCTTTTGATTCCAGGAGAGCAGCTTTGACATCAAGTAGATGAGGATTTGATCAATATGTTTGGTTGAGTTATACAAGTTTTTGTTTGTGAATTTGAGAACTTGATAGTATTTTTACTCTTTTGGTATTCAAATATTCCCCTTTAAGAGGTCAAACTGGAAATGCCCTATTGTGTATGTGTGTATGAGTGATTAGAAGTTTTGTTTTTTGAAGAGAACTGTGTCTACTACAGATGTTGACTGTATGTGGCACAGACATAGCTGATGGTCAACATACATTACTATGTAATTTTGCGGGTTTTTTTGTTTTACAGACATTTTCTGTGTTTCATGTATATTTTCAGATTGTAATAAGGTAGGATTTATTGTATTGAGAGTTAAGCTTGAGTTGCGAGGAAATGGACTTCACTGAGATATGTGTCACTGAAGGGTCCAGTCTAAAGTTTGTGGAAGTGTTTTGACTGATTTTGCTGAACATTAAATTTGGATCATTATGAATGCCAAATAACAGATGCCTTATTTTATTAGATTACTCAGACATACTGTTCTGAAATTTTGGTTCACAACTGGAGAGTAACAACCATTAGTTTCAACACAGGGATTTCAGTTCTTCTGTGAAAATTATTTATTATTTTAATAAATTATAAATTATTATTTATTTTGCATGAGTTCCTACATTGTTAAAATGAAAATCTTTATTTTGTATGGGTTCCTACATTGTTAAAATGCTAACCCTTCTTTGTGAGGTGAGGAGATAATAATTTAAACTCACAGTTTACTTTTCTTTTATTTTTAAACCTCTTGTCTTCAAGAGATACTATTTACTGTAACATTTAAATGGGAGTTTTAAGATCAGGTTTAAATGCAGGTCTAGATAAATCAACTTGTAAAATGGCTGTCTTGGAATAATATTTGTTTTACGTTGAATTGAGAATTACAATGTGCTGTAGCATAAGTGAAAAGTTGAAAAGTCCACAGATTGTTATATCTCTGTTTCTCAGAGTATTCCAGAATATTTGCATTCTGTTTCCAAGCTTTAATGATCCATAAAAAATATTGTATGCTTGGGATGGATGACAAGCGGAGATTGAATTTCTTACTTTGCCTCAGAGGCAAGTATGCACCCTCCTGAAAAATTATCCTGGATAGCTATTTAAGTATTGAACTCATCCTTGACAGCATCTTATTCTCAACACAGTTTTTCTCAAAGGGCCCTACTGGACACATGGCTG
Source organism: Upupa epops (assembly GCA_013397515.1). NCBI lineage: Eukaryota > Metazoa > Chordata > Aves > Bucerotiformes > Upupidae > Upupa > Upupa epops. The sequence continues at coordinate 22,061 of VZRI01010385.1, read as the reverse complement.
TCCTCAAAAATTCAGGTCTCTGACATCTGGAGATTATCTCCCACCAATCTTCCCTCTTACAATTTTCAACTCATTTTTCTCATACAGGCATTATTATGCCCAGAATTCATCTGTGGAGTGTTTTTATCTGCACAGTGAAATGGTAATAGCAAAACCAAGGTCTGTCAGTATTAATTCTGAGAACAGTTACCTTCAAAAAGCTTTGTTTGGCTTCTGTCAATATTATTGACCATTTTTTTCTGTTTTTTGCAAAAGCCATTGCTGTTTCTTATCTGTTCCTTCTCAACTTTCTCACACTTCTAAATGTCTGTAAAAACCACTATACCATCCTTTCCAATCTCCTTCTAACTCGTATATCACAGCACACCCAGACAAGTTGCTAATTGACCTTGCCATACTGTCACCATGTTAACTTGTGCTCACTTA
>VZRI01010385.1:0-21614 GCA_013397515.1 Upupa epops | reverse complement strand
GGGGGGGGTAATTTCAAGAATGAGGGTGAATACAAAACTATGAAAAATAGGGTAGCAGATCATGTATGAGATCCATGCAACATTACAGCTAAGCAGAAATAATTTATATGCATGCACACACGTAAATAGCCCAAACTTTCCATGTTACGGAAACAGTTCTTGTCATTGTTAAAGAATCAAGGCCTATGCTTTAGGTGGCTTGTGCAGGACTATGTAAAGATATGGACAAAGATCTGGTGTAGTTAACTCTTCTGCACAAAGCCTTGCATGTATTTACTTCACTTTAAGAATATTTACAAGATAAATGTTTTTCACTTGTTTTTCTGTCAGTATCTTAATCTGCTACTTGCATGTACTCTTTCAATTGCATGAAGAAAACAAGGTTATAATTTAATTCCATCTGTTGATAAACAAGGACAGACTGTGATTTCTTACAGTGAGTTCCTGTTTGCAAAGAACATCAGCTCTTTTCTCCGCAAGATGGACTTAAGCATTTTTTCAGAAAAACACCACTTGTTGATGTGCTTTGCAAAGGACATACGGTCTTAAAGACAAGCTTTTGCACAAAAGTAGCGTCTTAAGATTTCTGTCTTGTGGTAGCTGCACATATCTGTCCGTTACATAGTCTTTACTGAGTGGAATAAAAACCAAGAAATGGAATGCTTTGCCACTGGCTATTATCAGAAAAAAATATTCAGCAGTGTCAATGTGAGCTGCTGAGGAGGAAGACTGCTCTTTGTGATTCTGACTGCTCTTAGATTCTTTTGCTAATTCCATTAAAATTTTTCTTCTTTGACTAGTCCACACAACTAAATAGATAATTTATAAATCATAGCATATATAATTATTGTCTTCAACACTCACTTTAAATGCATGGGAATAAATAGAAAATAGGCTAAAATGTAATACAGATTTTCCAAAGGGGCATAATGTCAGTGTAACCTGATATCTTTCTTTGATGATTTTTTTCTGGACAGGGAAAATAAATGAGATCTCATCTATCTTGCTGGACTTCATGAGAGTTGATGTGTTTTCAGTGCATTCAGTAGTAACCTGGAAAACAAAACTAATTGTATTTGATGGTGTGACATTGAGAAATCTCAAAAATATAAAGCAGTAGTAGTATACAGGAAGTATTTTCCAAGATTAATGAGTGGAGGAGTGGGAGGAAGTCTGGTATTTTAAAGATTGAGACATAACATTATGGGCTACCAAGAAAAATGTATATTGCAGACAACAATCAGAAAGGAAGACTTAAGCATGCAGTTTTATCACAGTTTGAGTAAGAATTTCTAATGTGATGCAGCCATGAGAAATGTAAACACATTACATTTTAACCAGTACAAAACTCAGTACTGTAGTCAGCCAGTTTGTATACCCCACTACAAAGTACTGTTGAATTAACTAAGAGACAAATGCTCTATCAGTAGATACAATGAAAATAAATTTTATAAAGGAGTGCAGGTCGAAAGATATTCAACATTGTTTTTAGTAGAAGCAGATTTAACACAAGAACAAACTGTTCAAGTTTTGGCCAGTCTTAATGTCACTCTGAGTTTATTTTGTTTGCCTACTCTAGTGTCATGTATAAAATACTACTACAGTAAACAAGGCAAAACAACATTGCCTTGGAAGTTGTATGATGAACTGTGAATTTCCTCATGTACTATAATATCTGTTAATTCTGCAGTGTTTACCAAATTCTGATTTTTTATTATTTATTACATTTTCAATGACCTGAGTTTTTTTTCACAAAGTAGATTGTTTCCAGTGTTGGCAAGACTTCTAGTCTGTAGAGGGAAAGTATTTTATGTGGAAAAGTCAGTGAGCAAACTTGAGATTCAACTATTGCTGACACATCTCTACTAAAACATGCTATCACAGCTGTATTTACCAGCCCCACTCATGGCTCACTGAAAGAAAAACTATAAGCTCCAGCAATTTTGTGCAACCATTTTCAGACAGTGCATTTCATAATTATGTTTCACAATTCCTCTTGAATAAAGCCAGCCAAATGTTTCATTGCAATCTCTTCTTCATTAACACAGCATCCCTGTGCAGAAAAATGATGATGCATTTGTGATGTATCTAAGGGTAGCCTGTCTGGACACTGTGTGAACACACAAGCCTGACACAGAAGGGCATACTGCAATACAGCTCAATGAACAGGTTGCTTGGGTGATGGAGGCCCCATACGTTGGAACCTGCAAGGTCAGGCTGGTTGAGGCTCTGAACAGCCTGACCTAGTTGGTCACTGCAGGAGGATTGGACTGGATGACCTTTAAATGGACCTTTCAACCCAGTCCATTCTATGATTTTTATTTCACCTTTCATTATGTAATTTTTATATTAGTTTTATTGTTTATTTTATGACACTTGACAATGGTTCTACTTGCTTATACTGAGAAATCATGCAGTGGGACACATGGCAGACAATTTTGGTCATGTGGAGATGCAAAAACACCTGCATTAATGAGCTTAATATTTATTAACTAGAGTAGTACTGTTATTAGATAGTGATATACAATGCAAACATACATGTTACTGATGTCACCAAAACCAAAACAAGCTTTTCATACATCTTTGCCAGAAGCTGCCTATACAGCTGAGCTGAAATGATACTTCCAATTAGCAGAAAGCTTGAAATCCTTTCTGAAAGTCATCCTTCAGACTCTTTTGTTTGGCCTGCTTCCAGATGGGAAATAGCTTAGACAAGATCCGACCATTAGACAACATTGACATCTGTCTTGTGGGTAGAAATATGAGAAGGGAAAATGAATTGTGTCTCATTCCTGTGCTGAAATTTATCAAATTGTAGGAGAAGCAAATTCACCCTCTGCCCCTGGACTGCACAAAGTATTTACAGGAGGTGGCTATAATTTTGCTTGCATGTAGAATCCTGCAAATTTTCTTTTGCTGCCACACTTTCTGTATCAAAAATAGTGTCTATCAACTAGTGCATTTTATATGTGTTCAATGTAATTATAGAAGATAAACAATTTAATATCTGTACATCAGTTTGGCTTCTGGCAGGAAAAATACCAGGAACTGTGCCTCCAGTTAGATGTACTTCAGAATTTAGAAATACATTTCCAAGTTATATATGAAATGCTCAATATGTGCAAGCTCTCATTCCAACCATATAAACATTAGCATTGCAGTAGCAATTCACATGGTTGGAATTATGTTTTTACAGAGTTATAGTGAAGTATAGATACACACAATTTTATATATATATATATATCTCTAGTACATAACTAAAAATACAGATGTGAAAAAACCCTTTTCCTGTATGCAGTTCAATGTTGCCAAGATCAATGTATCTACTTGCATGTGCATAGATACAGGTAGGACCTCTATCCGTTCAATTTGATTGAACTTTTGATTTAATTTTGTCAGTCTGGTGTCTTCTAACTACAGGGACATGTAAAAATATTTACAGCACTTTAGAATTTACAACCTGATGCCAGTTTATAAGTAAAATCTGAGTACATAGTAAGATAGTAGCAAATGTGGAAGCATCACTGGTGAACTGGACCAATGACTTACAAAAACAAGCATTTAATACAGGAGAATGGCTAAAACAGAAAATCAGAATGAGAGAAGATAAGTGTGAGATAAAGTATTTCTTCACTATGGTGTTACAAGTCTGCTCTAACTAGCTTTAAACCAAGTAGCGTATCAGCAACAACCAAGCCACTGGGTCGGAATCCGTTTGCAAACGTCATATATTGCATGTCGTGCTCTTAGAAGTCTTTAGTGTTAATCCTGATGTGTTAAACACCGCTCAAGTAAAAAATATGAGACATCCTCTGAAAAATCTGCTGGCATTAAACATTTTCTTATTTTTATTTTTTGTCAGAGACAGTGTAATGCCTCTAAAGGCATTACATTGAAATTACTTAAGTATATCAGTGCAGGCTCACAGCACGTGTGGGAGCTGGTCGCACAGGCAGGGCTGCTCTCTCAGATGCTGAGATGTCTTAAGCAAACAAGTCATGTTTCCTTTTGAGTAATTCTCTGTACTCCTTCAACGGCTGCGAAACCTCTGTAGTTTTGTTTTAACTGGTCTTTTAAGTGATGTTACCCAAGTTTCTCCAGTCACAGATAGGAATGAATTCCAACACTAGGAAGTGTTTCATTGATTTATAATTAACTTCAAAATATGTACACCTGGGGAGGAAGACTGAAAATGGGTTGGATTTTGCAAGTTACATTTTCACTATCCTCATCCACCTCCTTTTGTGGGCTGATACATAATGGTGGCTTCACATTCGTGCATTTATTTCTACCTTCCTAGAGTGTTATCTAGATCATACATGAGAAACACTTTTGTGACGAGAAATGATACTCAGATCTGGTTGTGGGTTAAATTGTTCTTAATCTTCAGTCAAATTTTTGCATCCTTTGAGTTTTGAGCTTTCCTCTGGCTAAGCTATTCTGTTACGCTTTTTGAGCCGAAATTTTAACAATTAAGTCCTGTAGCCAGTATACCACTTGCATATTCATCATGTTTTCTAGCATCTATAGTTTAATGCCATGATCCTCATAGTTTTCATGTGGTAATAGTTGCCAACAAATGAAAAATAGCCATCTTAGATCAGTATTATAGCATTTATTATAAATGCTAAAACTGTATGTGGCAGTTCAAAGCTGCTAGAAACATTTTCTTACATTTCAGCTTTTTATTACAAGTTTTCTTTGAACTTTCAGTGCAATGGGGAAGATGAGGAAAAGATTCTCCTGATACTTGAAAGACATCAAAGGCTTAAGAAACTAAACATGTGAGACAGATGCTTTTGTTATCATGTGCTGTATCTCATGGCATCATTTTTAGTAGAGCATACAGCCTCATGATTTGACAGAATATTTTGCTGCTTGCTGATGTGAAAATTCAATATAGTAGGAAATATTTCTGCAGGGAAATCTCTTTTTTTAGAACTATGCTAACTCAAAAAATACAACATTGAAGAAAAAGAAATATCGATAACTAAGTACTAATATGCATCAAATTCAGAAATCTTAATTTTATGCATAATCACTAGTGTCCTGTTTGAGTACTTACACATTGAAACCTATTGCATTTTCTGCAGTAAACACTGCTAAATAACTGCCACTTTGAGCATAACTAATATTTGGATAATATATCCCAGACAGGCGTTAATCTTGGTTGAAGCACAGCAGTATGTAGAGAATCTTCGGTTTTTGTTTGATGGATTTTTACCAAAAGCTTGATCGATTTTTTTCATTAAAGTGCTTTCATTCTTCATGAATTTTTCTTGCTTCAACTTCTACAATTTGATCTCGGCTGAGTGTCTGAATATTTAACGTTAGGCAGTCATTGGGGGGGTTTCTTCAAATGAGAAGAAACCTCAACTCAGAAATAATCCTAAAATGAGCAAGGTTTGTGAGTATGATTGGAATAATAGGTCCAGCTTTAGACTTTAGTTCTGAAGTTTTAGTTGTAAACAGGAGGGGAAGGGGAGTTTAGATCTCCCCATTTTTTGGATATAGATAGCCCCAGCTGCTCTTCCCCTGTATTACTGTATTAACAGCTTCTGATTTCTGATATTTTTTCTTGATGCAAAACAAAAAAGTGGCTAATTAATATGAAATAAATTGGCTAATGAATGCTGCCCTGTGCTGTATCACCTCTAGGGACTACGTGATCTCTTGAGGTCCCTTCCAACTTTAGCAATTCTGTGATTCTGTCTTCTAGTCTGTTTAAAACTGAGGACAATTCTTCCCAAGTTCAAGCAGTAATGAGGCCTGTTGCAGCAGAAAAAGCGGGATCCTATAGCCACTTCTGCTTTATAACCACAAATTTGTTACAGTACTTTACACATGCTGCTTTCCATTTGTAGACCTCATTGAAAATACTCATCTCTAAATATTCCCAGCTTTTCCTCTCATTCAGAATATGATATACCACTGGGATTTCCTTATCTTGTTTAAAGTGAAAATGGGCATGGACTAAGACTGTCAGTTTTGGTTTATTCCATTATAGTTAAAGTAGCAGCCTTTAATCATTACCAGCAATATTAATGCCACAACAGTGTTTACATCTCAAATATGCTTCTAATTTTCCCAGTCAAAGGCAAATTGTTGGTGATATCTTAATGTTTTTTTAGGTAGCTAATGCCAAAATGCAAGGTTATGATCTTGATCTGAATATTTCCCAGATGTGTGGTAAGGTGAAAGGTGGAACAGCTAACAGAACTTGACTTCCTATCTGTGTTAGTCTAAGTTAAGTGGATTCTAAGTCAGGCATAATTAGAGAATAAGACCCCCAGAAGCCTTCACCTCCATAACTGTTTGAGATGAAAGCTTAGCGCTTGGGTGGATGTAACATAATCCACATGTTGGAAGTGAAATCAAAATCAGCTGTCACCATCTTCTTGTGTATGTTTTACAGTGACCCATTCGCCACTTTCTTGTCAAAAGTCAGTAATCTTCTCCAAGCTTAATGTTTCTAATTCGTTTATAGTGGAACCAGGACCAGATTCTGAATCTGATGCCAGTTCTACTACAGTGACTCCTACTGTGGTTTGAGTTTTCATATGGCAGATCCAGATTTGTAAAAAATGATTGACAGAGATGGATTCAAAGATACTCAGTCATGGAAGTTGCTTAGCTCTTTTCCAGGACAGTAACATAAGAATTAATGTAGATACCAGAAAGAAGAAATAGAAGAATTTAGCAAGACTTAATTTGGCTCCTGGGCCTGGTGACCTTTAAAGGCTTCTTCCAACCTAAATGATTTTCTGAATTGAAAAAGCATCTAGACTTCTTTTCTGTATCACACAACACAAATTGTAAAGCTGACAATCAGAGGTCTCTATAGTCAAATGATTTAAGATCATTAGGAAAGTTATTACTAATTATTGTAGTCTTATTGATAAAACATTGAAATAGAACACAGAGTAGTCCTATTTCAAGCTTTGCTATTAATCTGCTAGATCACAGCTGCAAAGCTATTGGTTTCCTTAATCAACAGTATTTAGTGGCTTCTCAAGCTGATCATCCTGATTCTCATACCTGATCATCCTGGAATGAGGGTCACATTCTTTCTAAGAATTGTAATGCATACATAAAGGAGAAGAGGCATTCAGGGCCATGTCTGTGAACAGTCATGTTTAACATGTCAACATGTTTAACAAAACAGCCTGGATTTGATGTACATGACAAGAAATACTTTACAAGGGCAGATCAGGAAGAGGTTGTAGAGTGGTCCTATAACAAATCAATCAGTGGTTTGCTTTAGCCCTCTGGCTATTAGGGCATAAACTTTGTTTATTGCAGAAGTTTTAAGTACTTAAGCTAGTTATCTTCTAAGTTCTGCATCTGGAAATTTCATTTGTTTGTTAATGAATAGTTCAGTTTTCATGTAAACAAAGACATAGATCTTGTAAAATAATAGGCAAGCAACCAGAGAAGTGACAAATTAGTTCTACACTAAGGGAATCATAGATTAAATCAACCACAGGCCACAGATCTGCAAGAACATTTCGGGTTAATTTTTAAAGCTATGTCTATTGTGTCAGAAGAAACACAAAACTAAGGAATTGCCGAAGTACCAGCTGATAGTTACAGTTCTATGTGTTAAACGCTAAGAAAGAAGGCTTTATAAATTTGAGCATACTGCTCATTAAAAGATTTCTGTTTCTGACTGCTGGACCAAAGATGTCCAGATCTGTGACATAAACTCAGGTTGGCCTTTGGAAAATTCCAGCCTGCCTGGAATCTGTTCACAGATCTCCTTTTTATGTCTCACAACAGCACTGAAATTGTTACACTGGAAATCAGAAATGGATAGTTAGAGAGGTAATATCAATTAGAAGGGATCACTGAAGTCAGTGGGCCCTGAATCTTGTCAGATGGCATCTGGAGCAGTCTCATAGATGGCTGTGAGATCCTTCAGACAACATGCTAGAACTCCTTAAACCAGAACAGATCCACTTTGATAACCACAGAACAGGGATGGGATTTTGTCATGTCTTCTTAAAGATGTTACACAGCACTAGCTGTTGCTCAATAATTAATCTTATGGGAGGGACAAGCAAATTACAAATCACCTGCAAGTAGTGTCAATAATATATTGAGGTTTCCAATTATAACAAATTAAATATTTGCAGTATAATTTCTATCCTGATAAAAATATTTATTCCATCTTTCCTATCAGAGAGTGCTTTATTGTATCATCTGCTTTCTCTGAGGACTTTAATATAGGCAGCAGACGGTGCAGCTGGTGGGACTGAGTGGGATCAGACGGTCTTTTAATTGCATGGAAGTAAATTATGATTGTGCAGATCCATGACAATAGATATAGCATTGTCTTGTAACTTGATTATTGTGTTAGTTTATACACAGCAAGGACCTCCCAGAGCATGGTCTTGGCAAACACAGACTTCAAAACAGAGAAATAAACAAAGTAAATAAATAGACTGACAGCTTAAAGCACACTGTGATGCTTAGTAGTATGTTTCAACTTACTCTTTTTCTATCGAGTTATTGTATTAGCATCTACCAGAATGAGAAAGGAAGAGGTTATAGTGTGGGCATGAAGGGAAAACAAAAATAATGAATAGAAAGAAAATTATTAACTAGAGGTAGGCAGAGGAACACAGATATTCGGAATGAAATGTCCAAAATTGGCTGTGTGAACTTCATGCTTTTCTTTGCAGAGTCTTGTAGGATCTATAGCTGTGAGTCCAGCTTTCAGATACTAAATCAGGATGTACTGATATACAAGCTCATTGCTCATTTTTTAAGAAGTGAAATTCCCTTCAAGTTTCTATATAGCATTCACATAAGTGTTGTTGGAATTACCCTTTTCATTACAGAAGAATATAGATATCTCATTTCTAAACAACTCCAGCAAGTGTTTGAATGATTTCTGATAAAACAAGAAGGAATGATGGTTAGTTTGGCATTTGATCAGATACCAGTTAGAATCAATAAGCAGAAATCTGCAAATGAAGAATACGAGGATTAGGGGCATAAAGGTCAGTGTTTAGAAGCAACTTCTCCAAAATCTATATAGAACCTATAAAAATGATTCACTATGAAACCATTAATGTTCTTTAAGTTTTTGTGAGCAAAATTTAATTATACTTCTACAGTTGCTTACAGCTGTCATACAGTAGTTGTGAGTAGTTTCTATGCAATCAAAAATCCTGTTTATTTCAGAACATCAGCTGCAAAGCAGGCATGACATTTCTTGAAGTGTTTGACTTCATATGCAAATACTGTTAAAAGTACTGCTCTGTAGCGTAAGTCCAGCTTTTTCAGAAACATTTGATTGACTTTCTTTGTGTGGAAACAGTTTAATAGGTTTGTAAGAAATCTCAAGAAATCATGTGGCTGCATCCCCTTGACTCACAATATATATTGGGGTGATTCCTGCCATCAACTGTATTAAACACTTTTATCATCTGTTTTTAATAACTGTACACAATCCAGAGTATTTCAAATGAATACTGAGTTTTTACCACTTTCTTTCCAATCTTATTGTTCTTACTAAGTTATCTTACTCTTCTGTACTGTTGAGGCCATTATTTCTTTGACTTCCTGTATGGAGATAATCAGCATGAATTTATTTAGTTTTACATTGCAAACAATATCTTCTAAATCTATGGCCATCTCTGAGACATATCTTGAAATGAGCGTAGAGCCTAGCTGAAGGCTTTAAAGCATGGATGGCACAGAAAAATTTTTATTTGCATTTCACACACTATACTTACATTTAGACCTGTTAGGAGGATGACTGCCTTTCATGTTGTTCACTCAAGCCCATACTGTGGACCATAAGCCATAGAGACACTTTCTCCAAAATGGGTATCTCATTCTTCATCATGATGTATTCACATTTCCTCAATACTTATTTCTGTTTTGGCAATGAAACATTCAGAATGATTCTCTGCAGTTTTTGTCCCCTTTCTCATGCTGCTTAAAATACAGTTTTATATGAAAGTAGTATATCTACAAATTTGTAATGTGTTAGCATCAAAAGCCTGACTGTGTAGCTCTTATCATTATATGACCTGTTACACTGCCATAAAATCATAGAATGGTACGGGCGTGGAAGTAGTCCTTTGCTGATTCTCTCCAGTAGTTTGTTGTCCTTGAACTGGGGACCTCAGAACTGGACACTACTCCAGCCGTGGACTCACGAAGGCAGAGGGTAAGAAGAACCTCTCTCAATGTGGTAGTCATACTCCTCTTAATGCACCCCAGGATCCATTGGTCTTCTCAGACATAAGTGCTCATTCTCATGATCCAGCTGTTCAACAAGACTCTCAGTTCCTTCTGGAAAGAGATGCTTGCCAGCAGGTCAACGCCCAACTTACACTGGTGCATTACATTACTTGTCCCCAGGTGCACAATATCACACTTGCCTCCACTGAACTTCATTATGTTCACCCTCAAACAATTCTCTAGCCTGGCCAGGTCATGTTCAATCACAGCACAGACTTCTGGTATGTCAGCCCCTCCTCCAAGTTTTGCCTCATCAGCAAACTTGCAGAGGGTACACTCAGTTACTTTATCCAGGTCCTCGATGAGTATGTTGAACAGAACTGGACCTAGTACTGATCTGTACAGAACATTATTAGCTACAGGCCTCCAACTAGACTCTGTGCCACCAATACAACCCCTCAGTCAGTTCTCAACCATCCATACTGAGTCCCCCTTCCCTTGCTGAATCCATGTTGACCACTCTTGTTAATCTTAACTTCCTCCACATGTTTAGAGAATAGTATCCAGAAAAGAACTGTTCTATCAGCTTTCCAGCAATGAAGGTTAGGGTAACTGGCCTGTAGTTTCCTGGATCCTCCTTCTTGCCTTAAATGAAATTAGACTTAAAATAATTTCCTTTTCACAAAAATTTGTTGGCTGTTTCTCCTCCTTATTTTATTTCCTTATATGAGACTTTATATAGGTAAGAATTAAAGGGCTTTAGACTGCTTTAGACTAAATGTCAATCTGGTATACTGTCTCTGACAGTAGCAGAAGCCTGAGGAGAAAAACAATAATATAATGGTAACTCACTATGACACATTCCTGGTGTCTGTCAGTATTCAATTCAGAGACTAACAATTACATATTTTACTTGTCCTGTGTACACATAATTGGAATTAATACTTTGGTTTGCTTTTCAGTTCATATAATCTAACAAGTGAGAAAATACCTTCCATTCTTTGAAGGACTAGGTTTTAGTTTACTTCTCAAACAGCAGTTAGTCCTTATTTCTCATCATGCTTTTTACCCCTTCCTGTAGTTTCTGCTCCTTATGAGGTGAGAGGCTAGGGTAGCATGCATGTCCCAAATGGCGTAAGGATGGTTTACTTTTTCTTAGTGTATTTTCCTTTTTCTGAGCATTCCCTACTCCTGTCGTGTCCATTCCTAGTTTTTTGTTTTGCTATCTATTATAAGACTGGTCCATAAGCCAGTCTTCAATACATTCCATGTTTATAAACCTACTATCACTTTCTCTCTGAACACCCCTTTTTGCAACATCCACCTATATTGAATTTTAATTGATACCGAGATTCTTCTGCAGTGAAGATATTTCAGATTGCTACACTAAATAGTATAATTAGTAGGATTTGGCATCATTACTGAATAGACTGAGCACAGATAATGACAGGAGTTTGCTGATTACTTTCCCAAGACAACTATTAATCTTATTACCTATTTTTAATCCATTACTTAATTATTTATTGTTATCTATACCTCCACTACACAACGTATAAAGAATAGTTGATGCTTCCAGGAAACATCAGAGAAGGATAACAAGGCTCTTTAAGTGTCTAGAGTACAAGTCCTATGAAGAGCCGCTTAAGGGAGACCATATCATTCTCTACAGCTACATGGAAGGAGGCTGGAGCAAGGAGGGAGGCAGCCTCTTTCTTTTCCCTGGTGGTTTGCGATAGAACCAGAAGAAATGGCTGCAAGCTGCATCAGGGGAGGTTTAGGCTATATGTTACTATGAATTTCTTCATTAAAAGTGGTTGGAACAGACTGCTCAGGGCAGTGGTGGAGTCACTACCCTGGAGATATTTAAATTGTGCATGTACATGATGCTTAGGGACATGATTTAGTAGTGAACTGGCAGAGCTGGATCTCTTAAAACTAAAGAGATTCTGCGATTCTGTGGTTTTGTGAATATGGAGTTATCTCACGGACAAGCAATAAGACAAGCTACATAGTTTTTTATTTGTTGTCTGTGCCAAGGCTGTACAAGCAGTATATGTTTAATTACTCTGACATCTCTACATGCAATATCCCAAACAGAAGTGTGGCAGTTCTGTTCTTCAACTGCTTATCTCCATAGTTTGGAGGTGAGAAGTCTAAGGCTAGATGTTCATTGTCAAAAAACTTGGTTTGCTGGCTTTTGGATCCAGCATGCCTCATCCTTCACATTGCACATGTTAGTTCACACTTTTAGCTTCTTCTTGGCATGAATTATTTCCTCTTGGGAAAAACCTTCAGAATAGTTCACTGCAGGGATCACTCCTAAGGGGGAATATGGAAAAGACCAAGCGTGGCTTGATTCCTTTGGTTTTACACACACTCATGCTGGGCTCTGCTGGTGGATATCTGCATGACTTTGGCATCAGGCTATAGAAAGTGCCAGCTGCACTGGTGGGCTGCTACAAAGTTCACTCTATAGCAGATTCTCACAAAACAGAAACAAAAGGGTTGTAGATAAAGTCTCTTGAGGTAATAGTATGAGGAAACTTTAACCAAGAACTCTTAGGGATACATCAGACCACCCTAGAAGGTGCAGATACAATTGTCAGCCAGTTTTCACCACATAGCCAGGGCTGAGGTGCTTTTTGCAATGTTAGTCTGTAATGTATGCAAAGGTGTCTCTGAGCCTGACATAAAAGTACATAGAGAAAATGGGAGACTCTTCACCTGCCCTTTAAATGTTCCATGACAAGAATTCTGTTGGCAGAAGTTACGCTTAACTGTCAGTTGCGTGGTTGATTGTAATTGGTTGATTATATACGATTTGTGATCTTAAACTCCACTGAGCAGAAACCCCTTTTTAAGTAAAGACAGTTGTGTAGAAAAGCTGGAAACAGTATTATCAAAACTTCTGAATCATATTGTTAGCTGTTCCAAGCATAGTTTTGTGAATATTTGTGCAGATTTCCATAGTTCATAGAAAGGAAAAATCTAAAATATTTCAGTAACCCAGGCTAGGGAATCAGAGTTTGTATAAGAGGGCAGGACATGAAGCTTAAGCATATGCAATTAGATCACATTATCCTCTGTGCAAAGCATGCTTGTTAGCCACTATCTGGAGATGTCAGCAGGGAAGATGGGAAACAATACAGAAGACTTGAAAATAATGAAAGCAGAAAAGGTGTGAAGTGATAGTGCTTTGCCGATCAGCCTTTCAAGTTTCTGTGCAAGATTGACGATTTTGTCATCCTGCTTTGTGATGAGGTGTTGAATGAATGTTTAAGAAGGCAGCACTTATCACTGCTCATCAAAGTTTGAAAAAAACTGTTTGTGCTAGAAGAGTAGAGATACCAGGTCCAGCCAGGTTACAAGACAGTCAAGTATTAAAGATAAAAACACTGTGAAAGACATATATCAGGTGCTTGCAATATAGCAGGAAATAGTTTACATCTGTGTGCAAGAGTACAGACGTGGATATTTCCTTTAGTGTTTCAGCATACTTTTGCTGATGAAAGAAATGTGCAGAATATGTAACATGAAGTACAATCTATAACTAAAACCTGAGAAGCTGATCACTTAGTATTGTACTAAGGATAATACTGTTCTTAAATAATGTCTTGTTTGATTGTAATTAAGTGCACAGAATTATTTCTGGCAGAGAAAACAAAATGAACAAATCAACTAACAATCAGGGGTCACTGAGTTCAGCTGCTAAACTTCTTGCTTTAGCATCTTCTCATATAGTAACAACTTAAAAACATTTTTTTCTTTATCTACTCCAAGACTGTCCAATAACATTTTTATTAAAATTGTGTATTCTGAACAACATATTGTCCAGAAAAGTTGAGACAGAAATTTGCAAAGTCCCCATGGTTTTGTGGTACAGTTATGCAGTGAGTTTCATTTCCTGCTTTCCACAAGAAAAGTATTTGTGACTAACATATCAGAAACAATATTTTTGCAGCCCTGATTATTGCACAATGGGGAGTCAAGTTGAAATTCATCATAAGAATAAATTAGGCCAAAAATTGAACATAACTGTTGAAAGGGACTGTTGTATAATATTCCTGTGCAGGTAGAGCAGCCTTAGCTTCAACAGCTACAGTTTGTCTGCACAGGAGGTATCAAACCTGTCATTTGGATAAGTGTTTTTGACTGTCGAGTACCATAGGCTCTCTGCATCATGTTTTTGTAAGTCTCACAACCTCCATACAGCAACTCATGGGGATATTGTGACCACTGCCCATACAAATCAATGCCTACGTAACTATTGTCTCTAATTACACTTCGTGCCCTGTTTGCAAATACATGTACTGTATCTGTTAGAAGCACCTAACTGGGCAACAGCTGAGATTGCAGGATAGACAGCTATTTCTCCTGGCAGTTCCATGCATTTTGACTCTGTATTTTGCTGTAACACAGCCTGTGTATTATTCCTTCCCCCTGTATTAGAATTGTCAATAATTGGAACAGTCTTATTAGCATACAGTCTCTTCTAATTTGCTTTATTGACATTGAAACTTATACAATTGTTAAAATGCGGGAGGTGAACATAATAATAATAATAATTATAAAAGATAACTCAAGATTACATGCAGGTTGAAATAGGCAGCTCCAACACCCCTGGGAAAATGACCAAACTGTGTTAGTCTTTTCTAAGCTTCTTATCCTCCTGTGTTTTAATGTGGAGTCCTAAGAATGTAGAATTTGGCAGAAATCATGAGTGCCTGGTCTTTTCTACTAAAAGGAAACATATATGGAATGCCAAGATTCGATTAGGCTTTGGATTGAGATCCAAGTTTCCTATAAACACATGAAGTCATCTTCCTGCATAATCCTGCACCTATCAGGCCATAGTTAGAACACTGGTCCAGTCTTGGGCACCTCGCTTCAGAAAAACTAGCCATTTGGAAAAAGACCAGAAAAAGAGCCATAGGAAATCTAGAAAACATAAACTACTCGAATAGACTGTAAAAATTTGAGTTATTTAGTCCTTAGGGGTTTAGGTTTATTTGTTTCTGTTGAGAGTTATTTCCAAGTCAGATCATTCCAATGATTTTGTTTATAGTGCTGCTCCACAAACAATTGAATTTGGAGGGTTGGTGAACTTCAGCACAGAGGCAGGAAAAGTATCTAGGGAAAAGGAGAGCTGAAATTCCTAAAGTCATCTTTGTCAAGAGAGCAAATAAATCAGATATCTACAACCCTGTGTCTATCCAGTTTATATTATCTTGAGGTGAGGGTATTTTGTTTCCTTTGGTTTTG
This sequence comes from Upupa epops, assembly GCA_013397515.1. Classification (NCBI taxonomy): domain Eukaryota; kingdom Metazoa; phylum Chordata; class Aves; order Bucerotiformes; family Upupidae; genus Upupa; species Upupa epops. Next base: position 6,155 of record VZRI01010385.1, on the reverse strand, counting down.
TTTTGGCATGTGTTTAACACAGCTAGGTCCCATTGGTTCTACATGCAGCCATGGCATAACTATGGTATGAAGTAAATCCACATGAAGGAAGCAAATGTTCTTATCTTTTCCTTCTCCAATATAATTCTATAATTCTTTGGACAAATCTTACCACATCAGTGCTTATTAGTGATGAAAGTGATGGACAAGATGTCCTTGAGGACAGATTTGAACTCAACTCATAGCATAGATGTGTCCTCAATATCACTTCCTGAAATTCCTCTGCTTTAACTTGCCTATATTTAGACATTTAATAGAGGGAGTGGTGGTGTTTAGAACTGTTTGGAGTTGCCTTCCTTCACTGACAAGAGAGTAAAATGCAGCTGAGCTCCATAATCATTTATTTCTGTTATGTGCCAAGCTCTAGCTAAATTGATCACTGCCACTCTTGTAGCTAAACTTTACTAATGAACAGCTATCACTACTGCAATACTAATGAGGCTCTCTCTTCCATGTACCCTGCTACTGCCACCTCTTAATTTATTTGGTCTACAGAGAACCATTGTTTGACTGGTGCTTTTTCTGGTTTCAAAGCGGTAGAAATGGAAGAGTGGTATTCATTTCCTTTAATCCCCCTATGGTTCTGTGAAAGGATTCTAATAACTATTATTTTTATATAGTCTTTATGTACCATGGAGGTTTCACACCTTATGCTGATACTGTCCTTATGCAGGAAGATGCAGAGATTCTGTTCTCACAGTCTTCCAGAATTTTGAATACATACCTCAGGCTTTTCAAAAGCATCAGATGTATAATTTGGACTGGAAATCTCTTGAGACATTCACATTTTGGCTATCATTGATACAAATATGACACATTAGCAGCTTGCTTTGTGGTCTTTTGGTTCTTTCACTTCTGATTTAGGTGGAAGTCTCAGAACTAAAGAATAATAAAAAGCACTGAACCTATTTTATCTTCAAATAAAGTCAAAGCTCAGGTTATGGTTCCAGTTGCTGATTATTTGAGATTTGATCATATGTGCAAGATTGCCTAACAAAGACGACTACAAAGTCTGTGAGATTACATTTTATTGTAACTACTATCCTTAATTGAACAAGTTTTCAAAGGCAAGTCTTTTTTAATCCATCTTAAGTTTCATAGGTTTGATTTATCTACTACTCCATCAGCCTCCTCTTTGTCAATAATTCTTACTCAAAACAAATAAAAGATGTTTTCAACTTGTTTTTTATAGTTGTAAATGGTGAAACTGTGGGAACAGTAAGTGGCTTCATATTCCCTAAGACATCAGTCTTTAATGATCACATATGAACAGCCATTTGGGAAACCTGAAAGTTTCAGAAGTTCTCACTCCTCATCACAATCCATCCAGCTGAACTTGTCCTTCACCTGCAATCTTTCTGTAGATAGAAAAAAAACAAGGGAGAAAGGGACTACCTGCCTATGGATTGCCACCTATTTGATAATCTCAGAACAGTGGAGGAAGATGAAGATGGACTGATTCTCTGTTAAGATGGCTGCAACTACATTTGCATACATTTAAAATGTGGTTTAGGGCTGATTACATAAAAGACTCAACTAATGAAAATGATCACTGCCACAAACTGCAAAAAAGTTTCAAAGAGTGGTGATTCTCATTGCAGAGTATACTTTGATCCATTGTAGTACTGCCTGGATAATATATCTGGTACTGTGGCACTCTGTCAAGCTGTCTTTTCTAAAAAATTACTCCTCATAATTTCAAGTTCCAGGATATTTTTTTTTTGCTCAATTTTGCGAACATTTTCATAAAAACATAGGACGTTTGGAATTAGCACACCAAGTGTGTTTTTAGAGCCATGGCTCTAAAATAATAGCCTGCTATCTGTTGTAAAACCATAATGGAGGCCACAGCTTTAGTCCTTTTTTTTTTTCTTTTTTATGATTTTCTGTTCTAAGTTCCTAAAAGCATGGGATCAGAAATGATTACTACTAATGAGAGTTTTCCCCAAAAGAATATTAAGTTTTTATAGTGCTTATTATCAAACCTAATTAGAAGTCACACCATATCATGGAAATTATTTATTTCACACATTTTCATGAAGTGAAAATTTAAAAGGCATGGAAATGTCTGAGGCCAAGTAATGGTATGAAGTTAGACTCAAGAAACATACAGTATTTGTGTCTTATTATGCCTTTTTCCCAGTATTTCCAGAGACGAAACAGAGGCTCCAAAAATAAGCTAACATGCTTGGAATAGAAAATGAAGAAAATCAAAATTATTTCAATGATTTTTACTTGATAAAATGGACTCATTCTACTGAGTAGGTTGGCCAAAACTCTAAATATTCATTTTGAAAACTTGAGGAATCAAATGACTCTGCAAATAATTGACAAAGTAGTAAAGTTGATACCTTTATTAAACTAAAGACCTAAAGATAGATCAATATATATTGAGAAAAAAGATGAAAAAAGTAATTTTAAAATCTCTGTGCCTAAGAAATTGTCAACAAAAAATAATTCATCAAAGAATTAATTGAAGAGAGGTAATACTAAAGCAACGTGATTTTCAACTGTGGTAGCATGAACTTCTTCCTGTATAGAAGATGACAGGTACATGCCATAAATTTGGGAAGAGTTTTTAAACTAATAATACTCAACCAAGATCAGTAAGCAAACTTGTAAGTTAAAATCTTCCAGCATGGAAAAGCCATACGTAGTAATTAGCAGTTTTTCACTGCCATCTTGTTTTTCAAGGTATCTCTAGTCAAGAATTCATTAATAACTCTAATGAAAAAATTGAAAATATGACTAGAAAAGTTGCAGACTATGTGAAATTTGGAATAGTCAGATGTATTTTGGAGGGCTGAGTAAGGACTGTAAACTATATTGACATTTAATTAGAATTAAACTAATTCCCAACTATAGCATGAGGAATGGTTGTTTATTTTCATTCCATGTGTTCAAGGGTGGTGATTCACCAATAAATGTACAAACACATATGTCCTTTGCAGGAAGTAGGAAATTTTTCATCATTAACTAACATTGCTTAAGAGTAGTATTCTTTAAACCTTTCTCCGTGTTCTGGATGAGCAGATTGAGTACACCCTCAGTAAGTTTGAATATTACACCAAGCTGGGCAGAAGTGTCCATCTGCTTGAATGTTAGGAAGGCCCTACAGAGGGATTTGTACAGAGTAGATTGTATAAGAGTCAAAATGGCCAGCGCTGCGTCCTGCAACTGGGGCACAACAACTCCATGCAGTGCCACAGGTTTGTGTATGTATGGTTGGAAAACTGCCCAGCTGAAAAGGACCTGTAAGTATTGGTAGTAGCCAGACAAATGTGAGCCAGCAGTGTGCCCTGATGTCTAACAAAGCAAACAGCATCCTGTCTTACGCTAGGAATAGTGTGGCCTGCAGGAGCAGGGAAGTGATTGTCACCCTGCCCTTGGCATTGGTGAGGCCACGTCTCAAATAATTTGTGCAGTTTTGGGCCTCTCACTACAAGAAGGAAGCTGAAGTGCTGTAGCGTGTCCAAAGAAAAGCACTCAAACTGGTGAAGGCTCTAGAGCACAAGTTCAGAGGAAAATGGAGTTGTTTAGCCTGGAGAAAAGGAGGCTAAAGAGAGGACTTACTGCTGTTCACAACTGGAAGGAGGTTATAAACACATGGAAGTTGGTCTGTTCTCTCAAGTAGCAAGCAGCACAAGAGGAAATGGCCTCATGTTGCAAAGTTCTAGAAAACCTGAAAGCTTCAAACAAAATGTTGAAAAACTGGTCTTGTTTAGAAAGCAAAATCTGGTAGGTAGATGGGTAGATGTAATAATTTATGAATGTGTGAAAGGTTTCTGCAAAGAAAAAAACCCCAGCCTTAAACAAGATTTAACGGGGCCATTTAAAAACTTTCCAGTGTAGATAGTGGAATAGGTTAATTAGGAAGTCATAAAATCTTATTTTTTGAAGATGACTGAGAATAATCATCAGTCAAGACAACTTTTATAACTCCACAATGGTCTGGCATCCTTTCAGTTGTATTTTCTGTGATTACACATAAATTTCTACCTTCATGCTGCTAGGACTTTAAGTATAGAACATTTGTCAGAGTTAATCTTGAGAGCCCGTACAAATTACACTGGGCAATAATGCAAATATAATATTGCAGAATAAATTGCAGTATTATAGAAGTCTGTGACTCTACTACATAGACCTTGAAGACAGTACAAAAAATATTATGACCTTGATTAAGTCAGTTTCTTTAGATCGTGAGAATGCTATTGTTATAAGATTCAAACTTTATGGCTGTCTTTTCTAATATAATTTCCTGGTGCATTTAATAATGACTCAGTAGTAATTAGATACATGTATTCACCCTTCTGTTAAAGACATTTGATGTGAATCTCTTTCAATATTCTGAAAAGGCCTTATGACTTCTGCTTGAAGTTCCATGCTCATCTCTGAAATGTGACTCTTCATCACTGCCTTCATTCACCTGTTACTTTCACAAGATTTCTATCAAGCTCACAAGAGATTGTCCTCCAGAAAAATTCATTAAATGTCAATGAACAATTTGCAGTCTGGACAAAATTAGCCTGTAAATCCACTGAAGTCTCCGGAGTGTACAGAGTGTAGCAGAGTAGTTAAGTACCAAATTAGGTCTCTATTAGGCTAATAGGTCACAGAAGCATAGAATCACTTAGGTTGCCATGCCTCTCAACCAGATCGGTTGCTCAAGGCCTCATCCAGCTTGGATCAAATAATTTCTGGGTTGGGAAGGCATCCACAACCTCTCCAAGCAATGTATGCTAGAGTCTCACCACCCTTATACTTAAGAAATTCTTCCTAAGATCTAGTCTAAATCTAGTGTCCCTCAGTTTAAAACTGTTTACCCTTATGAGAAGTCCTTCACAGCCTTTCTCTAGGTTGACTTTAGGTGTTGGAAGGCTGCTATAAGGTCCCCCTGGAATCTTCTCTTCTCTTTGCTGAGCATCCCCAGCTTCCTCAGCCTATCGTCCTAGCAATTGTGCTTCAGCCCTTGGATCATTATTGAGGCCCTCCTCTGCACTCACTTCAACAGAGTATTAGATCTAGTCTATATTAAATTAATCTGAAAGAAAAATAGCCATTTACATTTTCCCTACTCTCCTCAAAATATTGTAAAGGTTAAGAGTATGAAAACTTTTCACTGGAAATTATTAATTTTTAATTTCCACATACCCAAAGCACATCAAGAAATAATAAATCACATGCAAATGTGATAATGATCGGACCTCCATTCAGCTGTCCCACATGGGTTATAATGGAGTATGAGATTACAAATAAACTTTAACAGAAGAAATTATGCTATTTTAGTAAATTACATGAATACCTCTGTTTCTTCTCTGTTTCTCCTCTGTTTCTTTAACTTGGGTATTGTACTGTATGATGTGTCTCCATCACTCAAGTGCATCATACTTCAAATAGGTTAATCATAGAATGATCAGGGATCAGAGGGGACCTGGAAAGGTTATCCATTCCAATCCCCCTAAAACAGCAGGGTCATCTAGACCAAGTCATGTAACAGAACATTATGGATTCAAAACAACCTGGAAAGATCATCCAGTCCAATCCCCCTGCCACAACAGGATCACCCAGACCAAGTCCAGGCAGGTTTCATATGTCGCCAGAGAAGAAGACTCCACAACCCCCCCCCACCCCCGACAGCTCCCTCCAGCGCCCCATAACCTTCACTGGGAGGAAGTTACAGAATCGGTCAGGGCTGGAAGGGACCACAGGATCATTCAGTTCCAACACCCTGCCATAGGCAGGGACACCACCCTAGGTCAGGCTGACCAGTGCCTCAACCAGCTTGGCCTTAAACACTGCCAGGGATGGGGCCTCAACCTCATGTCTGGTCAACCCATTCCAGGCTCTGACCAACCTCATGGTGAAAAACCTCCTCCTCACATGAAGTCTAAGTCTCCCAATCTCCAGATTTACACCATTCCCCCTAGTCTGGGCAACCCATTCCAGGCTCTTACCACCCTCATGGTGAAGAACTTCCTCCTCACATGAAGTCTGAATCTCCAATCTCCAGATTTACACCATTCCCCCTAGTCCTGTCACTACCTGTAATCCTAAAAAGCCCCTCCCCAGCTTTTTTGTAGCTCCATTCAGATACCACAATAATGTCACCTAGGAGC
>VZRI01010384.1:81147-102702 GCA_013397515.1 Upupa epops | reverse complement strand
TTGTCAGCCTTTTGATGTAATATGACATTCTGGCCTGAAACTATGATAATTTCACTATCTTGATGAATATAGGCCTCCTGATAAGCTATGAGAGGCTACACCAATCTGTGTTAAGCATGTGGGTAAGTTAAAAGCAGTTAGGGCATAGGTAGCCTAGTGCTGCTCTACAAAAGGAGGTATATTCCCCAAAGGACAGAAAAGCCATCTAACAAGAATGACTCTCCCACAAAGAGGGCAGTGGGAACCAGTAGTGTGCTCAGTTCAAGTAAATTAGTGAGGGAGTGTATAAATCAATAGCCCAAGCTTCTTGGAAAGCCTGCTTGTTTATGCAAAGCTTGTGTACATGTTCTCCTTGGCAAAGAATTCTGGGATCTTTGCCTTTATTGCCTGTTATCATCTTGTTATCATAAGCCAACAGTTTCCACCTGTCCCAGACAGTGATATTTGTGTTTTAAAAGCATTGCTTACTTCAACATTTCAGCTTTGCCTTACCTAATTTGTGTGAGCTGAGGCTGAACCTGTCCCTCAGCAGCCCCACAGTTGAACTAGCACAGGTCTGGCTGTGGGTTGTTCATTTCAGATCATGTTGGACTGCTGCTGCCCTGTTTGTGGTCTGCAGAAAGTAATATAAAGACATTTAGCAGTGCCAGAAAAATGATAATTCAGCAGGACTACTGGTCTCTGCTTAAATATTTAACTTTGTGTCGTATTTTCAAATTCTTGCTCTTTATGGCTATTATTAACACTGACACTAGTGAGGCATATTTCACACCTTGAACCTTGTATATAGTAAATGAAAAGAAAAGGTGTTGGCTAAAATAACTTCAAAGGTAAATAACAAGGATCAGATATTTTATGCTCTTTGCTCAAGTTATTCCTAGATTTTTTAGTTCTAAATTTATGAATGGGTACTGTGATTACAGAAAGCAGTTAGAGACCTACCACTCATCATTTGTCTCATGTATTCAGAACATGGCCCAGTCTGGGCAGAGTGTTGTTAGATCCAAGTAAATGTATTTATAAGTTCATGGAAGAGACATCTTTAACCTATGATTACTGACATTTGGCTGCAGACTGTTAGCTGAGTTTCCTCAGACCCATTAGTAAAGCCCAACAATGAAAGCAACTGCCTTCATAAAGAACAATGAGAAAAGCTTTTAAGCCCTGCTTTATATTTCAAGTAAGTGTCTCTTTTCCCTTGTGTTTGGTGCTAATGGACCACCATTTTGTGACTCAAAATTGCAATTTATTCTGTTTGGAGGAATTGAGCTGTATCCCTATCAGTGCCTCAGGCCTGATTGGCATTACCCTAGACACAGCAGTATAGTTTTGTTTTCACTAAGAGGTAGGATTGTCCTGCAAAGCAACCTAGAAAAAACAAAGCGTTCTTGTATATACTCATTATCACAAGTCAGTCATCTAGGAAACATTAACATGTCTGCATTTGCAATCATGTCTGTTTAAACAGAGCAGCATGAACATTCATAGAAAAGTCTCCACAGCTCCCTGAGTATTTGTAGAGCTTCTTCATCACTCACTGAGACTGTGTCTTATGGCAGTTTGATTCACACAGAATGTTAAGTTAATTCACAGGTAGGCTTGTAGTCATCAGGAATCTTCACAGCTTTCTTGCATCACAAGTCATGTCCCTGCTGATCAGTGACTGTGTGCTCCCCATACCTCAGGGCTCTCTGCTGACAGAGAAGTGGGCATGGTATTCCCTCAGTTTGCTGTGAAATGCTCTGTAAACTGTCTATGTTATGTAAGTGATACAGCTGAGGGGCTCATTTGGGCAACAGGCAAGAAGATTCCTTATCTGTCTATACCTCTGTCTACTCTTAGGGAAATACCTCTATTTGCCATGGCAGAAAAACCAAACCAAAGTAGAGGCTTTCTGTTAATTCTTTAAAATTTAACCTGTAGTGGCTTGTATTGTGATTTTAGTTCCAAAAGTAACAGGCTTTAAATGGATGCTAAGATTTTCACTTATATATCAAGGATCCAACCCTGATACACCAAAACATGTGGGGTGCTTTCCATTGATTTCAGTGGGACACAACATCTGCTGGGTACCCAGCGTTTATTTTTATGCAAACCGAGGAAAAGCCATTCATTTAGGTTAGAAAAGAAGAAAGGCACACAGCCATTTCTTCCTGCTTTACTGGTACCCACCCTCCCAGTGGTGCATGTTAAGGTATAATAAATACCATTTATTCACTTATAATTATAGGAACATGCAGAGTGCAAGGTGGAACACTAACCAGGCATGTCTTCCCTTTTACTTCTCAGATCATCTCTTGCTCCAATGGGTCTAGTTTCTGAAAATGGCTTGGCCACATTCAGTTTTCTACAGCAGTCAGTTCCTCACAGGATTAGGCAGTGAAAAACTGAAAATAACCTGTGATGTGGACTTCACATGCCACATTTGAATGTTTCTATTCCTAGTTTCTCTTTTGGGTTTGGCTTTTCAAATCTTTTCACCTTGCATTTGCACATGTGAATTGCACAGTTTTCTTCAACTGAGCATACACGCCCCAGATTGTCTCCAAATCATAACTCAAGCTGTTTAAATTTGAGTGGCTTTTCAAGGCACATCTAATCAGTGTTTCTCTGGGGAACAAAATCAAATGAGTTTTTCTCAGCTTGATAATTCAATCCAATTATTTCACAGATCATTGTTAATTTAATTCCTCTCAAGTGGAACAACCAGAAGAAATGGTTTGGAACTACAATGCAAACAGGAAATTATGATTTTCTCAACTTGAAAAAAAATGAGATTTAAAAGATTTTTTAAACCTATCTATTGTTATTCTTCTATCCTGGTAGTGTTTCTTTGCAGAGCACAGAGGTCTTGCAAAAACTATTAGAATAATGTCAATGCCCCTCACAAGAGAAACACACAGCCAAGGCCTCACATGCTGTAAATAAACTCAGCTCTGTTGTTTGCTCCAGAGATGCACCAGTTTAGAGCACCTGAGAAATGGAAGTGCACTGGACTGAAAGGATGATATATCACTTCTTGGATAATATCATTACACGTGTTACCATTAATCACCTAGCAGATTCAAGAGACTTCAGCAGTACCACTAACTGTTTCTCCTTTTGGCTAGCAAGGAATGATTATGTATCAGAACTTCTTATTTGCCTGTTGCCCATCTTTCCCACAGGGTCTGACTCTTGCCAAGTTTTGGTAGTTCATTACAACAAGACATGTATTGCCACAGCTCACTGTACAACTGGAATTTATTCTCAGATGATTAATGCTGGGAATTGGCCTCAAGATGTATAAAGACAGCTCCCTCCTAATGTCTACTTCCAGCCTGGGACCTGATACAACTCAGTGAAATCAGTGGAACTGATTCAGTGCTCTGAGCTCAAGCTGTCAGAGTGCAGGGCAGATTTACATCCTTAATCCTTTACATTAACTTAACATTCTGTGTGAATCAAACTGCCATAAGACACAGTCTCAGTGAGTGATGAAGAAGCTCTACAAATACTGAAAAAGTCCCAGCTGCTCACGAGTCCCAATTGGCTTGATCCTCTTCTCAGATACACTTTTTCCTCACAGAATAGATATTTTTAAAACTGCTGCCCTGCTGCTGGATGCGGGAGGATGCTGCTCTATGTTTTGCAGCAAGTGATAAGATTTAAATGCTTCCAGTCTATCATTCTATGATGGATTCTTTCAGGGTCAGGGCTCTGAAAACTCCTGTTGCAATCAACTATTTATCTGATGCATTTGGAAGAAGTTTCTGCTACATAGTCTAACTTTTTTTCTTTATTTCTCAGAGGCTACTGATGATTAATCTGAAAACTCAAAAGCTAGCTGATCCTGGAGTTAAAGAGAGATTCAACTTGACAGACTAATTCTGGAGAAATGGGAAACAGCTGGAGAAAGATATCTATTTGAAATCCTTTCTCTGTTAGGGGATTGTCAAAGTTTATGTTATAAAAAAGAATCACAGGATGTAGTGTGTTAGAAGGTCACCTAGCTCAACCTCCCTGCATTGAGCAAGGACACCTTCAAGTAGATTTGGCTGCTCAGAGTCTCATTCAGCTGATTGTGAATGTCCCAAGTGATGGGACCACCTCTTTGGGCAACCTGTTCCAGTATCTCACCACCCTCATTGTCAAAAACTTACATTGTCTAAAGCTTCCCTCTTTTAATTTAAAACCATCACCCTTTGTCCTGCCACAATAGGCCTTACTAAAAAGACCCTCCTCACCTTTCTTGTAGACTCCTTTTAAGTACTGAAAGGCTGCAATAAGGTCACCTCAGATTCAGGTGGCCTTCAGACTGAAGAACACTAACTGTTGCAGTCTGTTATCATAGGAGAAGTGTTCCAGTCCTTTGATCACTTTTTGTAGCCTCCTCTGGACTCACTCCAAAAGGTTAAGATCCTTTTTGTGTTAAGGACCCCAGAGCTGGACACAGTATTTCAGGTGGGTCTCACCAGAGAGGATTAGAGGGGGTGAGTCAGCTCCCTCAACCTGCTGACCACCCCCTTTTGATGCAGCCCAGGATGCAATAAACCTTCTGGGCTGTGAGGGCACATTGTCAGCTCATGTCTAGGCTTTTGTTGATCAGTACCCTCAAGTCCTTCTCCACAGGCCCACTCTTAATCACATCATATGTACATGCAACTGGAAGTAAATTTTCAACAGCCAAAGAAAATCAACAGATTAATACCCAACTGCTCTTAGACGTACATGGAACAAAAATTGATAGAAAAGTTATCAGATTGCAATGATACTCAAGGACACAAGACACCTGTCACTCCTGAGGGAGTATCTCCATGCTCCTCAAGTCTCTGCTGGAGAAGACTAAGGTGGACTAGCTTTTGAGGTGGACTGTTGAGAAACACTGCATGCTTGACCCACTAGCCTTTCATTGCATTTTTTCCACTTGTTCAGTTGAGAAGGGGAGTGAGAGTGGCTTGGTGGGCACCTGGCATCTGCCATCCCACAGCTGCATAGGCTCACTGTCATAAAACAACTGTCTAGACAGAGAGGCACTGATGAAGTATTACTTAAATATTATCATTTTCCTGGGCTTCAAAATAAAGAAGGTAAGTCTAAAAGCTAACTTCTAGTTTTAATAAAATGAAGACAAAACTAGATCTGTAGTGAATTCAATGTGAATGTCTAGAAAATAGAATTCTGGGCATGATAACAAAACAATAAAACACAGAAGAGAGAAGCAGACAAGCAGAGCTGAACAGGGCCTTGAGGCTAAGTTTGAGAAGTTCATGACAAGAAAGATGGAAGAAAACAAGAGGAACAATTTGAAAAGTGGACTGACAGATGAGGAGTTTCAGTTGCAAGATGTAAATAAACTGGAAAAGAATAAAATGAAAAAGCAAGCTATGAGAGGGAAGAATGTTTAATAACCAGGTAGCTGAAGACCAACATAAGGGCTTGCTTTTTCTTTCCTTTATTCCCCTCTCTTTTCCATTTCAAGATGCTGTAACTCCAGACTTTCTTAATTTTCAGCTGCAAACTATCGCTGGCTTAGTTGCTTAGTTGTGGACAGAGTGGAATAAAACAGTTTTGCATATATAAATACAAAATACTGTTGAAATTTGAAATGGTAATTCATGGTTGCATTTTCAAAAGCCATCTATGTGAGACCAACAGTTTTAGGTCACTGAGCTAAATAATCAGTAGTGCCTTGCTGAACATGACTGTTTTGATGGATAATGTATTACAGCATGTCATGGAAATTAGGAAAAACATTTGACTCAAAGGGTCTTTTCCAACTTACACAGGTTCTGTGATTCTGCGTTCAGTGAATTAGCTGAACATTGTTGGCTTTGGAGTTGCACAGAGCCCTCATCACACCTGTCCCTCAGAAGCAAATGATTCCAGAGGTCCAGAAGCAGGGACAGCTGGTTCAGTGGCTCCCTACCATATGCTGATCACACCATGCCAGAGCACAGACAACACTGGTGCAATTTTGGCTTCCTCTTGTCTTGTATATATGGTGGTAACTTTAGTGTGTTACACATTGTCTTACACCAGTACCTCTGTGACAGACTATGGAAAACAACGGATTCTAGATGTGGAAGTCCATTTTAGTTGATTCAGCCTGGTCCCACTTGGGATCTTTTGAAATCTCCACAGCTTTTTTTCTTGGATTTTCTTCCCAGGCTTCCTTCACATAGCAGTCAGAACATGGGGACAAGGTGTCCAACCAGACCTTGCTGTAGGAAGCCAAGACCTGCAAAGAGTGTGTACCTTGGATATGTATGTTTGGAGTTGATAATCTCAAAGGTCTTTTCCAACCCAGATGGTTCTAAGTTCTTTGATTATCTAGGTTAGTATAGTTCAGTGATCTATGTGTAGCACCAGTGCTTGTTGAGCCTTTTAAAGAAAAACCTGGCACTTGGCAGCACTCCTAGCCCTCTAGTTTCCCTATCGATAGCCCTTGCAGGACGTTTCCTGGAGATCTCCTGAGCAGGCAATCCAGCAGGAAAGGAACGGTCTTCAAAAACTTTCTGCCTTCCCAGGATTTTCTCTTCTGATTCCCCTGAAAAATGTTACTTTGCAGACTGATGTGACAGCTGTGTGAGAGAGACTTCAAGTTTCCTCTAGTTACGAGTTTTAGACCTGATCTTTTCCTCTCCTTAGTCTTCAATGTGTGATGTGACTCTTTCTCAGAACAGGAGGTTCAGCTGAAACATAATTAAATACCTTTACCCTTCTGTGAGGGTGACAGAGCACCGAATAGCAGCCTGTCCAGAGCGATAGTTGAGTCTCCTTCTCTGGAGTCTCAAAACTTGCCTGCATGTATTTGTGTGATCTCTAGGTGATTCTGCTCTAACGGGTTTTGGACTAGACAATCTCCAGAGGTCCCTTCCAACTTCTACCGTTCTGTGCATCTGTCTAATTTTTAGTGAGGGCAGATCAGGGATTAACTCTCCATAAACCCAGTTATTTAAGTTGTTTCTGGTATCCCGTTGTGTTTAGCCCTGCTGAAACAATATTGTGCAGCAAAGTGCAGCAACCTTTCAGTGAGGAATCAGAATAACTGAATAGTTCAGGATAGAAAAGACTATTAAGATTATCAAGTCCACCTGTTAACCTAACTGTACCAATCTGACTGCAACCTAGCTTTTGCTGCTTGTCTTTCCAGTTGAAGAATCACCTTTGGGAGCTATCATACACAGCCTTTGTTTCCAGCTTCCCAGGACTCGGCCAAAAGCAGAATCAGAACTAAAGCAGTGATGTTCAGGGGAGTGTGCGAAAACCTTCAGGAAGCTTCAGTCCGCCAGATAATCATAGAATGGCAGGTGTTGGAAAGAACCTCTAGCCCAACACCCCCGCTGGAGGATGTGTGCGGTGAGCGGCGGGGCGGCGGCTTTGCCTGGTGTTGCTCTGGGGCTCATACCTAGCCCAGTAGCCGTTCCCGCTGGGGCTGTGCCTGAGCCGCCCAGCCCCGCCTGGCCTCCTCCCGCATCACGGACCGCGGGGCGGCGAGCGCGGCAAACAGCTGGATGGCGGCGGCGCCGGGATCCCGCCCGGCCGGGAGGGGCTGAAGCTGCGGCCCCGCTGGGCTCCTTGCGGGGTCTGATTGAGCGCCCACGGCCGCGTCTCCTCGCTGNNNNCTGCCCACCTCTGCCGCCCCCGCCGGGCCGGGCCGGGCCGCCCTGCCTGGAGCGCAGGAGCCGCTGCCGGGGCCTCCCGGAGCCGCGGGCCGGAGGCAGAGAGTAGCAGCCCCGTCGTTGCTTGTCCAGCGATAACGGTCCCGAAGCACCTGTGTGCAGGCACATTGGCAGAGTAATTGTCGGACGGATAGACAGGAGTTTCGGATGCTGCGAAGAAAAGCGTGGAAAGGTGAGTCCAAAAGGAGGCGGGTTGAGCATCCGGTCCCGTTATCCAGAGACGGAGGGATCATGCCCAGGAAGTGGTTGGAATCACCGTCCCTGGAGGTGTCCAAAACGCGTATAGATGCAGCACTTGGGGACATGTTTTAGTGGGCACGGTGATGGGTTGAAGGTTGGACTTGATGATCTTGGGGCTCTTTTCCAACCTCAGTGATTCTATGTCATGCATCAGGCTTTAGACCTAAACCTTCACCCCAAAGTGTTGAAATAGAAACTTAATATACTAAGTTTTTTTAAAACAAATTTTGCTGAGAGCACTTGTCCCCCACCTGTGACTCAGCCTGGATTTTGACCAGTATGAGCCATGTGTCTCAGAACTTCTCAGGTGTGTGGTGCTTGTGGTACAAGCCTGAGATTGTCAAACACGATGTGAAGAAAATTGCTAACACAACAAGGACATTGAAAGGAAATAACTTTCTTGGGATTCCTGGTGTTCTTGCTATACAGACCTTGTTTTTAGCAATATGACATGTTTTGCAAAACTTGGGTGCTGTAAAATAGTGTGCCCGAGGATGTGCAAGATACAGAAAATGGTTACTCTAATCAGGGATTTTCTTTAATGTACAGTCCACTCATTGGCTAAGAGAAAAAATCCAAAAGAAGTCAAGGGAAAATTACAGAAAAGTTTCTTTAAATCTTGGAAAAGATGATGTTAAATGTAAATTCTGGGACTGGTTAGTAGTGGACACTTTTTACTATATTTTGGTTTCCATGCTCAAGTAGTAAGAGGTCTGTTGTATTTTAAATCTGTCATTTTCAGTGTTGGAGTTGAGTAAATTGCATTTTCAGATGTTACCATTTTTGAAATAGCATAACTTTGCCTTTAGTTAGCACAGTTTGTTTTTTTCTGGGATATTTTTGAAGTTGTTTTCTTTTAAATCATCTGATTAGAAAATTACGTGGTGCAGGTTATAATGAGATTGTCAATATATTCAGTCAGGAATATATAATATTCTTCGAATATATACTCGAAGGAAGAATACATCAGCTTAAAAAAATGAAGACACCAGCCGTCGATCTCAGCATCTCATAGCTTTGCCTTCTGTGAACTTATGCACATCCCAGCCTTTGTCATCCAATTTGCACCCAAGCTCTGTCATTTCAGTTCAGCACGTTTCTTCCTGATGTTGCCATCTTTATTCATTAGTGTCTCTTAAATCCTCTCCAATCTAACCAGCTCATACCGCCTGTGAAACGTGACACAAATCACCTCTCCCGTGTTTTCCTCCCCCAGCCACATGGAATGGCTGTGATAGTTCACATAAAGCAACTAGGGAGAGACTTTTAACGGCTAATGTTTACATGTATTTATATATATTTATGTTTTTAATACATACTTGCTGAGAAAAGTGATCCTGTTGCTCTTCATGACCTTGTTATGTTCCTTTTTAGAGTTACCTCATAGGGTTTAACTGCTCAGTGAAAACACTGATACCTGCGTCTTGTTAACTCATATGAGCAACAGAAACTACATGATGTGACTTGGTTGTTGAGTCAACTGTAATTTTTAGTGTAAAGTGTTTTAAGTGTTCAATATGCATAGCTAGTTTCTCCTGAACAGTTTCCAGTCTAAAAAAAAAAATATTCTCATAGGAAACAGTCTGCAGAAAGAACTGAGTAGGTCTTAGAAAATAGAACAGTATCATGAATTGTTCACAGGTATGGAAAGGAAACTCAGCTCAAATAATTAAACATATAAATGAGATTTTGTTGCTACAACGGGGTGCCAGGGACTCAACCATCAAATAGATTCAAGGATACTCATATGTATTTAATTTTAAAAGTACAAATTATGCATATAGGAATGTGCAGTGTTGTGTGCAGTGTATGTACATCCATATGTACCCATGAGAGGCAGCATGTTCAACAGATCTTTAGCACCAAGGTTGTGCATATAACTATGTGCTTTTCCAGGACATGTCGGTACCCACAGACTAAAAGACAATGTGGTAAGATGCAGTAGAGTGTAACACGATTTGAGAAGAGTACTTCTAAAAGAGATTTCAGAATTGTTGCTTTAAACTTATGTGTAATGATTCAAGGGGTTAAGATGCTGCAGCTCCATTAGTATTCTTTTCAACCCCTTGGCTTTATTCAGCGGCTTTTGTGCAAAGCTGATTTCCATGAGAGTGTGCCAGAGTTAAATCTGCAGGTTCAATTTACAAACCTCCAAATCAATGAAGGAAACTGTTGCACCTTGCCTTCAAAGCACATAGTTGTTTAATCATCCAGTGCCCAGTCTTGGAAGTTCATTTGCTGCCTGTACTGACTGATGCATCAGAACTGCAGATTGTCACATATAACATATGCAATGTACATGATGTACAGCTGAAATACAACTATTACAAAGTGATGTAACAAGGATCATGTAGGTGGAGGTCAAATCCCAAAATAAATCCCGAAGACTTACCAGGGTTGAACCTGAGAAGCTGTGCGAGGATTTGGAATGTGTCTTAACTAAAATGATGTAAGTGATGTGTACAGCTTATCACTGCTTCCACTGCAATAAGTAGAATGCTGCTGAAGGACAGCCAGTATAATATCAACCAAATACATAACATCTATTACAAAATCATTTGTAAAGTCACCTTTTTTGTGAGTGACACATGGTTAACCTTCAAAAACTTTTAAAATTCTTATTTTCTGTAGTCCTTTTAATCTAAATAAATACATTTTATGAATATTAAGCAGTGGTATAAACAGCTTGATCTGCCATCATTACTTGGTAACAACTAAATTTATTTCATATCAGAAATACTAATATTTGTTTAGTTAAAAAATTTGAATTAAGTTAGGATGAGTTAACATATTCTGCCCAAAAGGAGAGCTGGTAGAGCATCCCAAACATGCACACTCAGTGTTCAAATTACTGTAGTAATTCAAACTTCCTTCACAGATGTTTGTCAGCCTGTGCGATTCATTTTGGTTGCTTATCTGTTACCCCGAAACTTCCTAAATTTGATAAAACTTCTAAAATTTAATTCTGTGACAATGTGCTCTTTTTTTTTTTTCTTTGCTACTAAGCACATGCAAAATTGTCTGAAAGCAGTGCTGCAAAGCTGCAAAGCTTTGGCTATGTGCAGACTGCGGTGGGTGCTGAAAATAGGCATTGCTGTCCTCGTGCTCTTGTACTCAGAGGGCTGGAAACCCATGAGAAAGAATGTGAAAGTATCCCATTACCTGTTGGTAGGAGGCTCTGGAGAAAGCAAGAAAGTGGTTTCTGTCTTAATTCCACCGTGAAAAGTTTCTTGGTTTTGAGTTGCAGCTTCTCAATGCAATTTGCTGCAAATGGGAGAATAGATTTGAGAAAAGGGGAACTAACAGCTGTGAACTGGGTGCTACCTCCTTTTAGCCTGGAGTTAGATGCCTGCTTATTGTTAGTCTGCCATCCATTTCATATTACTGTCTCCTGTTACCTTAAAGGAGGTTATAGAGAGGTGGGGTGTTGGTCTTTTCTCACAAGTAACAAGAGGAAATGACCTCAAGTTGCACCAGGAGAAGTTTAGGTTAGACACTAGGAAAAACTTCATTGAAAGAGTCATCAGGCCTTGGAACAGTCTGTCCAGGGAGTTGGTTGTATCACCACCCTCAGAATCATAGAATCATGTGATGCCACAGACAGACTGACAGACAGTCTTCTCCTTCTGAACCTAGATACCCAGTTTTATGTAAACAAACTGCAGAACTGGGATTACATAACTGCTTTATGTGCCTAACACTGATTTATCACACTTTTCAGCCTTTAGGTAACGGAGTTTTACCATCAATGTGTCTTCTAGCTTTATACATTCAGAGCAAAGAATGTACTTCAGAGATTTTACAAAAGGCAGATACATATTTATGTTGGGTGCAGGTGCTCAATGCTCAGGAACTGGCCAGGGGGTATAAGGCCAGAGACTGCCTCCCTCTGAAACACCTGATTCCAGCAGTGTCCAGTGCATCCACAGCTGAGCCTCTCAGCTAAGATAGTAGCACCCTGGGTAAAATGTATTTAGAAAGGGCAAAATGCCATACAGGCAGTGTGTGAACAGCATAGTGAAAAAAGTGTGAGGAAAACACTCTGCAGACACCAAGATCAGAGAAGAAGGAGGAGAGGATTGTCCTGCAGCCCATAGAGAGGATTGTGCTAGAGCAGATATTAACTGTGCAGGGTGATTACGGAGCAAGTAACTATTTCCTGAAGGAAGTTATAGCGGAGAAGAGCAAGAATAAATTCTCCTGACAGGAGCTGTGGTTCATAGAGAACCCACAGTGGAGCAGTTGGTGAAAGGCTGTAAGCTGTGGGAAGGACCCATGCTGGACCAGGGGAATTGCCTGAGAAGGATGCAGCACCATAGAGGAAGCATTATGGTCTAACTGCAGCCCCCTGTTTCCCACGCTCTGTGCTGCTGGGCAGATGGAGAAGGTGGAGGATTTGTGAGAGTGAATCTGGGGAAACAAAGACTGGAAAAGGTGTTTTTGCCTTTGTTTCTCACCATGTACTCTGTTTTAATTGGCAATAAATTAAGCTAACTTCCCCCCAGTTCTAGTCTGTTTTGTTTGTGATGATAGGTGTGTAGCTAATCTTCCCAAGCTTATTTGGGCCCATCAGCTTTCTCATCTTGCTTTCTTTCGCAGGACTGCTGAGGAAGGGGAGCAAGAGAGCCTGGCAGCCAGACAAGGCTACCCCTCTGTATTAACGTAACTATGGTTTTAAATACAGTGCTGAGCTCTCATCAGTTCTTAAAATTGTTTTGGATGCACCAGCTTTTAGCAGTAGTTTTTGGGTTGTAGATCCCGCTGGTGGAGTCTTACACCTCTGTAGCATTTTCCTGCTGGCTGACTCCTGATGGCTCCATGCTCATAGCTGCTCCCCAGTCAGTTGTTTGCCAGATATTGGATGCAGTTTTGACATGCTGATCTCCCTCCATGACTGTTAAACACATTTATCATCAGGAATCTTCGAGACCTAGAAGGAACAAATAATTCTCCTTTATCAAAAATACAGTAATTGGTCAGAATCTGATGGGCTTCATGCAGGACCAAGCTTTGTTGCTTCAGGAGGTCTCACTACCTGCACTGTACTCAAAATGCAGCAGTATTTATTTCTATCAGTGCTGTTTTTTGTCTCTCTAGCAGCAGGTGACACATGAACATTCCTTCATCCATTCTCCGTACCTGCTTCCAAAATACATTAAAGTATTTTATTGATTAATGTTGCATTTCTGTGAATTTTTCCCTTTCTCCTTTTCTCCAGTCTAGTGATGAATATGAGTTCAAACCACACAGTGTATTAATTTTTTAGCATTCCTCTAAAGCTGTGCTAGGGCAGGTTTAGGTTAGATGTTAGGAAGGACTTCCTAATGGAAGGGTGATCAGATATTGGAATGCACTGCCTAGGGAAGTGGTGGAGTCACCATCCCTGGAGGTGTTTAAGAAAAGACTGGATGTGGCACTTGGTGCCATGGTCTAGCTGATATGGTGATGTTAGGTCATAGGCTTGATGATCTCATAGGTCTTTTCCAGCTTCAATAATTCTGTGATTCTGAGTTAGTAACATCTGGGGAAGCCATTTCATACATAGAATTGAATCATAGAGTAATTAAGGTTGGAAGAGACCTCCAAGACCATCAATTTCAGTTTGAAGTTTAAGGGAATACTGTATTTAATGTTCTTTTAATCAGCATTTCAGGTGCTGATGCAGAAATGGCAAGTGTGGGAACCCATAGGTCACACCTACAGTATTTGAAATATAGAAAGGCTTTGCTTACTGCTCTCTAGGTTCAGAATCAATGTGTCTTTTCAGTGAGATACTATGTTGTTGGTAGCAAATTACGTACATCATCCCTGGATTTTAGAAGGCTTTTATTTTCTCATACTTCTGCTCTTTTGACAGTTATTAATTTTGTGGGAGATTATAAACCAGGTGCCTGTTGTTTAACACCTACTAGATAGATCTGATTGTGAATCACCAAAACTAAAAAGATGGTTATTGCTGTGTTAGGTGGCAGAGCTAGTCAGGAACGTTAGTTTGTGCTGTAAATACATCCACAAAGAAAAGTTCATGATTTGTTAATTATGAGTCATTCTTTTCCCTCAGGCTTTTAAAACCCTGAACTAGTTTAATTGGGGTATGTGGGGCATAAATGACACAGTTCAGTGGAAGAGGGACAACTCTTTCCTCCCTTCTGCAGCATGATAGGGATTTCTTCAATGATTTAAAAAAACAGTGAAATTATTTGACTGAGCTTTAAAGGAGAGCCGGGTCTACAGAGCAGTAAAATCAAAGCAGCTTGTTCATGCTTTTTTCCTCTGAAAAATTATCTTCTCTGAGACTTGTTAAAGCTCGAAGCAGTGGAAATTAAATAGGAAGCAAAAGCAACTGCTGGTAGGAAGAACCAGTTTGCTGCCTACTGTGTCTTCCTTTCTGTATGGCCATAACACTTGTCTTCTAGAAGCATGCTGCTGTGACACCCTGGCTGCTGCCTTAACAAGCTGTGACTTCACAAGCCTTGGAATCTGAGCAGTGAAACAGAGTGTAAGCTGCAGACAACTGCAGATTTTGGTAAGCTGAACTTTGAGGAGATCAGTAACAACAGAAGGAAAAGCACACTTTCCTTTACTTTGAGTTATGTTCAACTTAATATATGAGAAATAAGAATTACCTCAACACTCACTGTTATGGCAAAATAAATGTTCTAATCACTAAAGCACTACTGCATGTCACCTGTCTGATTCTGTGTTACAGACTGTGTAGTTGAAGCAGTGACAGCAGCTAAAAAATTATTTGAGAAAATTGTCCAGAGATGAGATATTTTTGGTGTCATACCTATTTTGAAACCTGTTCATTTGACTGATTAATTTATTAATAGTATTAATAATGTTTGTCTTGCAAAACCTGAATCATTGAAAAGTAACTATTTGTTGATATTTATAATGGATATACATTAATATGCTTAAATGATTTGACAGATTTTTTTTAACAGGTAAAATGAGCTTATTTTGTGAGATTACTTCAATTATATATAGTTACATTTTTAGCACAGCTTGTCTGCATGTAAGGAATTAATTCTGAGTGAACATTCAAATCTGAGATCAGGCTGAAAGATCTCTTTACTTTTTTATATCAATGCATGATTGAAGTGTCCGTTTTTTTCTCCAGTAGAACTTAACTGGTATGTGTAGGGCTCAGTTTTAGGAGAGACATAACTATATGTCACTCAATCTGCGCTGAGTCAAAATTAGTATTGAGAAGTAGGAATCAGATTTTCAGGTGTTAAATGATTCCCAAGGTTTTGATGATTCCAATGATTTCTAGACTATTTTAATTTTTTTCTGGATAAAAAACCCCATATAATCAAATATGTGACTTTTAAAATTATTTAATAAATGATTCCCTTTAGCTGACAGGGTGTTGAGTGGAGGGTATGTCAGGTACCTGCCTTTTAAAAAACTGCATGTACAACATGGAATAGACCTAATCATGGTCTGTGAAATTTGCTTCATGGCAGAATGTTAGTTGCTGTAAGATCTGTATTTCATTTGCTGCTGAAGCTGAAAGTTGTATGGTCAGAGAGGCAATTACAAATGAAAAAGGGACTGTAGATGATCCAAGGTAATTAATGGATTTTCGAAAATTAAACAAATTTTCAAAACTCAGGTCTTCCACAGAAAGTCTTTTGGTCTCATTTTAAAGACACTTTAGTCTTAGGAACTGGTTTTGTCGGAGGTAAATGTGATTGTGAATTTGGTAAGGCATTGAAGGCCAAAACTGGAAAGGAATTGAAATCATTATCTTAAATCTTGTAGGAGCTGAGCTGCTTAATACCTTAACAGAGTTTGTCTTGAAGGCATACAGTAAGAATGACATGGAAATAAATGAAAAAATCCACCCCTAGTATGTGTTTAGTGCAGAGTTTACACAGCTCAGAATTAATGCATGGCATATATTAAATGGAGGAATAATTAATTTTTTGCTTTGTTTATTTCAGAATAAACCAATAGTAAAATAGATAAATTTGACATAAGGAGATCAACTTAAAATGGAACGAGCTGTCCTAGCACATGTATTACCTAGTGGATTTTTTTGTGTTGGCTTTCTATCTGTAGCATTCTTTTAATGTGATTTTAAATGTAATAGCACTATAGATAGTAAGTTTAACAGTGTAGGTATTCAGAAAGCTTGGAGAATAAAAAGACTGTGGTGTCATAGAATTATTTAGGTTGGAAAAGACTGGAAGAGGAAAGAGTCTTTTCTTTGGAAAAGACTTAAAGATCACTGCATCCGACCATTAACGTAACTCTTCCAGTTCCACCAATAAACCATGTCCTTCAGCTCTGTATCTCCATGATTTTTAAATACATCCAGGGATGGCAATGTAACTACCTCCCTGGCCAGCCTGTTCAAATGCCTGATGATGCTTTTGATTAAGAAGATTTTCATAAAGTCTACCCTTATTTTTCCATGTAACTATATTCTTCGCACATGATGAGGCTCTTAGCAACCTTATCTAGTTGAATACATCCCTGCTTACTGCAGGAAAATGTACTAAAGTACCTTTAAAGTTGCTCACCAAACCAATGCTCTATGATTCTACAAATTTCCTGTGTTACACTTTCAGTAGCATTTTTTTCTGTCTAGTGGAAATAAATCAAGAAACAGCTATCATACTGTGTGTGTAAATATTTGCTGTTCCATTGTTTTAATAAACAGCTCTTTTTAAGTACTAAGCACTTTTCTTTTGCAGCCCTAAAAAATGAATTGTTTTTTTCTGTCTCCTTGTTTCAGATCTCATTTAGATGTTGATATGTGAAACAAAATGGCAAAAATCAACACCCAGCACTCCTACCCTGGTATGCACAGACTGACTGTCAGAGCTACCGATGAAGATACTGAAAGGATTGGAAATGGCTACATCAGGTAATGTGTAACTTTCATGACAGTCAGTGGGACAGTTTGTTGCTTAATTTGTGGCAGTCCTTTAGCTCTGTTTTATGGTTGTGTTGTCTCATGATATTGTTGACTAACTTAACAATGCATGTCCAAAGTACAGAAGAGATGGCAGAAGGAAGCTTGTAGTTGCTTACAGTTTTGGAACCAGAATCTGTATTTCCTCAAGAATAAAGCCCAGATTCACACCAGTGAAAGTTGCACTGACTCATTAACAAGAAACCTTGTTCTCAGTTCACCATGCAGACAGCAGGGTCTATGCTTCCAATGGGATCTGTGGGATTTGGAAAAAGAGAGATCCTCCCAAAGCCTTTTGAAAAAAGCATCACAATTGTTTTGGTTTTTTTAAAGAATCCTCTGCAATTCACCCGGCTTCTGGGATGTTGAACTTTTGTAGTGTATGAGAAACCAAGCATTTTTTACTATTCTTTCAGAATCCCTCACTGGAACAGTGGAACTGGAACAGTTGTTTTACATACACCTTTGTCTGTTTTGGAAGTTTTAAAGTGGCAATTTAAAGTCTGCCAGTGAGCTGACACATTTTGCACATTTGTCTACTCTGGGCAAACTCTGGGCTGGGCCTGTAGGAAAGGGTCTAATAATCTGCAGCACCAGTGTGGATTGGAAAAAGTGGTCTGCTTGTGGCTTATTACAGTCATAGGATCACAGAATCATAGAAACATTAGGGATCAGAAGGGACCTCGAAAGATCATCTAGTCCAATCCCTCTGCCACAGCAGGATCACCTAGACCAAGTCACACAGGAACATGTCCAGGCGAGTCTTGAACTTCTCCGGAGAAGGAGACTGCGTAACCGNCCCTCAGCCTTTCCTCATAAGGGAGGTGTTCTACTTCCTTCATCAGCTTTGTTGCTCTACGCTGGACACCCTGCATCAGCTATGTGTCCTTCTTGAACTGAGGGGCTCAGAACTGGACACAATACTCCAGATGCGAATACTCCAGATGCGGTCTCACTAGCGCAGAGTAGAGGAGAAGAACCTCTCTCGGTCTGCTAACCACCCCCCGTTCTGATCCCCCCCCAGGATGCTGTTGGCCCTCTTGGCCACAAGAGCACGTTGCTGGCTCATAGTCATCCTGCTGTCCACTAGGACCCTCAGGTCCTATTGCCCCTGCAGTGCAAGCAAAGCTGCTCCTGCAGTTCCTCCCCCGCTGCAAGGCGAAGATGTATTTTCAAACACCAGCTTTGGCACATGCATCGTCACCTGCTCTGTGGACCTACTCAGACTGTCCCTGAGTGTTCAAATGTGTACCAATGTGTACTGGAGCAGTCAAAATCCTGCTGCCCTGATAGAACTTCCTGCATTATGGTAATTTGGCATTACATGCTCCTAGCATCTACTATAGATGTGACTCATGTTCTCTTTGAATTGGTCTTTTTTTATTTTCTGCTTTGCTTATGTCATACTTCTATCACTTAGGGGTACCTACATTAATGAAAGTGGAGCTGCTTTTATTCTGTACAGTATGGCTTCCTTGACTTAGTTATACTGCCCCATGGTCTCCTTAGGGAGATTTGCAAAAGCTGTTTGCCTTTGTCTTTATTTATGGTAATATCTGAGAAACGGGGAAAATACAGATAGAAATAAGTTTCTTTCCTTTTTCTATTGTCCTTTTTGTAGAAGATACCAGTGATTGGCATTGTTCAGAATGTAAACATTGGCAGGGATACAAGACTGTGATCACAGACATTTAAGTGTAGAATTAAATGACTACAGCCACTGTGGTTTTGAAAACTATAACTTAGCTTATGAGAGCCAGAGAGACTGCAATATGAATAGCATTTTATCATGATGATGATGATCTCAAAGAGCCATTTATTTAAAAGAAAGTTTGCTGTTGTCAGCGTTCTTTGCAGGGCTTCATATATATGAGCATAAAGCTACAATCTCACTCTGCAGAAGAGATGTGTTTAAGGTTTTTGTAACATCAGTAAGTATATCTAATACTTTGCAATACCACTTAAAGAATTCTGATGCACACCTTTTAAATTCAGTTTTGTTTTAAAATAGGTCTGTACCAAAAGATAAATCCTATACAAATTATTAGCTCTTTGGTTTGTAGCAAAATGCACAACATTGGGAAAAATACCCCAGGTTTTCTATAGTAGCAGCATTTCTCATTTGCCTTTATCTTCCTCCAACTCCTGTTTGCCATATTTCAACAAAGCAATTACTTAGTTCTTATTAAAGTCTGTGAGTACTAAATTTATCCTTGATGCTAAGGACATGCTTAAGTGCTGTTCTGATTTGGAATGAAGTATTAATCAAGGAAAACATTCACTGCAATAGTTAACAGAAAGCTGCTGGTGATCTTTATACTGTCATTGTCAGCTGTGCTACAGTAGGTGTTTCTTGTGTCTGTACTTTTAATAGTGCTATAAAGTTGGTCCATTTTGTTAAAATAAAATCAAATTGGATAGGCAGTACATTATTTTATAGATATGGATTTGTTATCTAGAAATTGAAAGTGTCATTCAGATATTCATTGTGGACATCTAGATTTCAGTATCTTTATGTGAGTAGGTGCCTTAAGTTCTTGCTGTCATCAGTGGTGGTATAGTTGAACCTCATACTGGAGCCTAGGGAACTGTTCAGTTTACCCTGAAGTCGAATACCTCTTCAGGCTCGTTTGACCATGTTGATTATCAGGGGTGATTTACTTGCCAAAAATAGGCATCTCAAGCTGTTTGTGATCCATAGAGTATATGAAGCATTTTGTTGAGGCTAGTGGATATGAAGGTTGACCTCTGTGTTCTGGAGGTATTTTGAGATATTCCAAATGGTACTAGACAACAAGTGAATCAAGCAGTGGTACGAAAATTGCCTATAATGGACATTTAGATAATTGACAAATTCTGCCCTTGAATTCTGGCTCATGGTCATTACTAATACCTCCTTTACGAGGAAAGGCTGAGGGAGCTGGGTGTCTTTAGCTTGGAGGAGACTGAGGGGAGACCTCATTCATGTCTATAAATATGTGAGGGGTGGATGTCAGGAGGATGGAGCCAGGCTCATCTCAAGGTCATCTACTGATAGGACAAGGGGCAATGGGTGCAAGCTGGAACAGAGGAGGTTCCATGTAAATATCAGAAGGAACCTCTTCCCAGTGTGGGTTACACAGCATTGGAACAGGCTGCCCAGGCTCTGGAGAAGTTCAAGACCCGCCTGGATATGTTCGTGTGGGACTTAGTCTAGGTGGTTCTGCTGTGGCAGGGGGATTGGACTAGGACCCTTCTGTTGTTTGTGGAGGAGGTCATCATATTACCGGAAGAATTCCCGGCTTTATGCAATCTTGCTAGGGCCTCCAGTATGGGTTCTCTGTCCCCTATATCCTTATTGGACCGGTTGTGTTCCAGTAGGGGCTCATATCTATTACTCAGTGGTAACTGAGAAGGTGAGGCAAGCAAGAGTGGTGCTTACCTCCTGCCACAGCTCTTGACTAGACTCCACTCACCCCTTCTACTTTAAATTCATATGGATAGTTAGAGATGGAGCTTTTGACATGACACCTTCAATGTGCATATGGCAATTTTGACTTTGTTTTACGAAGATAGACCAATTCCAACCTGGTCTCCATAAGCTTGTTTGGTATCTTCAGCCAAACATGAACCACTGCCATTAAAATCCAAGGATGTTACATGGTCTGAAACCAACATGAGAAGAGAATATGCAGTGTGCCAAGAAACAAAGGGCAAGTTACAAAGTAGAAACATCAGCAGATTACTGTGCCTCTGCGGCTTCTGCTGAAAAGTATATTTCCACAGGGGTAACACTGTCACTACACCTCCAAGAAAACTCCCTGAGTTTCTCCTGCATAATCTCCTGTGTGATCTAGTCTAACAGACGGAATGGACTCGATGATCTCCAGAGGTCCTTTTCAACCCCTACTATTCCATGATTCTATGAGGTTTCTGCTCCATGCCTCTTCATCCCTCT
This sequence comes from Upupa epops, assembly GCA_013397515.1. NCBI lineage: Eukaryota > Metazoa > Chordata > Aves > Bucerotiformes > Upupidae > Upupa > Upupa epops. The sequence goes on along the minus strand of VZRI01010384.1, from coordinate 81,932 downwards.
AAGGGACAATTTATTCCCATGCTTCCAAGATATCTAGCAGAGTAAGATCTGGGAAGGATATTTACATCAGCACCTGCTCTTTACCTGCTTCTTGCCTTGACTTAATTCAGCTCTAAATTTGCATAAAGATCTTCAAGCAAACCCTAGATGGCCATTTTCACCTAAGATGCACACAAATAATCCCAAACTTTAATTTAGTGTAAGTGTTTTGAAGTTCTGATCACTTAAACAGTAATCACTGAAGCCCTTTTGAGTATCATAGAAACATTAGGGATTGGAAGGGCCAAGGCTCCTGAAAGGGATGGAGGGCCAAATATGCAGAGCTGACCCTCATCATAGGGAAGTCTGCAGTCTACCTGGAGCCTGACTCAGGGATATCACTAGGATGCTCCCTAACCTGGTGAGATTAGATTACTATTGCCCACTGCTGATGTTCCAGGCAGGTGGGCAGGAAGCTTTATTCCATAGCCTGAGGGGAAAGAAGAGGGACTACAGGGCCTTGGGACATTTGGTAAAAGAGTCTGGGGCACAAATTGTGTTTTCCCCACTACTTCCACTTTGGGGTGAGGACACGGGCTGGAATAGAAGGGCTCAGTTCATTAATATCTGGCTGTGAGACTGGTGCTACAGGGAGGGCTTTGGGTTCTTTAATAATGACTGGTTCTGTAAGACACCAGATCTTACAGGTTCACATGGGAGAGGTTTATCCCAGAGGGGTAAAAGTGTTCTGGGGCAGGAATTGGCAGGGCTCATTCAGAGGGCTTTAAACTAGATTCGAAGGGGGG
>VZRI01010384.1:42298-80807 GCA_013397515.1 Upupa epops | reverse complement strand
TGGTTGCAGTGATCATGAGATGGTGGAGTTTAGGGTCTCGTGTGGTAGGAACAGAATACCTAGTGGAATCACAACCCTGGACTTCAGGAGGACCAACTTTGGCTGTTTCAAGCAATAGCTATGGGAAATCCCATGGGACAGGGTAGTGGCAGGGAAAGGGGCCCAAGGGAGCTGGTTATCATTCAAAGACCACTTCTTTGAAGTACAACACAAGTGCATCCCAACAGGAAAGAAGTCAAGGAAGGGAGCTAGAAGACCTGTGTGGTTAAACAGGGAGCTACTGCGCAAATGGAAGAGGAAGAAGAAAGTCTGTAGGTCATGGAAGGAGGGGATGGCCATTTGGGGTGATTATAAGGCTCTGGTGAAAGAATGTAGGGATGCAACTAGGAAAGCCAAGGCCTCCTTGGAATTAAACCTTGCAGGAGAGGTCAAGGGTAACAAAAAGGGCTTCTTCAAATACATTGCAGGTAAAACTAAACCGAGAGGCAGTGTGGGACCCCTGCTGAATGAGCTGGGTGCCCTGAAGACAGAGGATACAGAGAAAGCAGAGATACTGAACAACTTCTTTGCCACCGTCTATACTTCTGTAAGCTGTTAAATCCCAGACTGCTGAGGCTCCAGAGGAAGTTGAGGCAAGAGAGGAGCTTGCCTTGGTTGATGAGGACTGGATTAGGGATGAGTTGAGCAAACTGGAGGGACATAAGTATATGGGCTCTGATGGGATGCACCTGGGCATGCTAAGGGAGATGGTGGAAGTAATTTCTAAGCCACTCTCTGTCATCTTTTCTAAGTCATGGGTATCAGGAGAATTGCCTAGAGACTGGAGGTTAGCAAATGTCACTGCAATCTTCAGGAAGGGTAAGAAGGAGGACCCAGATAACTAATGATTCTAAAGCCAGCTGATAAATGAGGCCTCTTGCATTATTTGAACAGGAATGAGAAAAGTCAGGAATAAGTATATGAGTTTTATTATAGGGAGTTATAATAATGGAAGGCTTTTTGATATGTGTTTGTGTGAGTTGAAGTGCAATGTGTTTGTGCAGTGTGTCCTGGTTTAGATTAATTAATAATAATACCAAGCAGGTGCTTTCACAAGAGTAATCTGATGGAATCCTTTGTGTATTTATTGTTTTCTGATTCTGTTGCAAATCTGTGTCAGCTCTGTCACTAAAAATGAGCACTTCATTACTGTTTTCACAAAACTATTTTGATACTCCTGAGTTCTCTACATGTTATATATATAAACCTTTGTAAACTTGGATTTATTTACTAATTGTTATATTTAGTTACAGCATAAACCTAGCTGTAGAAATTCTTTATGCATATATTGAGTAATCAGAAAATTGTTTTTTAAAAACAATCAACCAACCAAAGCAAAAATACAGTCTTAACAATGTCACTAGTGGAGTCCATAATCCACCCAATTTAATTCCAGCAGTTGAGCCTGAGAAGGATAGTTAACTGCATTTCAAATAGTAATTTTCAGCACCTGCTTGGCTCTTATTCTTTCTGATAAACTAGCATAGTTCTATCAAGATAAAACACATGGTATTCACTGTATTTAGGCATGCTTAGAGAGGCTAGTAAAATTGACATAGATCCCCCTCTGAGACATCTTATGAAGTCTGCTGTTGGCTGAATTTCCTGGGACTTACCTCTGTGTAGGTTAGACTGGTAAAGAACGCACTCTGTAAAGCTGTTTCATTTTCAAAATTCTACTTGAACTGATACCTAGACAATTTTTTCCATGCTTACTTTGTTTTCTGCATTGTTATTCATTGATTTTTTTAAACAGTTATTTTTAAACACCTACATTTAGAGCATGTACAGCAACTTAATGTACAGCCGCTAAATGCAGTCAGAATTGTATTGTTTAGGTCAGAAAATACCTTTAATATCATTGAGTCATAGAATCATAGAGCCATTATCGGCATTTAAGAAAAATCTATGAATTTTAGACAAATTTTCAGTAATGGGGTTTTGAAATTGACTTGACTGGAACCTGGACATTACTAGGGCTCCCTCAGGGATTTGTTTTGTAAGACTTCAGCGGGTTTCCCTGTGTTGTTCATAGAATCATTAGGGATCGTAGGGGATCTCAAAAGATCATCCAGTCCAATCCCCCTGCCACAGCAGGACCACCTGGGCAGCCTGTTCCAATGCTGTGTAACCCACACTGGGAAGAGGTTCCTTCTGATATTTATATGGAACCTCCTCTGTTCCAGCTGGAACCCATTGCCCCTTGTCCTATCACTAGATGACCTTGAGATGAGCCTGGCTCCATCCTCCTGACACCCACTCCTCACATACTTATAGACACGAAAGAGACTCAGCTCCCTCAGTCTTTCCTCATAAGGGAGGTGTTCTGCTTCCTTCATCAGCTTCCCTTGTGAGGAGAGGCTGAGGGAGCTGGGTCTCTTGAGCTTGGAGAAGAGGAGGCTGAGGGATGACCACATTCAAGTCTGTAAATATGTGGTTTAGGTGATCCTGCTGTGGCAGGGGGGATTTGACTGGATGATCTTTTGAGGTCCCTTACGATCCCTAATGATTCTATGAACAACACAGGGAAACCTGCTGAAGTGAGCCCTGGTGATGTCCAGGTTCCAATCAAGTCAATTTCAAAACTCCATTACTGAAAAATTGTTTAAAATTCATAGATTTTTCTTAAATGCTGGTAATTTCAGTGGTAATAAGTAGTCTGACCATTACAGAAACTCATGGGAGTTTGCAGACCTGCATGTATGCTATAATTAGTGTCTGCAGTTGTGTGCAACTGGGCTGTTACAGACTTTTCCATGTGTGTCAACAGTCTGAGGTATCAGAACAGCCCTGGGAGTCTGTCCCTGCTTTGCTATGCAATAGGTGAGGTTTCAGTTAGGAAGTGAGCAGCACTGGGCCTGCAGTTGTGTAGCTCATGACACAGTCTGGCTGAAACAGTAGTGATTCTGCTCAAGACTATCTTCTGTAAAAGCACCATTGTTCCCATTGTTCCCTTTCATTTCAAGCAAGAGTTGAAAGTAAATGAGATGCTGCTTTGAGTCATAAACAGGAACTGTCTTGGTGGAAATTCCAAACGCTTCACCTCAAACAATGTCTAGGAGAGCAACTTTGAACAAAGCAGTAGGCAGTCACTTTTAAAGCCTCCTGAGGATGAATTCTGTGTTGAAGAAAAGATGCTGATGCTCAACATGAGGTGTTTGAGTAGAAAGCAGTCTTTCCATAACAGTGTACCTGCACTGCAGAGTAGTACTGGCCAGTAAGGAGTCCACTTCTGAGGTGAACAGAATGGATGGCAGATTCTTCAGTAACTTCAGATTGTTTTCACAGAATCACAGAATTATTGAGGCTGGAAAAGACTTCTAAGATTATTAAGTCCAGCCTATGACCTAATGTCACCATTTTGTATAGATCATGCCACTAAGTGCCACATCCAGTCTTTTCTTGAACACCTCAAGGGATCGTAACTTCCCTGGGCAGTACATTCTAATATTTGATCACCCTTTCTATGAGGAAGGGCTTCCTAACATCCAGCCTAAACCTCCCCTGGCATAGCTTCAGGCTGTGCCCTCTTGTCCTGTCACTAGTTGCCTGGGAGGAGAGCCCAACCCCTACCTGTCCTGAAGTCATAACTTCAGGTAGTTGCAGAGAGTGATAAAGCCCCCCTGAGCCTTCTCCAGGCTAAACAACTTCGGCTCCCTCAGCCTCTTTTTGTAAGACTTTCCTTCCAGTCCCTTCACCAGCCTTGTTGCTCTCCTCAGGACCCACTCCAGCATCTCAGTATCTTTCTTGAAGTGAGGGTCCCAGAACTGCAAATAGCACTGGAAGTGGGGCCTTACCAGTGTATAGGTGGAGAATTACATCCCTAGTCCTGCTGGCCACACTATTTCTGATTCAAGCCAGGATGCCACTGGCCTCATGTGCCAGCTGGGCACACTTCTGACTCAAATTCAGGCAGTTGTCAGCCAGTACTCCCAGATGCCTCTTCGCCAAGGCCTTCTCCAGCCACTCATCCCCCACTGTGTAGTGCTGCAGGGGGTTGTTGTGGCCAAAATGTAGGAGCCTGCGCTTGGCTTTGTTAAACCTCATTCCATTGGCCCCTGTCCGTTAACCCAGCCTGTCCAGATCTCTCTGCAGCATCTTGCTTCCCTCCAGCACATCAACACTCCCCCACAAGTTGGTGTCATCCACGAATTTACTTTGTAGATTTGATCCCCTTGTCCAAGTCATTAATAAAGATGTTGAGTAGAACTGGGCCCAGCACTGATCCCTGCAGGACACCACTGCTCACTGGGTACCAACTGGATGTGACACCATTCACAACCACTCTCTGTGCCCAGTCATCCAGCCAGTTTTTAACCCAGCAGATGGTGCACCCATCCAAGCCATGGGCTGCTAGTTTGTTCTGGAAGAGTAGGTATATATTTATCAAATGCTTTATTTTAAACATAAAAGCTTTATGTTTATCCAATGTCTACCATATTGTAGGAAGAGGACAACTTTCTGCATTGTTCCCTCACATAGTGGTAGAAAAAATTCAGGATGGAGGGAAGTTTGCTGTAGACTGTGTGGAATTCTTAAAATACAACTTACTTTTGCAGAACCCATTCACTGTGTGAGGATGCATCTTCAGAAGTGCAGACAGTCATTGCTATGGAGGGAGGACATGTATCTGAAGCCCAGAGGAGCTCATTCACGGGCAGCGGAGCAATGGCAAGGTAACATGCTAACACCATTTCAAGCATTAAGATCACAGTTTGGAGGTAAAGTAAGAACCATCACTTTGCAAAGAAGATTGATGGAGTTCAGCTAAAGAAAGTTTATGCAAAGTTTCTGTTTTTGACCTTGGTTCTGAACTCACTGCTTACTCAGTGTTAATAAAAATCTTAGAATCCTAGAGATGAGCTCACACAACACACAAAAGTGAATTATTTTTGAGTTATCACATCTGAAAATATATTGAACACTGGTGAAATGCATGAAGTGAGGCCAGTGTTTGGTTCTGGCTGATAGCTGATCAGTGTTTGTTTCCTATACACTTATTTATAGGAATTTATAAGAATTACATAAATGTAGAAATTTACAGGAAATGTATATGTTTCCATACATTGTTCCTTTGTTTGTAGATGGCCCTGGCAAGGGGGAGGCAGGGACTGTTGAGTTGGGAGTGCAGGAATTTTTCTAAGTTTTTAAAATCCAGTTGTGTTTGTAATGGTTTGGGAGCCCTGGTCAGCAAAACCAAAGTCAACCATTTGCTTAAGTCACTAGGACTTAAACACAAACCTGAAGCAGAGCTTATAGTGCCTGCTTTAAGTATTTCCAGATGAGACTACAGAGCTCTGTCTTCTGATACTACTGTTGTACACACTGTACACTTAATCATTCTATATTTCAAGAAGCAAAGAAAAAACTAATATAAAACTAGAGTAAAGAGTTTTGTTTACACTTCAGCCTTCTGAATGGTGGAGGATAAACTTGTTTCAGTGTTAGATAGTGACACCACTGTATGTAGATCACAAAGTCTGAGAAGTTGGTTTTGGGTAGGTGGTATGTTTTGTGCCAGTATAAATCACACAAACATATTAACTTCTATTGAGAACTTGCATTTTAATCTTTGTTTATATTATTTACCCTTTTTCAAGATAGTTGGACTTACATGTATGTGTAACTACAGCTACTTATGCTCTGAATATATAAGGAAGCCTGGGATGAAATCATGAATGCTTAGCAATGTGAATATTTTGGTAACATAACATGCTGCTTGAATGCAGATTCTCAAGGATCAAAGACAACGGTTTGATGGACCTCACTGAGGGCACTTTGAAATGTAAAGGATAAAAAAGAGGAAAGTGATATAAATGGCAGATATCAGAAAATTCTGTTTCTTTGTTCAAATAGGGAAGCTCTACATCTTACATGGTAAAACGTATTTAGTCCTTAGCTAACAGGTCTCATCAAAATAGCTTCTTTTCTAATGGAAGTACAAACATCCATGCTAGTTGTTTTCCGTACTACACCTTATTGTGAAAGCTGAGTTTTGTTCAGGCAAAAATAAAAATTCTGTAGCTTAGTTTTATTTAGTGGTTCTTGAATAGAGTAAGAAATCAATCTCAGATGTGGTAGGCTTTGAATTATCTTAATAGTGGGCAATTGTAGAGGATTTATATCTTGCTGTCTTAGTATAGTGCTGAAGAACTTGAAATACCTTTTCTATTTTCTGATATGTAATATTATTCCTGCCTTTTTAGTCCTTTTTATTTCAGGGTAAGAGAATCTGTGCAGGATTTATGAGGAGTTGTAGTTAGGCCCTTGAGGACTGCAATCAAGAGGCAGATAGATGTACTTTACCATAAGAAATTGTTCATATTGATTTCTTTGTGGATTGATATAATACTGGCTGATGCAGAGAGAATGTAAAGAACTTTTTTTTAGTAGCCCAAGGTCTCTGTAAGAAGTGAAGCATTGTTTGGGATTTCATTATGCTGATTTTTAAGTCAAGATTGTGGAATTGGAATTAACAATGCCTTTGTTCAAGCTGGACTGCTGGTAGGATACAATATAATATATTTTGTGGATAATAAATATAATCACTTCTGTATATTTCAGTCTCCATTATTTTCAGTTTTTCAGAAACATGTTTCATTTTGGACCCAAAGCATTGCAAGGGTTTGTAATGTGAATAGTGAGTAGATACATCACAATACAGAGATAAGATTGTGCTATTGTGACTTTTTGCTTGTCTCATTTCAGTGGTTGGCTACAAATTTAGGATGAGAAAACAGTGCTTCTTAGGTACATGGCAGGTTTATATGCGATAGGCAATTAAAGGCAGACAGACCTTGTAAAGTAATGGGGAAAGTGGCTGAATTTTTATCAATCCTAATTTCAAAGTCCATCCTCCCACCAACAATTCAGATTTTGTTTCTAGTGTGTGTAGCAGCCTTTTAAAATGTACTATATTGTGTCTCCTCTTATTGTCAGGCCAGGTTTCCCCTACTATCACATATTACCCAAAATTTGCTGAAGGTCAGCTGCCTCACCCCAATCACTTGGGTAGTCAGTCCCCTCTTGACAAGAATTATTTGTCTGTTGCTCCTGAAGTGGTGGTACAGTGGACTAGGAACTGGTTTGTGAGGCACTTTGCTAATGCACTGCAAAGGTGATGTAGGAAATGGTTCACACAGTTAATCCATTTAGTTTAATTTTGTGTCAGGTAGAGAAAAAGGCCTCCTTGGCTACACTTTGTGAGGATGATTTCAGCCATCTGGTGTTCAATGCTCTATGTCTCTTCCATGCAGGCTGTCACGATTTGTTGTATCTGTGAGGTCATGGGCCACAAGACATTCGCACCACGAAGAACAAAGACCTGATTCTTTCTTAGAACGCATCCAAGGGCCAGAGTTTGTAGAGGTATCCAGTAGGCAAGCTAACATCCGCTCCTTCTTGGGTATCCGTGAGTGGCCTGGCGGAGTAAACAGGTAAGAAGATATGTTTATACCTTAAATGAAGATGGCTGAGGTTATGGTATTTTCTTAGTGATTAGGATGTAAGTTTTATTTTAAGAAGAGTGTAAGGAGCTTATCATGGGAGATGAACAGAGTATCTAATGCTGCCTGGGATTACAGCTTTCAGCAGACTTTCTCTTTCCCCCTCAAATACACTATGCCAAAGATCTTGAAGTAAAGGATCTTGATTCTGCTGCTTCAGGCAGAATGGAATATTATCATATTGCTACTGTTGCAACTTCGTGTTGCTAAACAACTCTCTACTAAGGATGAATGCAATTTTCTATTCCAAGACACTTGGATGTCGCTAGTTGTGTTTTTTCATTAATGTTATGCACATTATCTGCAAGTATTATGAAACTACAAAGAAGTTGTTGTGTAGAATGTGTCCATGCTTTTTTTACCTGCTCAGGAGTTCAGCTGCCAACATTACAGAAGGTTTCTGGTGTAGAAATGGGAAAATCTTCAGGTTGCTGACTTTATTTATAAGCATGTGCTCATTTTTCGGTGTGGAATTCAGGTTCACTCTTACCTTAATTTTTTTCTAATAAAACAACAGAGACTTGAAAGGGAAACCTTTATGCGTTTAAAGTCTTGATTTTGTGAATTACTGTTACTTTAGAAATAGTTTTGAATTTAACTCCAGCAAAAATAGGAAAATAAGTTGATGTTCTGTTTGGTAATATGCTTTGAAGGATAGACTCTCAGGTTTTTCCACAGTTAAAGATTGGTAGACAAGCAAGTAATAAGTCAATTTGCAAAGAAATCTCAGGTGGAAATTTTAAAACAAGAAATTTTGAAGGTCTGTGCTTGATACACATTACCCTGATTTCTTGTCTAGCTCAGCCTTACTATGTTCACTTGTCCTACTCCTTAGAAATTCAGCTTGAAAGCGGATTTTGTTGAATTAGCTGGACTGTTCTCTCATTTTTCAGATTCTGGATCAGTAGGAAATACAGATTTTAGGTAAAACATCGATCCGGACCAACTAACTCCTATATAAGGCTATTAGAAGTGAATTCGTGTGTATCCATCCTTGCTTCCTCAAATTTGCATTGTTGCCACATGGTAGTCATTCCAAGTTGTTCTATCCTGAATGCTTAATTCTGCAGCAGTGGTAACTATGCCTGTTACTTATCCACAAGCCTTGACACTGCATCTGTGAAGAAGACTTGAAAGGATTGAGGAAAGCTTAAGATAGTAGCCAAATGAGTACAGGGTCAATAATAATGAGATATGTGTTGCCATGCACTAATATGTCTGACAATAAGCTTCAGACATCAGATGTGGTCACAAATGTGTCTGCCAAGCACATGGTAAAAAGAAACCGGTGCCTCGAAATAGTTATGCAAAGGGGCTTATCACTGCAGTCAAAGTTGACCTTCCTAATCTTATCAGTGCGTATGTGAGAAGCTAGTAAGTCAGTCTGTCATGTCAGTAAACACATGTGTGAAATAACAGCAGTCTTTACACTCTTTTAATATGTTCTGTTTAACAGTCACTGGCCCTTGGCCAGGCTTAATGTCAACTATAGCAACAACACCAATGAAGAGTAAGTACCAGTAACTTCCAGACATCTTTCTGCTACTAGCTCCTCTCTTGTTCCCTATCTAGCCTAGTATCTCTAATATAAACTCCTTATCTCTTCCTAAGCCTTTCTTAAGGATATAATTTAATTATAAAGAAAAATCTAGTTTTCATAGTATGAAAAACATTCTTTATGCTCCCTGTGAATGTTTTGTCTGAGTTACACTTACTTCTCAACAAGTGAAGCTGATTTGATTAAGCGTTTAGTTCCTACCTCCTCTAATTCAGCTGGCTGATTTTACTGCATTGATTTATTAATTCCTCAGTTTTCAAGTGAGGTTCATGTATTTGTTTTCTAATGGTGATTTTCCTCTTTTAATGTACTAGTCCCCTTATGCAAATCAAGTGCCCCAAAATTTCAGGTTGCCAGATGAGACATCAAGAAAACACTTAGGTGTGTGGTTTAAATGAAAACCAACCATCTTTTTTTAAATATGCATTTCAGTTCAGCAGATACTGTTGGTGTAGATAGAGTGACAGGTAACATAATAAGGCTTCATTGCAACTGAAGTTCTGGCAGAAGCAGTCCTTTGAAGTCTAGTTTAAATATTTGATATTTCACAGCCTTACACCAAAGAGAAATATGAAGAGCTCCTGTTACTTACAATCTGATGTTTGTTGCATGTCTTAGACCACAGTTGTCTGCAGATAGCATACCCACTCAGTAGCATCCAGCAGCAGCCTGTTTTCATGCATGAGTCAGGTTACCTTTCTTCATTGCTTTCTGGATGAATACACAAATTGCAAAGAACCAGGACAGTTTCTGATTGTGTCCGAAGTATTTTCAGGAAACTCTTGTTTTTTACCTCAAATACCTCCACCACAGGCCAGCTCCAGCTACATTTTACATGGTGCTGAAAAAGCTTTGTGCATATAACTGAGCAAGAGTTCTTCCTGTTCCCAATGCAGCTCTTTTGGTTTGGTTTGCACAACCTCTATTCAAACAGAAAATTAAGAGTGCAGTGAACAGTGGCAGAAATGCAGACTTTTATTTAGACTGGTAAAAAAAAAGTACTAAAAGCCTGGAGCCTAGCCCAGCCATTCAGGGCCCAAAGGACTGATTAGGATGGAAATCATGCTTTCTCACTCTGTTTCTGACAATGACTCATGAACCTCGGGCAAAACTTTCATCCTTCCAATGGTTCGTGGTTTTTAAGTGAAGACAACATTTGTCTGTCTACCTGCCTGACAGTCTGAAATGTACTTGATTTGTAAAGTACTTGACAGATGAAAATGCAAATATGTGACTCATTCAATTTCTCACTCAGAGTTTCAGTAGGGGCTGATGAAGATATGTTTTCTAAGTTTGAAGATGTGTGCTCCTCTTGATGTGCTGGAATGGGTGCCACCAGGTTGCTGTGAAAGAGGACAGGCACAAACAACAGTTCTATTAGTTACTGGATTTCAGTTTATTCAGTAACACTTTAGAGAAAAAAACACGCAGGTCTTTATGAAGCTTTGAATTTTTCATTATGTTAAAGACCTAAGAGTGCCTGCCCTTGGGGAACCATAGGTAATACTTTCAAGTCTTTGGCCAGCCTTTTTCTCTGAGGGACTTCCACTGCCAGACTACAAGTAGGTGGGAATATGATAAATTGGGAAATTCCATTACAAAATGATGAACAGAGGCCCAAGAAATGGAAGAATCTGACTTACGGAAATACCCACAGTTGACAAATGAGTTTGTAGGAGATCTCAGGCCAGAGAAAAATAAATACTTTCATTAGATGCTGTGTCAGATAAGGGGTTATTCCTGTTTAAAAACAAAAACAGGAGGCGATTGGAATTGTCAAAATACTCCCACCAACCACTGAGACTTCTTGACTGTCTGTCTCAGCCCACTTTTCCCTACGTAACAACATTCAGAAACGTAGAGTGGCCCTACCTATGTTTAGTCATATTTCTTCCTTTCTGGTAAGAATGCCATAGGTTAATGCTAACAGTTGGCCTTGACATCAGATATGCACTGAAATCTCAACAATGTTTTTTTAAATATGAAGGAGTTTTGGGGGCAGATCTGAAAAAGAAGCCATAAAATCCAGGGGGGGCAGTGACAGAGAAATAAATCCCTGAGAGGCATTTCCCACTGTTGTGTAGAAGTCAGCCTTAGTACATGAAAACTCATTTCTCTGAGTTGAGACGCATGTATATAAAGAAGATTAATCAACCCAAAGGTTTTCTTCTCCAGTTATTCTCCCTTGCAGTGTATAATTTTAAAGGTTTCATTGGTGTTGGTCAGATTGGTAGGTATTTCCCTAGACATGGAGGAGTTTTTTAGCAAATGAGTCTGGGCTTCCCCAGGATACCCTGTGGTGCTTCATCACTATGGAAATGTCTAAGGATAAGAATTGTAACAGGTGCTCCTTGCTGATAGGTGAAAGTTACTACTAGACCTATTATACTCACCCTAAAATTGGTGACTGTTGTCTTCTCCCGTGGAGTGCTTCTTTCACCCTGTAACATCCACATTCACAGACAGCATTGCCACTCACAGCATAGAGTTTTTCAGATCTGAGTAACACGAACAAGTGTGCATGTGAAGTATAAACAAACTCGATAAACTTTTGACGTGTTGATTCAAACCCTGTAGACAGCATTTTTAAAGCTTGTTATTTATGCTGTCTTTGCATAAGTGTTGTTGTCATTGAACTTTTAATGACATGAGTGCAAGGGCAGAATCAGATCCAGTCTTGACAGTTCAGAGGAGAATGCATAGCTCCCATGGGAGTAGGAGTCCATAGCTTATATCCAAACCAGATTTTATGTCTGAAGAGTTCTGTTTATTTACGCATTACCGACATACATGGTAGTGTCAGGAGCTTAGACTTTTCTAACCTGTGGGAAAATGTCAGCTTCAAGGAACAGAGACATTTCAAATACGAAAGGGAGAGATCTCAGACTGTGGAGTTTCTGCGTGTGCAAAAAAGTGCTGTTCCTCACCTTAGATGGTTCTTGACCTGTGCATGCAGCAGATTTAGTTCTAAGGTTATTTATTGACAGAATCTTAGGAAAGATGGTAACTTCCTATGGTTTTGAGGAGGATGTCTGGGATCTCTGCAGAAGTTAACATAACTCAAGACTTGTTTGTTCAGTCAAACCTAAGAACGGAGGAAATCAGATTAATCTTTACACCTGGCTTGTCACATTCTAATGAAGTAAAGGCAGTATATACTTGAACAATATGAAAATCCGTATCTGGAATTAAATATTGCTGCTTGGATCTGTGCTGGATACTATGGAATGATAGGATATAATTATATTAAATGATAAATTTTGTACTTTACAGCATTAAATTCAGTTAATAACCATGATTCCATTAAATCTAGGCAAAAATACCAGTGGTTTTATTGAGGACAGAAATTCATGCTTAATGCTTTGAATTCTGTGACAATCGAATACAAGCAGAGCAACTTGGGCATGGCTCCTCTCACCATATATTGACACCTACATCTGAATAAGATAACCCCTTGTTCCTTTACTATTGATGGAAAGAAATAAATGCTATTAGGACACAGGTCATCTTGTAGATGCAGACTATTAAGTATGGACTATCCCATAGATACAGTAGATCTCTAGAGATCTAAAATAAGCTGGCTTGATCATGTTGATTATAAAACATTCATAAAATGACTACTGTGTGGTTAAATGAGATACCTCTTTTCTCTACATTTCCTCTCCAAGGCAACTGAGAAGCCAGAGGTAATTAATTAATTAATTAATTAATTAATTAATATGCTGGTTTTAAAGCAGGGCAAGAGGAAATTCAGATTGATTTAATTTCATTAACATGAAAGTGTCAGTCATTGTGAGGTTTTGGATATGCAAAGAATGTTGATGGTTTGAGCCATTGCAAGTTCTATTAACATTTGGTAGGTTTCTTTTTAAATGCTTGAGTTCTAAAGAATGAAGCAAACTGGAAGAATGCAATTTACATCAACCTGGTATACTGATACTAGAAAAGGTGAAGAAAGCTTGTGAGACTAATGCACAGAATCAGCCAGCTGGTTGCTTGATGTGATAGTGTGGTGGTGTCAGTTTGAAAGGCCTCAGCCTGTAATCCTTTTCTAACAGTTGGATCCCTGTCCTGCTGTGTCCAGAGTCTAGTATAGCTTCATGTACCTTAGCATCCACTGTCTCCCTTAACTGCTAGAATGTTGGTAATATTGCTAAGCTTTGCATTATGTTGTACAGCAAAAAGGAAGAAAAAGTTAAAGAGGAGAAAAAAGAGGAAAAGAAGGAGGAAAAGAAGGAGGAAAAGAAGGAGGAAACGAAAGATAACAAAAAAGATGACAAAAAAGATGACAAAAAAGATGACAAAAAAGATGACAAAAAAGATGACAAAAAAGATGATAAAAAAAAAGAAGAGTAAGTATGAAGAATGAAAGTGTGCTTGTAACACACCTCCTACACTGCAAAGCATGGTATGATATTTCTTCATAACACTGCCACAATTATTGGTCTGTGGGCTGCAGAATGTTAGTCTGACAAATCTTTAATACATTTTCCCTCTTGGAGAGATGTAATGATCAACAAACTTGTTGAATCTTTAAAGTCTGTGTTGAGACTTGTCATTAACAGCTTCGTTGTTCACTACCTCTTATAGCTTTGATTTGCTGCTGAAGGTCACATTTTTACTGTGAGACCATTTATGAGAGCAGCCTGCTTTGCAGATCTGCATAGACTAGAATACCCATAGTGATTCAGAGCAGGCAAACTAACAGTGTGGTTTGGACAAAGCAAGTCTTACATGTAGAAAACGATGAATTTGCTAATAAATAATGACATTGATTAGCATATTTAATTATTTAATATGGTGCAGTTTGTTACTAGTGATTACAAAAATTGGCTTTAGCTGATCAGGAGATGCTGTCTTTCTGCAACAAAATGAGATCATTTGAATGCTTTTGACAGAAATAGATCCCACTCTTGTTTTGTTCCCCCAAAGCAGATCCAAACATAGCACAATTTAGTATTAGTAGTCATTAACAACAGCAGTGATAGCAGGTAAATAACAAATGCTTTTGAGTGGACTTCACAGTTAAAGAGTATGTTAGAATAACACACTCAAGCTGCAAGTTTGTATGTGTGTAGATAACGGCATGTGCTACTTAAATGTAGGGAAATGGAGTTAGGAATCACTTCCGAATTGCATCTGCCTTGATCTCAAAATACTGACTTCCTTAATCAAAGCTTTGTTTGATTGGAAAGCCTTTGTTCTAAGCGTCTTTTTCAGATTCCATTACAGTGTTGTGAGAGACTGAGCTTTGCAGCAGCCCAAGGCATTGTAAAATATTTCAGCAGAGAAAATACAAATTTTGTTTTCTTGAAGGTAATGTACTCTGTCATTTGAAGACCATATTTAATGGTCACCATTTTTGAGACAATTGGTTTGTTCTAGAAGAAATGGGCCAAAACCTGTTGTTGAAGATGTCAAAATAACTATTTTCAAAATTAAAGCTCCTTCCTTTATTGACATTTTCACCTGGACATTCAGCTGACAGCAGGGATAATGCCAGAAATTCACCCAAATAACACAATAAATTAGAATTACATTTTAATGTATTTACATTCCTGGTGACTTGGAAAAGTCACACAAATACATATTCATGCATTGCCTGGTTACTTATTCCCCACACTGTTGTGCAGTGCACATATCACACAGCCATGTTACAGCTGGAATCACATCTGCAGCTCTGGATGTGACCGTGCACTAATACACATTTCCTTCCTCTTATGAAATACAAGACTTCTGCTTGCTGTAGTTTCCATATCAATCTTTTTCATGCTGGGGAAGGGCACTTATGAGCATGATCTACATGTGCCAGCAGCCATACTGTTCATGAAATCTTTAAATTCCAGGCCTGTGTGCTTTATTTTAGCATTTCTTTATTGGTGTGAGGCCAAGGGAGCAGTGACTGTGGAATTTGCCTTTACATAACAATAGATGTTTCAAGTCTAATCACACCCTGTATGTGACTACCCACACAGAGCCTTGCTCATATGAATGTGTATTTGAACATATACGTGTTTTACTCGTTTTAATGCATGCTTTTGCAGTTATTTCCATAGTAGGATTTGTCAAAACCGTAACAATTAATCTGCAAAGGAAGGTGCTGTCTCTGGAAATGGACCATACTGTTCTAGCTGGTATGGTAACAACAAACATTTCACTGTTTTCAGTGGGGGTTGTGTGCAGAAAGGCTGCAGTTTCCACCCTGGGCAGCGTTAATGTCTGTGTTTTTCTTTCCATTCTTACTTTTCCCAAAGTTGCGTCAAGCAAATACGTAGGGTGTGTCGGATGGGATGAAGCTGATACGCTTGGTGTCTATCTGGAGCTGCCTGCGTGGATGCCATCTCAAGAAGCTGTGATTTAATCATGAACAGCCTCTAAAAGAGAGCAAGCCATCAGGTCTCTTCATTGTATTTCCAGTGTAAATTGTACATTTTACTTTCCAGGAAGAAAAAGGAGGTCTATGTTATAGATCCTTCGAGCAACATGTACTACAACTGGCTGACCATAATTGCAGCACCCGTGTTCTATAACTGGTGTATGCTAGTGTGCAGGTATGGATTTAAGGAAATCATAATTTTTAGGTTTCAAATTTAGCATCCTATTATGTTTCCTATGTAAATCATCCTCTTATCTCCATCTGGTGTTTTTTGAGTAGCTTACCTAGGAGATCTGCAGTTCATAGACGCTTGTGGATATACGATACCTCTGGGAACAGATAGCCACGGTCTCTTCTTACCTTTCTTTAAATCCGGTTGTGACTTGCAATGAGCAGCCTCATGAGCGCTGGCTGTGGCCTTTGTGTGCCACCTGGTGGCCAGCTACAGGCCTGTGCCTTGGCCACTATGGACTCGGGAACCACTTCTAGAGGATAGGTCTTGGGCAGTATTGGGTCATCTTAAGTAATCGTACATGATCGCACATCTATAGATGTTTAAAGGGTTCGAGTATTTATTTTCCCCGTAAATGCAGAAATCAGTTGGAGTCAGTAGCAGAGAGCTGTGTCAGATTGCTGGGAGAGATGGGGATGGCTTCCCACTCAGAAACTATTTGGGAATTCTGTCCATGAAGATGTGTGTCTCATGAAACCTGATGCAGGTTCAATGTCAGGGGTATGTGTGTGCCTCTGTGAGTGCTCTCTTGTGGCAGGCATATAGCTGTTCTGAGTTTTGCTTCTGACCTAAACACTTCTGAATTCAAAAGGATCCTGGTGTCTGGCTTTAGTGTGTGGATGCCTAGGCTTACCTTAATTTTTAGTGTAGTTTTCAGCCAACCTTAATTTTTGGTGTAGTTTAAAATGATATTTTTGTGTCTTTGCTCTTTAGAGCCTGCTTTGATGAACTACAAGTTGACCATATTAAATTATGGCTGTTCTTGGATTATGTCTCTGACATCATCTATGTTTGTGACATGTTTGTGAGATTCAGGACAGGTGAGTCTTTCCGGGGTTTTACAGTGTTTTCAGGTATGGCATGGATATGAATGCTGGAAACAAATTCTCACGTGGGGTCTGACCGGTGTAATATCCTGTCTGCAGCAGCACTCGGCTGAGGGAAGATGAAGTGTCTGACCAATGTGGATTGTTTGGACATCCCAAAACCTGCAGTTCACATGTCTCTTCAGTTCCATCAGGGCTCTATTCAGCCAAAAGCAGGCTGAAGAGTCACTACAGCAACAGAGAGCAGGCTGCATGGGAAAGGGAGAAAAAGGGTACTCTGCATGCCACAGTCACTGCAAGATGCTCCTTAGGGTGGACAAGAAACAAACTGCAACCTGCAGGTGCTGCTTTATTTGCCATGTTGTGCAGCCTCCTGCTCAGAAGTGATTGTTGAGTTGGTCAAATGTGAGACGTGGCTTTCTTTTCGGTGTCCAGTCTGCAGCCAGTATGGAATCAGCAGTGTTGTCCCTTTGCCACCGCCTGTATTTCCTGCAGCTTCTTCAACGTCATAGCTTGGTGTCTCACTGCCTGGTGGTGGTGTAGAATTTTGCCAGGAGAGTGGTGGTATGGAGTTAACCCAGGCACCAGCTCTACTTAGATCCTGCCTTACTGAAGGAAGTGTGAACCTAAAGGGTTTGTGAGGACCATGCCATGTTATTGTGTGAAGTGGTTCTTTTGAACTGCGTGTCCCTGTTTCTGTAGTTCACAAAGGGTGAGAAGGTTTTGTATTTGAGCATACCCATCACGTACGGATTCTAGCCTTAAAGGGGAATCAGACTTAAACTGAACAAGGTCATAATACAGGCCTGAACAATGCTGTACAATGATCCATACCATTACATTGCTAGAAAATCCTTGATGTGTTTGGGTGCCTGCACTTTGGTCTGTGCCAGCTAGCACTCTGTTAGGCAGTGTCTGGGGGCAGCTGAAAAAACAGCAGATATTGGGTGCTGTTCATGATGTTGTTTTTGGAGGGGGGCTGGGAGAATTTACATGTGAATAGAAGCTGTCATGGTAGCTGGTCTCTGGGCCAGAAAATGTTAATGTGGCTTGTTCTGTTTACTGGCATGGGTGCAGCCCCAACATATCCCTTGAAAAGGTCCAAAACCACAGTGATCATTATAAAGATGAGAGTTTTTAAAAATCTTTGGTTTACTTTTTGTTTTAAAAATAATTCTGGCAGTTTGACATTAATTGTGACTTGTGACAATTTGCAAACATAATTACAAGACAGAGGCTAAAAGCTCTGTCATGTTGGAAGCACAAAACTTACGGCAAGCCAAATTCTTAAGCTTAGCAAATCCCCTGCTCAGAAGGAGAATCTGTTTCAGATAGCTGCCTTCAGGACAAGGCTGCTGTATTTCGGGTGGGGCAGGGGGGAGGGAGGCTTCACATTCTTTGTGTAGTAACTCTCTGACTAGAAACACAAAAGAAGTGCAAACCATTTTCCCCAAATGAAAAGGAGAATCCTGTCATTTTTTGCGTTGGACTCAAGAGGAAAAGCATGGCTTGGTGTGGGGAAGAATGGGATTTCTTTATCTCAAGGCTATCTAAAAATGTTTCAAGCAATCCATTATACCTATTAATTCTTTAATTATAAATATTCCACTCCTACTTTATACACAACTGTGTAACACTTGCTTCACTTTAAGTTATAATTCATGCCAGTCGCTCATGAGAAATGAGATATATGTGTCTCCCCTCTGCTTTAGCAAAGGTTCCTAAAAGAAAAAGGTAACAAGCGTCCCAGACTAGAGCGGAAAAATGCAGGGAGCACTACGGTAATAACAGGATCATTGCTTTTTATTGTTGTATACCAGCTTTGCAATTTAATTCAAAGATTTACATTTGCACTTAGATATTTTTCATTAATCAGATCCATAATGTTTCCGTGCTTGTATGCCTAACAGCGCAAAGGTTAATGCTCTTACATAGCTGAAATGTAAGTCATTCAGTACTGTTGATAGTATTTTCATTCTAACAAATTATGTGTTTTTATTCTTTGAAGGCTTCCTTGAACAAGGCTTGCTAGTTCAGGATGAAAAGAAGTTGAGAGAGCATTATACCAGAACTATCCAGTTCAAGCTGGATGTGCTGTCTCTTTTGCCGACAGACCTAGCATATTTGAAGTTTGGGTTGAACTACCCTGAACTGCGATTCAACCGCTTGCTGAGGATTGCTCGCCTCTTTGAGTTTTTTGACCGTACTGAAACCAGGACAAACTATCCAAACATGTTTCGTATTGGAAATCTTGTCTTGTACATTCTCATCATCATCCACTGGAATGCGTGTATATACTTTGCAATTTCAAAGGTCATCGGATTTGGAACTGACTCTTGGGTCTACCCTAATGTGTCCGTCCCGGAGTATGCGCGCTTGTCTAGAAAGTACATTTATAGCCTGTATTGGTCAACACTCACACTGACAACCATTGGAGAAACACCTCCCCCAGTGAAAGACGAAGAGTATCTCTTTGTGGTCATTGACTTTCTGGTGGGTGTGCTGATCTTTGCTACCATCGTTGGTAATGTGGGCTCCATGATTTCCAACATGAATGCCTCCAGGGCGGAGTTCCAGGCCAAAGTGGATTCCATTAAACAGTACATGCATTTCCGAAAAGTGACAAAGGATTTGGAAGCCAGAGTTATTAAGTGGTTTGATTACCTCTGGACCAACAAGAAAACAGTGGATGAAAAGGAAGTTCTCAAAAATCTGCCTGACAAGTTGAAGGCTGAAATTGCCATCAATGTGCATTTGGACACGCTGAGGAAAGTGCGTATATTCCAGGACTGCGAAGCTGGGCTTCTCATTGAGCTGGTGCTCAAACTGAAACCTACGGTCTTCAGCCCTGGGGACTACATTTGCAAAAAGGGAGATATTGGGAGAGAGATGTACATTATTAAAGAGGGAAAGTTGGCTGTGGTGGCAGATGATGGCGTAACTCAATTTGTAGTCCTAAGTGATGGCAGCTACTTTGGCGAAATCAGCATCCTAAACATCAAAGGTAGCAAATCTGGCAACAGGAGGACAGCCAACATAAGGAGTATTGGTTATTCTGATCTGTTCTGCTTGTCTAAAGATGATCTCATGGAAGCCCTCACAGAATATCCAGAAGCCAAAAAGGCTCTGGAAGAGAAAGGGAGACAAATTCTAATGAAAGACAATTTAATAGATGAGGAAGCTGCAAAAGCAGGAGCTGACCCAAAAGACTTGGAAGAAAAAATAGAAAAACTTGAAACAGCCTTAGATACACTGCAGACTAGGTTTGCAAGGCTCTTGGCAGAATACAACTCATCTCAACAAAAAGTGAAGCAGAGACTTGCCAGAGTAGAAACCCGAGTGAAAAAGTATGGTAGTGGCACCTTATCAGTTGGTGAGGCAGAGGCTGAGAATCCTGAGGAGAAAAAGCAGTAAAGGAATAGTCACTTTTCCTCTTTTATTGGAGAAGGCTGAAGCACGTGAAAGCCATAAATGTATGTAAATATGTGTGTGCATACGTAGACATGATTATTTTTATATGAACTCAAAAGAAGATTTGTAGCATTTTTAACTGAAGTAGTATTTTCTTGTACATAGAACATTGTCACCTTCTTCTTAGGGGGAGATTTGGCATTTGGGTACTTTTTTGTACTGGGAGTGGGTTTCTTACAAGTCATGCTCAGAGCATCTGTTGTGTATGGGACGGGTAGGTCTGGACACATTGTCTCTTCTGATGTTGCATTAGGATGGTATTGTACTTAACAGCAGAAGGGATGGGTTGGGTTTTTGTAAGGGCTTAAAAGTATTTGTAGGCTTCCTGCTCTACCTTTGTAGCTGTTTATATGCATGGACTGTGAGCTTCTCAGAATCTTTGTTCTTTCACAGTGAAGTGTCTGTGCAAATGGTTGGCAACCAGCAGCATTTACCTGGCCTATAGGGTGTAGCTCTGCATGTGTATGAAGTAGCTGTGCATTGGATCTTTCTGATTCTTTCTCATGAGCTCTGTGCTCTGCACAAAGCACTATGCTAACAAGGTAGCAGGCATCCTTTGAGGCATGACCAGCAACAGCTTTTGCTGCTCTGCAACTGCTTCATCTGAGAAAAAAGTAGGAGTATGTTTTATAGCTCAGCCCCACCCCCACCAGTAAAACCCTCTGCTTGGAAGGGTGGTTTTGAAAGCTCACTGATGGGAGGCATCTGTGGCATCACTGAACTGAGGAGAGGTAAAAATGGTCCTGGTTTGTGCTGCTCATCTCTCTAGGGTCTTGAGTGAATTCCCTCTCAGCCAGTGGGCAGTTCTGCAGAGAGGCCAAGGGAAATGGTAGAGTCACCAGAGGTTTTTAAACCTGCTGTTTGTGGACGTGATTTAAGTGGTGACCTTGCAGTGCTGGGTTGAAGGTTGGACTTGGTAATTTTAGAGGTCTCTTCCAACCAGAAATGTTCTAAGAAACTTCATGGACTGTCAGGATGGGCTGCAGGCAGCTTTTTCCCACATAAAATTTCTGCGAGGCAGGGAGAGCAAGCCATGTATTGTAAAGTCCTTCACAACTAGGCTGGTTGTTTTCTTTCTGTACTTCATTTAAGGATGCTTATGTCACTTCCCTTCCCTATTTGCTGCCAGCTTTTCTCCAAAGGAGCTGCCACGTTATCAGGTTTCCATTGGTTAGGGAGGACAAAGACCACATTCGCTGAGGTACTGCTGACAGGAGACAGATTGTGGTGAGTTTGTTTCTGTTTGCTGCAGAGTGGTCCTCTCTGCCATCGGCCTGACTCTGAGGTGACTACATAGGTCTGGTTCGTTTGGCCTGCTGCGACATTCAGGGTACAATGGTGCTGAGAACGTTTCTTGCACTGGTTAGTTCTTGCTCAGGATTTGCCTTTTATACAACCTCTCTTAGTTTCCTTTGCTCCACTGCATCCACTTTCTTTCAGGCTTCTCTCATCTCTCTGAGGGGATTTCTCTAATATTCTGCAGTTGGGAGGACACTAAACTTTCATCCTTTTGCTGGACAGTATTCTTCTGCCATGTAGGTTCTCCTGTGCTTCAGTACCTTGATGTACTTCAGTCCATTGATTCCTTGCTGACTTCGTAAGAGTACGGAGTAGCAGAGGCCATTCGGTATCTGTGGGTGCTGGATTCTCCACCGCCATTAGGTATTGCCACAGGCTATGCTCTGCCTTTAAGTTGTCCTTGGTCCTGACTCAGAAGTCCTAACAGCACGTGGGAATGGATGGTCTGTTGGAACATGGGTGAGAAACTTCCTGAGAAGAGAATGGTTTAACTAGATGGTAGTGACATGAAAAGAGGCTTTGCTAAACTGGAGTACAGCTGCTCAGGGCAAGCAGCTGTCCCCCTCTTTCTGAGGCTGGTGAGAGAGACAGCTGTGATAGTGACCAAGGAAAGGGGCCTTGCCAGCCACACTGGCAAAGGGACTACCAGGTGGTAGATGTCCACAAGTGGTCCAAGCCTGAAGTGTAACCATCAGTCTAGAAGCCAACTAAACTTAAACTTCTAGTGTAGGCAGGGCTTAAGCTGTGTTAATAAGATTCCTACTGACTAACGATATCTCTGGAAAGCAGTAGACACCTCTGAGTTCAGGTGTTTTGGTCCTTCAGATGAATCTGATCCTTATTTTTCTAAGGGCCAGAGACAAATGGGAGAGGTGAGTGAGGCTGCTTTGGGCAGGAGTATAGTGCTCACTCGTACACTGATGAACACAGGGGTTGTGGTTAATTTTAGGTTGGATTGTTGTGTTGAACCCCTGTAAGTGCAGATGGTACTGTCACAGGCTGCTGAACTTGCAGCTCTCACCTTGTAGCAGAGGCAGGTACTGCACTTGCCCAAGGCTGCTGCTCACTGCTGCATTACTCAAACAGCAGATTGGGTAGGGGTTTCCTAATTATTGTGGTCATGTTCTACATCAGTTATTGTTCTCTGTAAATGTCTACCCCCTGTACTGCAGCTATTCCAGCCTACTAGGTGTCTAGAAATAGAGCTGTTTATTTTACCAAACCTACAACTGCTAAGACAACGCCCCACAAACATAAGACTGCTTCTTTACCTGATGAATCAGAACAGCCTATTCTACCGGTTAAATACACGTTTTCTCTTGTCTTTTCTATGCAGCTTGTTCTGGTTTTCTCTTGCTAGAAAAGAGCTGCTGGCTTCAGTGACTTCAACACAAACACAAAATCACTTGCTTTGACATCTTTTACCTCTGTAAGATGTTTTTCACCCCCTTCTTCAATGTGGCTATGGCATGTATATTAAAATATATTAAAATATTTTTAATAACTTTCAAGCAACTTTGTGGTTTGTCCTGTCCATACCCCTCTGGGTTTTAGTATTTTGTGAGAGACTTTGATGTCTCTCACATGTCAGTATTACCTATACCAGAAAGTTGTCAGCTAGAAAAGAGCTCTGAAGCAACAGAAAACCAGGTAGGAAGGAAGGACAGTGTTGTCCTGTAGTGAGGAAACAACAGACACACAGCTTTGGTCCAGTGCCACTGAGTTTTCACAAACCACACAAGCAGGAGAGCCCAACCACCATGCTCCTGCTGTCCAAGAGGTGGTCCAAAGCATGGCAGACTCCTTCTACCACTGCCATCTATCTCCAGTCTTTTGATTTCCCAGCTCCAGGCAGTGGTCCCACAACAGTGACCACTCCTTGTCCTGAGGAAGTGTTTTCAGCTTTCTGCCACTTGCAGACACACACCTATCACCAGAAGTCCCCCTCCCAAGCATCAATCAGTAACTGGCTTGGGCTAGTCCATCAACCCAGCAAAAAAAAGCAAGGGACAGGGCAGAACATCTGAACACACCCTGAAACTGCAGCTCTCACTTCACACATGTACAGAAGCCAACCTCATAGCCAAAGCTATGGGATGGTTCTGTTGCTTCAAGGGGTCTGTTCTGAGCTAGACACCTGATGGATGAGGCCAGGTGTTTAAAACAACCTGTTGCAGGTAGAAAAAGAAGGTAAATCTGGTGGAGCAGCACCATAGTTTCAGGTGCTGCTTGGGCTGAGCTTTTCCAGGGAAAGGGCCTCGAGTCATGGGCTCTGTTCCCTAACAGCAAGTGCTTTGAGCTTTGCTATTCTCAAAAAGCTTTTCAGCTGAAAGCTTTGCGCTAGAAGATTCAATGAATTGGACAACAGAAATGGTGTCAGTGACACAGCACCCATATTCCTACAGGTCCCTTATACATAGCTGAGGATTGGGGTTAGCGTGACTGTGCAGCAATTCCTACAGAAGCAGATTGGGAAAAATAAACACCTTCGTAGTTATTTGTTTTCTCTTAGGAATCCCCTGTATTTTTATTCTGCTAAGTATTTATTAAGACACAACTGGAAAGATCTTTGCTCTTCACTAAGAAACAAATTGCTCATTTTCCTTTCACCTATGAAAGTGCTGGTGCTTTCTCTGAGGTAGTCCGTACATTCTTGCAGCTTTGGGAGACAATCATTTCTGCACCACTGCCAACAGGCCAAACCTGATCCAGGTTGTCCACCAAGAAAATGCAGTCTGGCTGAATGAAGGAGAGCTGCTCTTCATCCTGAAGGTTTGTGAGAGGCAGCATGTGGACTTGGCTTCAGAGCTCCCTAGATCTTCAATTAATGATTCCATCCTGGAACAGACAAAGAATCAAACCCTTGTTTACAAAATTTAAAATTCAGGAAAACTCAGTGCATGGCCCTGAGAGCAAAATCAGTTATGCACTAAACTGATCTGGCAACTGTACAGACAGCTAAAGCAGAAGACTTCAGCTGTGGCAGCTTTCCTGAGGGAAGCCATCAGACTGAGAATAGCCCGCTCCCCCCAGCCCCATCTGCAGACCTGAGCCTGAAGAAGCTGCTATCTGAGGAGACCTTACAGGGAGGATGGGGAAGCCCTGGTACCTTCCACTCTCTGCATTAGGTGGATGGGAAATTCATGAAAGCCCCAAGGAACCATCTCTGGCTAAAAACAGTCAGGCTTTTTTGTTCCTGAAATTCAGATTTTGCAAGTGTTTCCAGATTACAGATCAAAGGCCAAGGCCTGCTGCTGCCTACTGCTCTGTTTCACCATGGAAAAGAACATTCTGCTCGTTTGTGTTCAGTCCTCCCATCTCTGCACCCTAAATGCTGAGTGAGGAAGAAAGGGAAGAATCATGTTATTTAAGCAAAATGGATTTCTGTAACCTCAAAAGCAGAACAGCAGCGCCCCCCGTTTCAAGAACGAGCACAAACATTAGCTTTGTGAGAACCGCTGCTTCTAAGTGTTTTTCTTCACTAGCTCTACTATTTCTGCTTGACTTCTGCAAGGAGAAAACAGGACATGGTGCCAAATGCTTCAGCTCCCATGTCAAAGGCTGTCCTTTCCTAAGAGGCTGAGGAGGACACTGCACAACGAGATCTGTCTTGTTTGTACAGGTGAATTTGGAGGAGGTTACTAAAACAAGTGCAGAAACAGAGGAACTGAGTAACTGTTGTGATGCTGTAGTAGGTATTCCAGCATGAAGCAGCACCTGCCTTTCCAGAGGAGAGGGAAGCATGAAAGGATTGTTTTTGCTTTCGCACAGCTTGCTTCCAGGGTTGATGAATAAAGCCAACTGTGCTGAAAAGACTGGCTCTTTTTAGGAGAGCCGACTGCCAGTACTCCACTGAAGTACAAATATTTTACTTTCAGAATAGTAACTTCATGCAACCCTCTTCAAAGGGTTCCCTCTGTTTTCAAGTCATTTGTGGATTTAGGCTGTCTAAAACAAGCTGTCTATGCTGTGTCCTGGAAAGTATCTGTGATGGAAAGACCACAGTGTCACCTACTTAATTTTAGGTGACTTGGTGTAAAGTTCACAGTATTCTTCAGGGGCAGATGACAATAAAAGAAAAAAATACATCAGTGTGCTCAGCACAAGGGATATTGCCCTATGAAAACATCCTTTCATCTAGGACACACTTCAGTGACAAGTTTCCCGTATTTTATTAAAATCAATTATATTAGGAAATAATAAAAAGCCCTTAACAGTATCCTGGTAGGTCATCTGATCTTCACGCCTTGCTGCTCTAACACTGAGTGCTTACAAGAAATAACTACATCAGAACTCTCAGTGACATCAAGAAAGGCTTCTCATCTGCTTTGTGCACAACAATTCAGTCACAACTCCTCAAGCTACTGTAGCTTCTATTTTCATTTGATACTACTCAGCACTAGTTATAAACCAAGCCCACGTGAGCAGCAGCCGCCATCCCGCATGCCTCATTGGTTACAGTTGAGCTGTGCTCTGAGTCCTTCCAACGAGCACAAGCCTGACCCCAGCAGTCACCATGTCACCTTGAGAGTCAGCTCAGAGACTTAGCAATAAAGGTAGAACTACGCACAAAGAAAAATTGAGACAACCAGAAAGTGTTTAATCCCATGGGAAAACTACAAATTTACCTGGAGGTAAATGTCTACAGTGGTGTCAGTAAAGCACCTTAAAGCTGACGTCATAGGGGTTGACCTCCTGCTGATCATTAGTGGAACAGAAACCTTTGTCCCACTCTGAAATACAGATGAGCAACCGGGTATAGACTACACTGCAGGCAACCTAGAGGCTCAGGCCATCAGGGTCATCACACCTGTGCGGCATGAAGCTCCTGATTCAGCAGTGAAGACCACTGTTGGATGAGAGGCATGGATTTACTACTTTAACAGAGCATCTGGGAAGGAACCCTGTGCACTTCATCAGTTCATTCCAGCTTCAGCTTTCCTCAAAGCACGGGGTTGTAGAGGGTCTCCTCAGCTGCTGCCTGCTGAACGGAAGACAAGTCCAGTCAGAAGTTCACAAAACACTGTACCTTGGTTAAAAGAGCTCCTCATGGCTGTTTCCTGTAACCTTTTTACCAAACAATATAAGCTTCCATTTTTTAAACGGTGGTGCTCTGCTCATGCAGAACCACAAGCCAATGCACATTTAGAGCTAAATCAGAGCTATTCCTTTACTGCTAGCAAAGTCTGTAGGAAAAACAGACATGGTATTTGTTCAGCACTTAAGAGGATTCTTTCTAGTATACTGCGCCTTCCTGTAATTTTTTAGGTGCACAATGGAACAAAACAGAGGCAAAAGCCTGGTGTCCCCTTCATAAGGCTGTGGTCTTGGCTGTCTACTAGGGTGCAGAAGGAAATGCTCAGAGGCATTTGTCACTTGCCAAGCAAGGTAGTGCTGAGATGCCCTAAGTATTTGTTAGCATGTTAAGGACACCCTGAGGAACAAACACCAGCACACTGGCATCAGACCACTACCTTGAAAGAATCATCTTGTGTTTACTAAGAAGGCATGCCTGTGACACATAAGCATGTCAAAGTTTCCAAGGTAAGCACCGTAGATTTAATTTGCTAAATGCTGTGGAAAAACTGTGAGGGTGAAAGACACTCCAGGTGTGTTGGGAACCCAAAATTAGAACATCAGAAAAACACCTTAAGAAGGTATTTTCTGCACTATGACAAACCTTTCAAGGAACAGAAAGCTGACTGGACCTTCTGGAGGGTAGGAGATGAGCCTGAAACTAAGACTTCAAGATTTATCTATTTTGAGCCTTATTAACTGCTGCTGGACAATTAGTGCATTTCTAAGGAGGTAAGCTTTCAATCCTAAGGAGGTATGGTTTTAATCTGGTGCTGCTTTGGGGATGGCAGCACATGTTTACACAGGAAATAAAGTATAATATGAAGTACTCTTATCTTACCTGAAAACGATCCCTTGAAAAAACATGCTTTTAAAGGCCAATACAATGATGTATTTTAATCTCAATGCTAGAGGAAGATAGAAAAAACCACGGTATTTACAATTTCAACACTTCAGTTGGAGAACTTTGCATGGCTGTCCAGTTATGCCCAGCTTTTGGACTGCTATAAAAAAAAAAAGCCCTACATGAATCAGTGGGGCATAACCACCATCCATAGCTACATCAGAGTAAAACAAATTACAAGGATATAGCTTCACAGTATTAGGCTACTGACATAGCATACCACTCAGCACTATCACGTTGTGGTCCACAATTGTAACAGAACGCCTCAAGGCACTTGGCAAATCTTGTTCTCATCACCTACAGTGGAAGATGCCCCAGATCTGAAGGAATCTGCAAGCACTGAGATGTTGGGTATCTGGTGTCTTCCTCCTCCAGGATACACAGTGAGGTCAAAGTTCAAGAAGGCACACTTCAATTGCCACCTCAAGGTGAAAGATCACACAACAAGCAGCATGTCTCCCTCCCCAGCAAGTTTCAATTCAGGGTCTCTAGCTCTGACTTGGATTTGAGGGGCATGTGGCTGGATCCTTCACTAGTTTGCTTTTGGGGAGCTTTACACATCTGTAACCCTCAAATTACACTGCACTACAATGTATGCTAATCAAACAATGTAATATCCAACTTAAAGTAAGGAAGTAACTGGTTTGGTTTTTTTCCACTGAACCATGGCAGAAAAAAAGTCACTGTTTTATTCAGCATTGAGGTTACATAACATTCATCTGCTTCTATTACTAGAAAGACTCTATTAAAATAGTCCTGAAAGACATATTTTACTTTTCTTCAATGATTTCAAAACTATGCCTCTTAACTGCACCAATTCCACACAGTCACAAGCTGAATCGGTAGTGGTCAGCTGTAGCAATTGTCAAGGCACAAGCTCAGCTCTGCACATCCGCTGCAGCTTGCAGAAAAAAGAGATATGCCAGGTATGTCTGCACTTAAAAATGCATAATCCCTTTATCACACATTGCAACAGGAGAAATTAATGTTAAACACAGGCTATGAAAAGTAAAGGATTTATTTCTGATATGATTGGTAGAGTTAAATTAAAAACCTACTGAATACTTCATGTAGTAGATAAACATAACCTTAGTGCTTACTTTCTAACAGTTCATTTAATGGTTGGAAGTGTACAACATGAAGAAGGCCTTATGTTTAATATTGTTGAATTTTGCTTATTGTTAGATGAGATTAAAATACAGTAGCCATCCCTTTAGATTATGTTGCAACACTGATCATGTGCCTTGATAAGTAGAAAACACGATTCATTAAATAAATGGTGATGACAGAACATGTAGGGAAGACTTTGGATTGTCTATTTAAAACGTCAACACAATAGGCAATTAAGAATAAAACTTCATTTTAAGTGCACTTCCACATGCTTTGTTTATAATATAGCAAAAAAACTCCTGTGTTTTCTCCAAACGCTTCACTCCCTACTCTAAAGCTGTTCAGTTGAAAATGCACTTTCCCCAGTAAACTTTTTTAAAAAAGTAACTAAAATTTCTACCCTTTCATACACTAAGAAATGTTTCCTAATTAAAAACACAGTTCATTACAAGACATGTGAAGACAACATATAGTGAAATGATTTTTTAATTGTTGTGCTGTGCTAAAGTAAAGTTCTCAAGGCTGCAATTTAACATTCCAAGTTCTCCCTTCCATCTTTATTGATTCTCAAGATTTTGCACAGAAACTCTTTGGGGGCTAGAACAGCAGTAATTGCATCACACTGTTTTCCAAGACTTCAAGTTTCAAAAGCAAACTCTTCAAAAAGTACAGTTCTTGATTTGATTAGATACAGGGACAAAAATATAGCACATACTTGAAGGTTACATGGTCTACAAATGATGGCAATATTTTCCTTGGGAGAGTACAGTTTGTTTTCTTGTAAATACTCAAAAAGGCTCAACTTCAAGCAGTAATAAACACAAGCAAAAGTGATTTAACCCTTAAAATAAATATTCAGGAAAACCTCTCTGTACATACAAGTGAAAGAATATGTAACACTTTCACGCTAAAAGAAAAAATAAAGATTTTGTTCATACAAGCAGCTGAAATCTGCTGTTCCAGCCCAATGTCCCCAGTAAAGAAGGGAGGCACAAACACAGGTGACTACTGTAGCTCACTATCTTATGGCCTTTTTTGGACAGGGACATCACCACCATCTCTTTTTTAATCCCTTTTGTCATATTTATTACAGCATGCCAAAACCTTTGGCATATGTGATGGCCTTCAATAACCTTTCTTTAAGCTTTTCTTTGCTTGAGTACTCCGGGAGCAAAAGTACATTAAAGCATGTGTGAGATGTAGGTAGCCTGTAGGGAAAACAAACAGAAAAAAGGAGAATTCAGATCTGGGAGCACACAATACATGAAAATTTTACAAATCCAAAGCAGCAAATTTAAAGAGAATCTGCTTTGCTTAAAGATTCAGCTTTCAGTTCTAAATAAGTTTATGAATCAAAAGCACGTAATTTACTTCCAATTATAAACAAGCAAAATGTATAGACTTTTTTTACCTCTCTGTATCTGGGCCATTTTTGGCGATGATCATCTTTAACTTTCCAAGACCTCCCACAGGGGCTCTGTCTGTGCCTGTTGTAAACTGTAAGAACAATCTTTTCTGTTCATCTGTAAATGAATGGACTATTTCCCAAAATTCCCTACCAGGAAAGAAAAAAAAACAATAAGTAAACCAAGAACTTCCTTTGGTACAAGTGAGAGTTTCAAAAGTAATTGAACTTTGAAGGTTTAGTAATTCCAATCAATCCTAACATCAAGTTTGAAAGTTGTGTTATTTGAGTTATAAACCAAAACTACCAGCAACATATGTACCAAGAAATGAGATTCAGCAGCAGAAATCGGAAATATACCAAAACACTGTGGCTTGACTGGAATTGTTAATTTGGCTGATAACTGGTATCTGCAAATATTCTTCCTTTTTTCCACTAGTATTCTTATTTCATTGGAAATTACAGTGGGAAATCTGAACTGTGACAAAACACTACTTATTTTTACCATTTTCTTAAACACCACAGCAAAAAAAATGCAGGTCTGTCAAAGATTTTCCACTCTAGCAGAAGATAAGTTAAGTAGTTGGCAAAGTCCAGAGGACCGGAGATGCAGTATTTCACTGACCCTTGTCTTCAAAGATCTCTGGTCTTTCTAAGCGACTAGAAGGTAACAGCATTGAAACCATTTCTAATTACAGGAAGTTGTATACATGCAACCTATTCAGTCAATTTAGTTTGTGATCTTATTTTTTTTAAATAGCTGAGCAGTGGTAATTTATTGAAACACTCCTGTTTACACACTGGGAGTTGTTTAACTATAGAGTGTAAGACAAATAAATCAGGGAAAAACCTATTTAAGCCTTACCAAAGTTCACTACAAGCTAAAAGGCAACACACACTATCTGTCCTTTTCTAATGATGATACCTGAATAAAGTGAAAATGCACTTAAGACACAGCTCCAGTATCACAGAAACACTAATTCTTACGATATTAACTTAATTATGAAGAAATAGACATGGGGAAATGCTTTTCATCTTTAAAAACTATGTAAACATTACCTAATAATATGAGAGTCTCTTGTATAGCCACCATCGTATTCTGTGGTTTCTTCTAGTGCTTGAAAATCTAAATTCTGTAAGAAGATATTTTTTTTTAAAAAATGACCACTAATTATATACTTGGGACAAAAAAATCTCCACTTTCAGGAATACATTCAGGATTCTTACCCTACTTCCACAAATAAGTAATTCAATTTCCTCTGGTCTAAATAAGTATTTCAAAGGAGACTCATTGGTGACCATGTGGAATCCTCTCCGAAAGGCCTTGAACTGCTTTTCTACTGATTTATTGAGTATATAGTCAGCATACAGATTGACAAACTCCTGTAACAATACAATTGCCCAAAAAAGTCTTAGTTATTTCAACACATGCCACTTAGAACTATCCCCCCAAAAAATTTAAGTCCCCAAAATGCATTTAATTCTGTAGTTCTATATGGAATATCCGGGCTCAGTTTCAGTAATAACAAAGACCTCAAACAGATCAAATGTCACACCCAGAAGCTACGTGAGCATGCATCAACACTTGCTTTAAAAGAGAAAGCTTTTCTGCTTACAGATATACTGTACTATGGCATTTTTAAAAGGCTTTTAAATCACAAGTGAGACCAAACCTTTACAGAATGCTATGTAATTATTTGTAGAGTATCTAAATATTACAGATTAATGAAAATTAGTGTACCTTTCTATTTTCATTTGTAATAGGAATTTTATCACCGTTTTCCTTTAAATCATGCATCATTGGATTGCCAAAGAGATCCGTATGAGAGATTTGAAACGTTATCATCATATCATCCTCCACACTTCCTTCATACTCTAGCAAGTCTCGCAAACTCTGGTAAAGAACCTAGGAGAGTAAGAAATCCATGTCTGTCATAAATAAGTTTCTATAGAGTTCACTGAGTAATACCAAAAAGGACGAGATCTAATTCAAAGAAGGTTGTTATATTCTATGCCACAAGTCACCCAAGATCTCCCATAACAATTCAAACAAAGGTGTATTAGGCTCAGTGTTTGTAAAAAAAACAAGACAAGATATTAAGGAGTAATAAAAATGGAACATGGCAACAAGTGATAACTCCCTCTTCTAAGCCCACGAGTACCCAGGGATCTTCCTAACTGAAAACCTCAGACCTGCAGATTAAGAGCCACTGATTATCATTTAACTCTTGTGAAACTGTATTTACTTCTGGCATCCAAAACTTGTTATGGAACTCTTGAACTTACATGAACACACATTAAAAAAATATAACCAAAGAACATGCTGTATTTTCTGTAAAATAAAATTCACATGCAGGCTTTTTTCTCCTACATCTTCATTTTAAATCCAAACAAACTTATGAAGCAGTCTTGAGGCAACACAGATGGGGCAGTTATTAAAGCAACAAAACATTTATACACCCAAAAAATTCATTACAAAGTTAAATAGCAAGTAAAGTCAGAATTTGCGAAGTAGAATGTGGAATTACCTGTAAGAGTAACCAAAGAGGCAACCAGCCTTCCTCCCTACTAAGCCTTAGGACAAGCCTAAGACACTCCTGGGAACTACTGGCTATGCAGAAAAGGAACAAATATTTGGTTCAGATATATGTAGGACTCGAGAAGGCAAAGCGAAGGTAAAATCAACAACCTGGGGCAACTGCATTTTTATAGAGAAACAGAAGAATTTTTCCCTCAATGTTTTAAACTTTTGAAAGTTTAGACGTAAGGTCCATACTGTCACTGTCTGTAACCTTTTGACTCTTCCACAGAAAGAGTCACCTTTCCACCTTTAGAAATATCTCTCACTGAGAATGACTAGACTTGGAACTGCTGTTGGAGAAAACGGGTCAACAGCCAATCTATCCTCCATGCTCCATAGGCCTCAGAGTAAAAGCATTGGGAAGCTCAACTGCTACAAATTTTATTTTTGGTTTCAGAACCTCTGAAGCATTTAAGTCACCGATCACTGCTCCTAGGCTATAGGATATTCGTCAGCTGCATCTGTCTTTTGCTTTAGATAAAATCCTACATGAGTGTTACACCTTTGCATGTCTACTGTTGCCTGCATATTTTTTGTAGACATGTACTCCTAGGAATAGATACAAACGGCATAATTTTAAGATTATTTGGGAAGATACTATTAATAGTAGTCTACGTTTAACAGTACTTAGTGAGACTAAGAAATCTAGGCAGTTTGGAAAATGCCAAAGCAAACCAAGGCTTTATCAATGCACAACCTCATCCGTTAACTTGATTATTCTGCTTTCTCCAAACCAGATGTAGTAAGTTTTCACTGCTTGTTAATTTAACAGACTCTTCATACAAGTAACTGGTTATTTCAGTGTAGTTTAGTTCCAGATTAAAGTTACTGCATGGAAAATGCATTAATAAACTCAAAGAACGTAATAAACTTACAGGATGAGAGTCTGCCAGATCACGGAAAGTTCCTTTTTTGCCCATTAGCTTCCTGTAGACAACCATGGGAAAATGCACATCCAGTATACAGTTATTGTAAATAGCCAGACCCAGTACTATGCCAATCAGTGTAAACTGACCCTCAGTTTCAAAAGAGGACGGATTAAACCAAAACAGTTTTGTAGATTCATCATATGTGAACATCCCTGTAAAAAAAAATGATGTTGAACAATTATGGTTACATTCCAATTAAAATTATATGTAAAATACCATTATAAACACCTTTGTATTAGAAGGCCTCTAAACATTGTGAAAGTTACACACAACTTAACAGCAAAGAGAAACTACTCACCTTAGGGTAACTGAAGCTGCTGGAGCCGCTCAAAATGCCATTACTCCATTACCACTAGAATCATGCATGATACCTGTGATGCAATATCATGCACTGCCCACTAAACCTGTACATACACAACCTTTCATCCCCTTCCATTACTGAGGGTGAAGTAACACTGATCGTAACTTGCAGCTACCCTAAGCTAGTTCACCCTAACTTCAGGCAACTTTCACAGGAAGGAATGCTATTTTCATGGCTTGCCACTGTTGAAAGGGTGAGGTTTTGCTTTGCTCCCCTACACCTTCATCTGATTCAGCACTTTATTTCAGGTGACCAATTTCCTGCCAAGTGCACAAGCTAGGCACCTTTCACAGCAACAAAGAACAACTGGCACAGGATGCCAGGAGCTGGAGAAAGCAGACAGAACCATACAGACAAAGTCAAAGAGCCTAAGACTGAAACTAAGACGTCACCTCCAGCCAAGAAATAAAAGTCTGAATCCTCATTCATTGTAAAGAAATGAAATGCAAACACATGTAGAGAATCAGGCTACTCCCCAAAACTGAAGATTATTTATCTCAGTAAAGTCCTAGGACAGGGTCAAGCACACAAGCAAGCATCAGGTGAGGCAACTGGAAATCAGCAACCAACAAGCAGGAGAAACATTAAGTAGAAGCCTACATTCCACTTTCTGAATTGATTTAAGCAACTTCTGGATTAGTGGCACAACAAAAGCAGTGTCTTGTGCTTTCTGAAGCTGATGGAAGAGTTAAAAAGTCAAAACAACTCCTGCCAATGTCTGATATAGAAGATTACCAATTTACCCAGACCCACACCTGGAAATACTTCCAATGCTGAATACAAAATGTCATTTGCTGACCAGTATTGAGTCTAGAGTATAGCAAAGTAAAAAGACACCAGAAGAAATTAGATGCTGCAATAAGAGGAAAATACTTGCACAATGTTGTTAACAATATCATATTAAATTCTTTTTTCCCTTTTGTCATGCAGACTGTTCGCTATAAATCTCCTTTAAATAAAGCTTTAAAGCAGTTTAATATAAAAATACTTGAAGCATAGTGACAAAGAAACTATTACAATAATAAACATACTCCACACATGCCTATCACAGGACAGGTATTTAATGGATTTTCTTAATTTTCTCTAGTAAATGAATATTTTACAAGTCAACTGAAGTCACACTGGGTATATATGTTGGGTAAGTTGTGTAAGCTGTTAATATACTGAAGTGCCATTAATAGGTGCAAAAGATGACTGAATGAAAGCTACATTTTCTGCTTATACACATTTATGCCAAAACCCAATAAATGCTTTTTCCTCCCCCTAGAGTTGATATGAATACAGAAAGTGTGCACACTTTTTTGTATTTCAAATACAGAAATAAAACCTAAAGCATACATACACATGTGATCTGTTGGTCAAGTGTACACACAGGGAATGTATATACGCTAGCCAGATTTAAGACTTCACTTATTGAATAGGAGTAATACAGGTACTCCATAGAAACTTTTAGATAGGTCAGAAATGTAATTCACATTTGTAATACAACTTTAAAGTACTCAGGCTTTCTTATTTTGCCATATTAAAATGTATTCCAAGAAAATCTGCTAATTTAGATTCCAAGTCTCTCTGACAGCAGTTTTCAGAATGAGAAAGTGTTGTCTAAGATCCGTTACACTGTTAAAAGAGCTGCCTTGTATATGATGACAAACAATTGCATAAGTTCAGATTCTGGAGACTCCCTCTTTAAGCTGTTCAAAATTAGCTTCTTCACTAGTTTTCTATGCTATAAAGCTTAAAACTAATGGCAATGTCTTTGTTTATTAAACCAGCTCAACAGAACCAAATTAACCACTGGCCCTCAGCTGTTAAGCTTCCTTAATGGAAACCATCACAGGAAGTACAACGTGACATCAAATTTCACAAAAACTACAAAATTAGTACATGAACTTGGTAGGCCTCAATTCTATTCTAAAATACAGTATTCATAATTTTAAAAAGCATTCCAGTCTTTTCAGAGTACCAGACAATCTGCATATTAAAAGCAGCATATCCTTGGATATAGGCACAGAAACATGACAGACTGGTGAGGGGAGCAAGGGAAGATAGGATGGAAACATACCTTAAAACATAGAGCTTCGGTGCTGTTGTATCAAATTACTCCTAATTCTTACAACCAAATTTTACATTACTGTCACAGTTTGGATCTTCATCCCTTTTAGAAAAACTGAGGCTATTGAATTCTTTTTTAAAGTAGGGGAAGAAAAGGAAGTAGTTCAAACTCACACAATAAAATCAGAGTAGAATTCTAGTAAGCTATTCCTCTTTAGTTTGATTACTAACTCTAGAGGTTAATCACAAAGCAAAGCAAGGAGAAAGGTGAGAGAACCTGCACAGGAGCCCTGCAAAAAAACCCTGTCCTACTGACTTGTATCTTAACAAGTAACTGTAGCTTTCGCTAACTATATGTGAGTTTTCCTTTTATCATTTCACTGTATCAGGATGATAGAAACATAGCAAGCCTTAATGAGCTAAGTACTCTCACGATCCCCAAGAAATCTGGACAGCTTCAGAGTGAAGCAGAAGCAGAGATGCAGAAAGGTACTGCATAACTAAAGAACAGCCCAGGTTAGAAGGGTTCTTGAAAGATCATCTGGTCCAACCTTTCATGAAAAAAATCTGAAACTCATAAATTATTAGAACACATACCAATATCAGGATTGAAGATTTCTTCCACAACCAGTTGAAAAAATTCTTTGGAAACGCCTCCTTCATCTACTCCCTGCTCTCCTTCAAATTCAACATACAATTGCTTCTTCAAGTCTGCAGGGTTTTCCATAGCAATCATCTCTAGCTGTTGGGTGAACATAGAAAGATCTGTTACTGAGTATCAAGCAACTTAGAAGCAAGCAAGTACAAATCATAAGAGTAATATCAGATACCAAATCACTCTAAACTAGAAACACAGCAAGAAAATCAAAACTTTTAGCCCATTAGGTCTGCAAGCCTTCTCCACTCTTACTCCTTTAAGTTAGCACTGTTTTCCACAATATTCAGAAAAAACAGTATGAAGACAAAATGTATTACTTGGGTAAATTAATCTGACAGTGAAAAGATTGCCATGTGATCTACACGTTTGACAAGAGTTTTCTGAAGGGATCAGAGATACATTTTCAGAACGATATGATAATTTACAGCGGAAGACAGACAAGCCTTTGACTAGTAGCTGTATCTTACAAAGAACAGTTGGGGAAAAAACCCCACAATAACCAGAACTAAGACATCAAGCAGAATCGATCTCCTTTCCTCTTCATCCTAATGAGCAAGCCTCAGAAACATCTTAGTTCTTCAGTGCTATTAAACTGATCTACCACACTGCTTTCACAAAAGTGAAAATCCAAGTTAAGGTCACATAGAAGTTGTGGTATTTCATAAGAGAGTTTTATGTCTACATAAAGGCCATGACAAATCTTTCAACTTTCTTACAGAAAAAAACACACTAAATAAAACTATTTCTCATCTACTTATTCAAATGATTAACACATAGGTTAAACCTGTGCAGCATGATTAAACATATCTAACACCATACCTAAGTAGCAAAGAAAACAGCAATAAAGGAATGCACAGGTGGATCTGTACATTTGTCTACCAGTTCTGTACTACTGATGAAATTCACCTCTATTCTATTTTGCTAGTGCAAACCGTACCTACCAGCAGGTGTAACAGCAGGAAAAAACTTCCCTGATATGGAAAACTAGTATTAATACCTAACTGGTACTTAAAACTCCACAGCGTTAATAACTCACTGACTCACCAACTGAGGTGAGCCTTGAAAGCCCCAAGAACAGCTGCCAGACCTATTAGCTGATCAGCAATACTTTAGCAGCAAAACTTAACGCTTTGGTTTTGCATTTTGCCTTTTATATAAATCTGAAAGTTATGCAAATCTTACAGGTGTGCAGAAAGGTTTTGTTCATGAATATGAGAATGATGGAGCCTTAGCCATGTTCCAAATACACTGAGACATTTTAAAAATAGAGGAGCTGCATTTAAGACTGTACAGGTTATACATTCAAGCTGGACAGACAGAATTCTGTCTATTCTAATCTCTTCCACTTACATCTGGCACTAATAAGACTCTGGATTTTATTCTAATCAGAACTTTGCAGTATTTACAACCAGCAATTTACTATTTTGCAACTTCTAAGAATTTCTTGAGTTCTGAGAAAGCAAGTGTTTGTCTCTGCATTTCTTTTGGGATAGCAACCCTTTATCACAGTGTCAAGGCTTTTCTGCATCATAGAAATACACATAATAATGAGTGTTCCTATCTGTACATACAGAGCAATCTAAAAAATATTTCAATGTTACTTCTTGTCAGAGAACTATGACAAAATCAGTGACATAAAGGAAAAACTGCATTAAAAATAAAAAAGGGGAAAGGAAACACAGTTGAGCTATGCTGGCTGGGCAGACTGGTGCAGTACATTGCCTCAGAACTTTGGAGACAGGTAAAAGGATTACCCAAAAGCCATTATTTTGAGTAAAAAAATGGATATTCCTTACAGTAGGTTCTATAATCAGATCTACCCTGCTAAACTGCTCAGTTGAAGGTTGCAGGTTTATTAACTGCTTCTCTGAATATCAATGTTTCAATACTGATGCTTCATAAAAAAAACCTCAGTGGAAAATGCAGTCATGATAGTAGAGAAGCACTGAAATCCAGCAGTACTGCAACACTGTTTTTATAGCAAGGGGAAGTACAAAACTCCGAAGTTGTTTGGAGTTACTTACCTAAACCGGTAGACGGGGACAGGGTACAGTGTAGTTCCCCTGTTATTCAAGAGGCACTAGTTAGAGACCTGCTGATCCATTTGGATCCCCACATGTCCATGG
>VZRI01010384.1:12923-41446 GCA_013397515.1 Upupa epops | reverse complement strand
AGAAGAGCAACTAGAATGGTAAAGAGCCTGGAAGGTAAGCCCTGTGAGCAGAGGCTGATAGAGCTGGGTCTGTTTAGCCTGGAAAAGAGGAGGCTCAGGGGTGACCTTACCGCTGTCTATAACTTATCTGAAAGGTGGTTGTAGTCAGGTGGGGATCGGTCTTTTCTCCCTGGACACTGGAGACAGGACAAGGGTAGTCTTAAGCTCAGTCAGGGGAGGTTTAGACTTGACATTAGGAAAGGGGTTTTTTACTGAAAGAGTGATTTGCTTTTGGAATGGGCTGCCCACGGAGGTGGTTGGGTCACCATCTCTGGAGGTGTTCAAGGTTAGTCTGGATGAAGTGCTGAGTGGCATGATCTTGATGTCAGATGTTTAGGGTTACTTGGTTGGTTTTAGGCTGGACTGGATGATCTGTAAGGTCTTTTCCAGCCTCATCATTACTGTGATACTGCTTAACAATTTCTTTTCTACTCCTAGCTCTTGTTGAGCTGCCTCAGTTACGGCACCACAGAAACTGCTGGATAAACTCAATCTATGTACGCTTGAATTCCTGAAGTTTTAGAAGCTAACACAGTTGCTGTCACAATGGTTTGACTGACCAAGTCAACCTTCCAGGTACTTCCTAAAAGGCACTTGTGTACATTCAATGTGGAATTAGTCAAAGCGAGTTGCTAATTGTGACCAATCATCAGCCAGATTGTGCTGAAAGAAATCTATCATGTTTTAATTTGCAGAACTTGCATGCCGTAACAGATTCTTCAAGTTTCTGCTACCTGAGAATGTATCCACATACAATCTGGTGCATGGGAGTAAGGAAGTGAGGAGCACAAATTCAG
This sequence comes from Upupa epops, assembly GCA_013397515.1. NCBI lineage: Eukaryota > Metazoa > Chordata > Aves > Bucerotiformes > Upupidae > Upupa > Upupa epops. The sequence continues at coordinate 40,610 of VZRI01010384.1, read as the reverse complement.
ATGAAGGGGATGAAAGATACAGCTGTTGAGGGATAAAAAGGCAGAAGAGGGGATTTAAGGAAAATCTTATTTCATTACTACTCCGTTCATGCAACATGAGCCAGTAGGAGTACCATAACATCCTAGACCTGTTAGACACAAAAAAGCATGTTAACTGCTTTCCAGTACTGCAAACTGAAGTACTGGCTCTCAATTTTAAGTGTTTCCTAATAAAGGTGTGGCACAACACTTCAATTCCAACATTCCACCCCACCAGCTCCAGTTACTTTTCAGACTAACATACACAAAAGTAAGAATACAGTAAATATATAACAAAATCATGTGTCATTATTTAAATTGTAAAAATGGAAAATAAGTTCATGATGCAAGTTTCTTACATGCAAAGACACTGAATGATGAATCTGTAAATAAAACTCTTGCTTTGATGTGTGTTCCAGAGTCAATTACAGTTCTTTTAATAAGCAACTTCATTACTTCAGAGGTATTTCAACAAGTGTTGCTTCAAATTGCCAATAAAAGGAAAAAAGACCTGCACTAATAATAATTAAAAAAAAAAAAAATAAATCACTTACCAATGCTCAGGTTTGTTCTAGTGAAGTCCAAAAAGTAAAAAGATACTTTTAGGATTCAGTAAAATGTTGAGTATTGACAAGATCAAATCAGCTTGGTGATAACTTAATTAGCAGTGAAAGACTAGTACTTAGTCATTTGCAAGAAAAGATTGTGAAACTTGATTGATACACTTGCTTAAAAATATCCACTACCAGTAAAGTTAATATGAATAACCTGTAAGTACTCAATTCCCGGAAGTAAAAAAACCCCAAACAATTCAAAGGTAAAATTACTAGGAGTCACAATTACTTATCTAAAAATTTAAGCATGTTTGGAAACATCTTGCCACTGAACAGTGTAAGAATACTGAATATTACTATTGAAGACTATTATTTTGGCAAGACTTTTCCAAAGTTCAATACTGCACCCACCACAGTGATGTGAACATACAGTGTAGCTTCCACTTAGGTTTGATACTGTCATTGCTGCTACCAGAGGCACACTGTACCCATCTTTGACTATAACCAGAGACAGAGCAAGTTACTTTAAGGATTAGGACATGAGACTGAAGATCAATCTCCAGAGCAATTTGACATGAACTAGAAAAAGAAAGCTAATTGTGAAAATTATTACAAATTCCTTCACAACCTATTACAGGAAGTGCCAGTAACAAGAAGTTCTTGAACAGATAAAGCACTTACCTAAGAAACTGCAAGACAACAGCATGAAATTGTATGTTTCCCTACAATACTTTATCAGCCACCAGCAGACCTGCAGCTTAAGAGACTTGCTGACGTTTGTGTGTGGGGCACATAAAAATGCCTGTAATGTATACTACCTTGTGATGGAGCTTTCTTTCTTGAAAACCTACAAGTTCTGGGCAAAGGCATTCATAATTTTAAGGTGCAAGTCCTTTTGCTTACGTTAAGCTTGTTTTCTGATAATATGACTGGGTGCTAGCAACTGATAACAACAGTATTTGCCATTCAACTTCTCCACTGCATCTTTTAAGTCCTCTGTCATTTTTCTACCATTAGGACTTTACAGTATCTTTGAAGAGACTCTGAACTCTCAAAATGTTTCTCTAGTGCATCCTTTTAATACTAAAAATAAGGAGAAACAAAAAGGAGAGATATAAGCATGTCACAGTAAACTGAAATGTATTATTCCACTAGTTCCTTTAACTTCTAACACTTCCTCAGGAACATTTAACATCTCTTCCTTGTGTGCTAGGTACTTCATCCATACCACCAGTTTAAGCATATCAGTAGTTAAAAGGTGACTTCTGTACTCACACCACGCATTTATAAAGAGAATTTTCTGTAAGTCCACACCACCTCAACTGGTCCCTTGTTGTACCACCTAAGTCACTTCCTCTAGTTAGGATGGCGAGTCTTCGATTCACATCCACTTTATTAAACAGAAACTAAATTTCCCATTTTGAGAAATATCTGAGTTGCACTTGGTCTTTTTGACAAACATTACAGTTCAGATCAAACTACTTGAATCTAGAACAATTTTATCTTTTTCCTTTGTTTTCTGTCTCAGAATAAATAGTTTAAAATTGTTACTCTCCTTGGGGCTTTGAGAGAGTTAGGTCACCACAATATAGTGTGTTCTGATGGCTTTAACATCCATAAGATGATCCATGGTAACTGCTCAGACGTGTACTTGTATACTACTAGGATGTGCAAGGGCTGCTGCAAGCACATTGCTATTTAAATAAGCATGTTTGAGCTTAATCTGATGTAAATAACATTTCCAACAGAGCAAGACAGTGCACAGTGGTGACTGCTGTGGCTTACTGCAATATAGCAGCTACTCCAATCTGAGCTGTCCATGAGCTTTCTAAGCCATACACATTTATTTTTTTTAATTCAAAGATTCTGACTTCCTTTTCCAACATGGACTATGTAGAACGCCTTTTCTCATATTTACAGATTTTCCTTCCCATCACCAGTGTAAAGAGGAAGGTTTGCTTCCTGTATTAAAATGGACATGCCCCTAAAACCAGCATTCACTTTTTAGCTCATCTTCCCTTTCTTCTGATACTTATGTATCCAGAAGCTGAACAGAGTAAACAGAGGCAATGAATTAAACAACACTGTATTAATATGACAAAACATAAAGGGATACAACTGTCAACTGTAGTGAAATTACAGAGTATTCTTAAATTTGTAACCTGGTATGCAGCGGGCTTTAATCTTAAAACAGCATTTCTCATTTACCTAATATAAAATCAGGTTTACAGACAGAAGGCATTTCTGCACTGCAATTTTTGCTTTCCTATTAGTACTGGAGACAAAGGTCTCACTGCTAAATGGTCTTAGCAATTCCCATGAAGAAGCTAACCCATTTGGAAATTCACAGGTAAACAGAAAACACACCAATGTGGAAGCTGATTTGGGCATACTCAATTGACCTTCAGTAGTAAAATCAAATTTAACTAGAAGTAACAGCTGGACTGAGGAGCAAAACCAGGCACTTTCCCCAGAGTTCCTCCAACTGGTTGTCTAGTGCTTCATCAACGAGCTTGAATAGCCAGTTAACCATAAAAATTTGCAAACATTGCTGTGCTTTAACAATAAAACACATCAAAAATAACTTCTGAAAAATTAACCACTTGAAGCAAGAAACAAAAGGGAGAAAGTCTTAAAATTGAAGGGCTTACATAAAAAAAAAATAAAAAAAAAATCAGTGAAACGTGTATGCTGTGTAATTCCTATCCTCCTAAAACGTAAAAAAAAAAAAGAAGTCCAAATTTTATTTTAAGGCAGAATATGCAGAAAGAGGCTGCTCTCAGCTCTCAAGTATTAACAGGTCTGTTTTCTCCTTCCACATATGGTATGAAAGACATATCTGTATTTACACCAAAATGCAATAACACTTGGTGACAAGTTCTACATGTGTCTGCAGGCACCCACATATTCTATATCTAGTTTAGTAAACACAGAAAGTTTTTTTTTTCCATATGAAAAATCCTACTATCAGAAGATGATCTAAGATATTCCAAGGGACAAAGAAAAAGGGACATTAGAAAAGGTATGAGACTGGTAACTCTCACCATTAAGAACATAACTGCATCTGTACTGCTGAATCCGTTTCTAGGAAATAAAGCGTCAAGTATTTAAGTCTGCAACAACTCCGAGTAGAAATGGTTCTGCTGAACATACAGATCTCCATCAGCATGCTTAGAATTCAAACTTAATATGGTAAAGACATTTGAGCTTCTTCTGGAGGCAGTGTAGTATACAAACCACTGTATTTACAAGGAGTCTTCTTCAGTTAGTGAAAGCCCATGTAATTTTCAAAAAAACCCTAAGTTCTATGCTGCTACATCACTTACCCGCACGAGCGCATCATCTATGATGTGGTCACGTCTCACTTTAAGTCTCAAATACGGGTTGAGCTGCTGTCCTTGAACTAAGCTGTAGAGTACAGTTATGCGTCTTTCACTGTACATTCGAATTCTATTGTCATAATATAATCCGAGGTTCTTGGTTACAGCATTCAGTATGAAAGGACAGGTCATAAAAGAGAATTTGTTTTCTGTTTCTACTTTGAAGAAAGTGTAGTCTTTGTCCATTTCTAACACATCATTCAGTGGTTCATTAATAAACTCTTCAAAAGGGATAAGTGGTTTTCTGCAATCTATAGTTTTAACACCAAGTTCAGTTTCCAGGGGGTCCACTCGAGGACCTTTTTTATTTCTTCTTTCCTCACCCAACAGCTCTTGAAGAGTTAGTTCACTTGATTCTGGGATGGGTTCTTCATCTTCTTCCTCATTATGATTTGTGTCCACATCCCCTCCTACTACATTTGCATAGTAAACCATTTTCAAGCACTTTGAAGCAGCAACAACAGCATCATCATCGTTCACTAGGTTACGACTATTGAACTCGTTGCTTATGACTTTGTAAGTAATAAGCTGCTGAAATGTTTCCATCATTCTCCGAATTTGGTCTGCTCTGTACTTCGACCACAATCTGACCAGTTTTGCTTGAGCTGCAAGGGGCAGCTTGCTCATTGCCTTGCAAAACAACGGTAGAGCCATTTCCAGATATTCTGGGCTATGAAGATTGCCATTCTCCATAACAATAATAAACAAATTCAGATAGTTTGGATCCCGAGAGTACACATTATGGTAAGTCAAGTCACATTCCACATTAGGTGACAAGTACACAAGTGCATTTAAAAAGGCAGTTTCTATTTTTTCATTAGAAAGTAATCTATCATAGACTCGTCTGACTGCTTCAATGTCTACAGACACTTCATCTGGGCCTAATTTTTGGAGGTTATTATCTCCCTGTGTGTTATCTCCTATTCTTGATGATGAAGATGATGATGCACCTGAATCTTCTTCCATAGCAGCAGCTGAACAGGCAGCTTTTTCCTTTTCATCTTCATCTTTGTCTTCATCCTTTCCTTGAAGAGACTTGAGCTCCTCCTTAGTGTGCTGCTTGGCTTTTCGGAAACTCTGTACCAGTGCTTCAGCACTAGAAAATACTCTCCCAATCACTCTGATTAAAGGAGAATAATCCTCTTTCTCTCGACAAAATTCAAGAATTTCATATATCTTCTCTTCTGTTAGAAAGGTCACATCTATCAAAAGATAAAGTATTAATTTTATTAAGATAAACATTAAACATATAAAATACTTCCGGTTTTCTTAAGAAATCTGTGATACTGTTTTTCCCTTTGCTAATGAAGATACAAGTCTCAGTGCTGGATAAATTCAAGACAGATATTTTATCGTTTCATTCACTACAATTCTGTAAAGCATTTTTATCAACCAGGACAGGATAAATGGTAAAACTGTTTTGCAATCAATTAACTACATTTGGTAGTTAACATCTTATTGTCTAAACAAGCAACTAAATCAATTGCTAAGGTATTTAAATTTTGAAAGACTTAAGACTGTGTGACAACATGGTCTCCAGGTTAATAAACTCCTTTTTCAAACACAGCATCTGCATGAGGACTTTCGCACACACTTTCTCCCTCAAGAACAGTCCCTGAAAAAAGGATCCAATTATTTGGTTTACTGTATGTTAGCAGCAATAAATTTGTTTCTATTTTTAAGCTTTCTGCCTCCATTTTTATACTAATGGATGCCTGACAATCTTCCCCAAAACTCACAATGCATGCTCAGAAATGTGTACTGCTTTCTTAAATTACACACACAATTGAGTATGTTGCTTATTTCTTTGTATATTAGGACTCACTAAGATAAACAACTTGAGTTCAGATGAACGAGCTGATTTATGCACTTCATCCACAAATACCCAATTGTTTCCTTTCCCTCTTAAGCCCTTGATAGAAAAAGTCATTTTGTGGTCCATTTGTTATTTTGAAGCCTTCCTTTCTCTTAAGTATATAAAACTAGCTTTCTATGCTACTACTCCAGCAGAGCCCACAAATTCTTTCACATCATGTGATGCTTCAGAGTAGGATTACCACCTTAAAGGATATTCTAGTTTAAGCAGACTCTCTTGAACTGATGCACAGAACTGAAAGTGAATCCGCTTAATAGCAGCATCTCTAGAGGTCTAAAAAAATACCCACAAAATCAATCAAGCCCCCCCCATCACAGCACTGTATTTGCCAACCATGTCAAAGTAACTACTGTAGAAAGGAGGAAGCGTATCAATTTAATAAGGAGAGTTACATGCCAAAGTTATTTTGAAATGTGATTGCCTACACTAAGATTAATTCCAAGCAGTCATTAAATTAAAGATACAAAGTGATGCAAAGACAGCCAACCTGCTGATTTTTGTGGGGCCCCAAGCCATTCTCAAAGCACATATAACACAGTAAAGATTAAGCTTATGTTATGCTACTGAGACTGACATTTAACCAATCTGATGACAGTGAAACTTTCAAAATCATTATCTGTCCTGTTAAAAAAAAAAACAGCAATGAAAATATTATGAACTGATTGGGCACTAAGATTCAATCTCCTATTGTTCTTTGCTACAATGTATGCTCAAGAAACTTGCCTAATAGTAAATTAACTGTTGATACAGATGATGTTCCATGCCAAATGTCTTCTAATGAGGACCACAGTCTCAAGTTCACTGACTCTAGACTGTAGATGTTAGTTATTCACAGTTTGTTTTTGTAAACCATAAAAAAATCAATCAAGCCCATAAATATCATCAGCAAGCCCTGACCATTTAACAAATAACATGTTTAAGATTTCCATACTTACAACAGGATTTTTCCAGTCATTCTTTTCAAGGTTTTGGCATTTAAAAAACTAACCACATGCTACTTACAGTTAAAATATTTAGTGATACTATCAGCAGTTTCATAGTAGTTTTAAATCATACCCTATGACCACAGAGCTGCCATAAGGATCTGCACCATTTTTAATTCACGATGGTGAGAAGAGCTGGAATGAAACAAACTTAAGTGAAGATTTCTTCTAACTTGTATGAATTTTAGCTGACTTATATGTGAATGTGAGCTCTTCTGTGACTTCTTACTCTTTCTATTGCAACTAAGTGATCCTTTGATGCAACACATTTCCTCTTAGATCCTGTTCTCAGTAATATTCCTTTGCAAATCTGTACACGAAGTCAGTATCTTTGCAGTGATCCGTGTACGTGAAAAGACTGTATGTGATCTATACATTGTCAAGCACACACTCCCAAGTTAGAAGATTAATTTGCATCTCTTTATCTTTTATGTTATGACTGTGTGCTCACTGCCTGTCCACTGACTCTCTGTTTCCAATTAAATGTTTTCAGGATCAAAGCTGAAAGTAGCTTCCCCAGTAACTGTAACACTGATTTTGAAATAGTTCTGTGTAACTACTTTTGTAATCCATGCTTTTACATATTGGCAGTTTCTGTATTTCCTTCCTCTTTTTAGACTGACATCTAAGATAATACTCAGAAGCTGACAATGACCTCCAGAAACATTTTTCCCCAAAGGTAATACATAGTCTTTGGGCTTAGTTTAAATTGCTGCTCTGTAATGCTATTCTTCCTGAAGGGCATTTCTTCCAATTTATTTACAACTTTCAATTCTATGTTAAAGCACAAGAGCAGCTACACATCTTTTACCTTGGCTTTCTTAAACTTAATGCAGTTTTTCAGTAACACTATATTACTCAGACATCATCCAGTTCCAAAAGGTAAATAAGACTCTCATATGGACTTTAAGAATGCATTAATTATTTCTGTCCATACCACTATAAAGATCAATACTTATGATGCTGCAACAAATTAAGTCGAACCCATTACTTGCTTTAGATAACAGACTGTCTTTGGAGATTTATTGAGAAGATGCTTAGGCATCTTGGGGAGAGGACACTAGGGTCAGAGAGGAGGAAGAAAATTCTGCAGTGCTCACCTCCTTTAAAAACAAATCAGAAAAACCTAATGTGCCTCTTGCCCATTTAATACTATACTGGCTCCCCTTTCCTCACCCTACAATTTGCCTCTTTGCTTACTCAGATCATAAATAATTAGGGGACAAATTTGTCCTTGCATCAGATAAAGAACAAACCAATGCAGGTATCGACTGAGACATCTTAGGTCCTTTGTAACAGAGAACCATGTTTTATTTCTGATTCTGTGGAGCATTTAAGTTCTTAGCTGTAAACAGTTTTAACTTCTGTGTGTATACCACTTATTACAACAATACTTAAAGGACTGTTCAAAGGGTTTACAGCTTTAATTTAATTTGCCACTTGTTTGCACCACAGGTTTTGGCAACAACTAGGAAGAGTCTTGTAGCACAAATCTACTATTCCAGAGAGCTTTCAAAGTTACAAAAGACACAGCATTACATTTCCATACACTGACTTAAAAGTGTTTTTAGCTTGGTAGATATATTGCTTATTATCCACTGTATCATTTTTGTTCATCTGTTACATTTAACAGAGAGTTTGGAATAAGGTAAACTTCTTAAACTCATTAACTACAGAAGTGTTACAAAACTATGCAAAACTACAGCAATTACACAACAGCACTTACACTCTGTATTTGCAAAGCCAATAATATGAAAGCAATAAATATACATGGATTTCAAGAGAGATGTGGTAAAGATACAGATGTACAATCAGTGTTCAGCATTAACTCATCGTTTTTTCAGAATCCATAGTAAAATACCTGATTGCTCATCATTTTATTTTATGTAAGAAACCAGCAGAATACCACCACAGTGAATTCTGTGGCCTTGTATTTGTGCATATTAAATATGTTTTCTTTTAGTACCATTCTAAAATAACATCTTACCTTTAAAGTCATCTCTTGGGCCTTGCATTTCCTTCTTGTTTGTTTTTCTATCAGCGCAGGAATTGTTACGGGCACCTTTGGAATTGTTTTCTAGGTAAGCTGAGCTTGTTCCTTTCTTGGAGGGATGAGGATCACAGAGTTTTGCATTAATCTTATACAGCTCGAGGGCCTTAATGGCTGCTGCATTGTTATCCATACGGAGAAAAGTTGGACAGGAAGCACAAAATTCATTCGTGCAGGCTTCATTTCCACAGCCCTCAGTTAACTGGTGGTAGTAGCGCTCTATTAGATGCTTTGCAGCTGCTCGCTTCCTGTAGCAAACATTCAAACAGTAAGCACACGGATTAGTGGAGCTTTCACATACAAAGCTGGTTCAAAAGCATCAGCAAGGCAGAGATTAGTCAGGCACTGAAACACAAGATTTCTGTGTCAGAAAGAACACATCAGGTTTTTTTTAAATGCAGAATTACCATTCTTGACAAAAGCAAGTATTTTTTAAAACACAATTTAATTTGTGGGTCCTACGTAAGTTAAAGTTAAATCCTGTTAATGCAGTTTTTTGCTTCACATTCTCATGTTACTGTGGACACAATCTCGTTCAGTTCTGTATAATCTCAATTGTGTACTGCAAAAAGAGTAATTTAAATGTAAAGCAAGACTGCAAATGAAACAGGAGTGGATATCATACAGGTGATTTGAGTCTGATGTGCTGGAGTGTAGCTACCACTGACAGGGAAGAAGTGTGAAATATAAATGATCCACACATTTATTTAGTAATACAAACCTTTAAAAGATCTAAACTATTTTTAAAAACAAGATTCCAGATGACTATGCTATCAGATCATTTATTTAGATTGAGGAAAAATATTCATTGATTAAATTGATGACAAAGCCATGATTACAGATAAGCGCAAGGCTGACTGTATCTCTCCTCAGCTTAGTAAGGTATGCAATTCTAAAAAAAAAACCTAATAAAAAAAAAATCTGCCAACTCCTTCCCTCTCCCCTGCAATTATATATGGTAAGTATGCATTTGAAATAATGTAATTATAATTCTACAAGTCTATGTGCTCAGTACTATATGTACACACAAGAAAATCTAACTGTCTAATTGGTATGGTCACAGATTTTACAGAAACATGCAAATGGAAAAGAAATAGCTGGAAAACCGCAGGTAACTGGGAGCAACAAGAGCACCATAGCTGGCCACATTTTGGAAAGAAACGCCCAAATCTTTAAGATTAATTATTAAAAGCTATGAAACACATAAAACATTTTGATTAGGTATAACATGCAGACTGTTTGCCTAACTTTAGTGATATGTTACTGCAAAGAATAGAACATGGGAAGCAAGATTTTGATTGGAAACTGTGATATTAAAGTTGCCTTTTTCAATGTCGGTTCATATACAAATTTCTCCATAAAGCAAGTACCTAAGAGCTGAATGCTAGACCCACTGGTACTACTCAGCACTTGCTGCACCTAGCTGCTAATACTGGCTGGTTAAGTAGCAGAGTTTCAATCAGCTGATTATGAAGGGAAAACATCATCAAGTTCTGAAAGTAACTACTGATCTACCTGACATATCAGGAGCAAAAAGTAAGCTTAGACTTGCCTATCAACGCTTGACTTCTGAGGGACTCAGTATCGGTTTGTTTCCAGCACTTAACTACCAATGACTTCTTAAAGCGTACCCCACTGAAATAATGCTGTTTGTACAAATATCTTTGTTTTGACTCATGGATGCAGACTCACCCAAGTTCTGTGAAATTCTATTAGAAATGGAAGGTTTGATGAAAAGCTAGATTTATGTATTTTTCAATTAACGGGGGAAACAACTAACATAATGTAAAGCAATAAAACAGTATTAGAATTCCCCTTCAGCTCTCCCTGGTGGATGATCTGCAGATTTCTGACATAAATAATAAAACGGTGGAGACTTACAATGAGGACGCAGGCATAAAAAAGCAGAGCATAACATACTGAGCCTTCTACAAGAACTACCCATACTGAGGTCCATTCACAAAAGCAAAAAAAGCAGTTACAAAAAAATGCTGCAAACCTGATTTCCCTTGTTCACTTTGCATGCAGAAAATTTAAGTTCTTAGCCTGAGAATTAAAACTGGACCATCAAATGAGGTAACAAAACCCCTCTCAATTTCTTATTCTTAGCTCACAATACACAGTGAAGACTGCAGCTCCCTGTAATTTGCTACAGAGCTCTGGTTAACAGTGACCACACCCCCGCAGACTCAGTGACTAGCTTACTGCATACTAGCATGCAGACACCTCGAGTAGCTAAGGTGACTTGCATGTATGTTTGCAAACATTCACACTGTTGTTGCATGCCCCAGTAGGAAACTTGACTGCTGTGGCTGCAGTTTTAAACATTTTGCAGACATAAAGGCCTTAAAGATAAGGTCCACTGTGTAGGAAGTTGTATAAACTCTTCAATCGAGGCATGACACTTCAGAGAGCAGCAGCACCTAAAACAGGTATTGTCTTCTTTCTCCAAAGTCCAACAACTTCACAATCCCATTTTTGCCATTCAGAAAGCATTACTCACTTTTGTAGTACTTAAAGAAAAAAAATGCCTTTAGGCTTTTAAAATATTCTTTAATAAAAAGCCAGATAATAAGTATTTCAGAGTTGCAATTTAAACACTGACTATGGATTACCACTATAAGAGAGTGTACTACTAAGTATCTGTTGTTCTACATGCTTAGGAAAAAGATGCACTAAGCTGTATTTCACAGTATCACAGTAATGATGAGGCTGGAACGGACCTTAAAGATCATCCAGTCCAACCTAAAACCAACCAAGTAAACCCAACATGTAACACCTAGATCCACTTCATCCAGACTAACCTTTAACACCTCCAGAGATGGTGACTCAACCACCTCCATAGGCAGCCCATTCCAAAAAACGGATCACTGTTTCAGTGAAAAACCCCTTTCCTAATGTCAAGTCTAAACCTCCCCCGATTGGAGCTTAAGACTATGACCCCTTGTCCTCTCTCCAGTGTCCAGGGAGAAAAGACCTACCCACCACCTGACTACAACCACCTTTCAGATAGTTATTGACAGCGGTAAGGTCACCCCTGAGCCTCCTCTTTTCCACACTAAATATCGGTCTCTCCTCATAGAGCTTACATTCCAGCCCCTTAACCATTCTATTTGCTCTTCTCTGCACTTGTTCCAGCACCTCGACAGCCTTCCTAAACTGAGGGGCCCAGAATTGAACACAATACTCCAGTTGTGATCTAACCAGTGCCAAATACAGGGGGAGGATAACCTCCCTCTCCCTGCTGGCTACACCATTCCTGATGCAGGCCAGGATGCCATTAGCCCTCTTGGCCGCCTGGGCACATTGCTGACTCATGCTAAGTTTACTGTCCACCAATACCCCCAAGTCTCTTTCTGCCTGAGTACTCTCCAAGAACTCCATTCCCAGCCTATAGTTCTGCCTGGGGTTGTTATAACCAAAATGCACAACCCGACACTCGGACTTGTTAGAACTCATCCTGTTAGAGTCTGCCCATCTCTCCAGTCTGTCCAAGTCCCTCTGCAGGGCCCTCCCACCCGCCAACAGATCAACACGGGCTCCAAGCATGGTGTCATCCGCAAATTTCCTCATGATGGATTCCAACCCATCATCGATATCATCAATGACCATGTTAAACAGGACCAGACCTAACACCGACTCTTGGGGGACACCACTAGTAACAGGTTACATAATTTAAGGTCTAAAACCTATATCAAACAAGACATGGTGTGTGCTGATTCAGAAGTTCCCATGTAATAGCACCTAATCCATCACACACCTTAAACTAAATACAGAGGAAGGAAAGGAAATTTTTGTGACAGAGAAAATTGGAAGTTTTAATTTTTTCTAAACTTCCTTAAACATTTAAGCATACAGTTCTTTAGAATTTACCTGCAAAATAAAGAACTTTCTTCCAAGTTTCAAAGCTTGCCTTAAAAACGTTTGCATAGCATTATCATTCTGCTTTACATTTACCTAAATTTTAGCCACAAACAACCGTGACACACGTTACTCTGGACAAAACTACTTTTACTTCCACGCAGAAGTCTCACATTGCAGACAATTTAATTAAGTGGAAAGTTACACCAGCTTGTTTTCAGAAAACTATTATGAATTCAGAAATGACACAATGTTCATGAATGGTTTTCTTAACTCAAAAAAGCTCAGAAGAAATGTTAATGTGCATGGGAAACAAAAAATGTGTTTGCCTTCTGGATAGGAAAAAACGCCAACAACAGTAAATAGTTATTTTAGTATTAATAGCAAAACAACTTTCAGACAGGAGTATAATGAGGCCTGGAAGAATTATACTGCATTTTACAAATAACAGGACCAGCAGATGATAAATTATTTTTAAAATGATGGGTGATAAGACGGACATCTTTGGAAAGTTAAATACTCCTTTCTAACAATTTCTGTTTTAAACCTTGCTTGAAGGTTTAAAGAAGCTTTTCCTGCTCTGCTTAGTTTTATTAGGAGCAGCAGTTCTGGAGAAGACAAGTTTCCAGGTAAAAGCACTGTCTGCACAGACCTTTCTGAAGTGGCCTGCACAACCAACTGTCAAATGCTCCATACAGAGCTGTGGCAGAGACTTCTGTTCCAGCAGTGTTTTAAGATCTTTTGCCTACCCCCTGGTACTGGCACCTACAGAAGGTACAGAGGTACTTTTGCAAATGCACACGTGTATGGAGCTTGAATTTTTCAAGCTCTGCTCATTCCAGTGTGGCAGGGCTCAATAACTGGAGTGAAGACCATGAATCCCCTTGGACCACATCCATCCTCACCGCATACTCTAGATTCACTGGGCCTTCAGAAAATCATGTGTTGGCAATTCAATCCCAGCACTTCCTCAGGAAGGTTGAGACCAAGAACAGAAGAGTTTTTCTGCTTTTATGAAGCAAAGATGCAGAAAAGATGGCTAGATAGACAGTGGTCAAGAACACGCACGTCTCTTTTAATCTTGTTTCACAGGCAAATTACTTCGCCACAGTACTACTAACAAAGTACCTTTCATTGCTGCTCTTTCCTTTTCAGATTATGTCACTGCTTACTGCAGGGGGTTTGGACTAGAGGACCTCTGGAGGCCCCTCTCAACTCTATGATTCTATGAATTTAAGATCCAGGGCTCTACAGACATAATGTCATTCCACAGACTAACTGGTTTCTAGAAGTATCTGAAGGGAAGCTGTAAACAAATGGGGGTTAGGCTCTTCTCCTAGGCAACCAGTGACAGGACAAGAGGGCATTGCACTAGGGTAGGTTTAGATTGGATATGTGGAAGCACTTCCTCACGGAAAGGGTGATTAGACACTGGAATGGACTGCCCAGGGAGGTGGTGGATTCCCCATGCCTGGAGGTGTTCAAGAAAAGACTGGACATGGCACTTAGTGCCATGGTCTAGGTGACTGTGGTGGAAGTAGGTCATAGGCTAGATTTGATGACCTTAGAGGTCTTTCCCAGCCTCAATAATTCCATGATTCTGTGGTTTCATTACCCTAGTTCCTCTCAGACCTTCTTTAGAAAGCATGCAGTGCCCTCTCACTTATGTGATCCCTCCAACAGTCAATAGCTATAAAATGGAATAATGCACCAATTATATCCCAGTTTGTCAACTCATTTCAGGAAAAATCCCAAATCCACCCCCCAAAAAACCCTAACCCAAACAAATGCCAACATTAGAGGACTAGAGCCATTAAATAATTGATTATGGAAAAACAATTACTAGGCAATTACTGTAAGCAAACAACACATGCAAACAGTAATGACTGTAGGCATACCTTATTATGTTTTAAATCCTATGATAATGTTTGCAGAAACAGTGCCTTTTGAAAAGGTAGAGACAAATATAGCCTTCATAAAAAAGCCCATACATTTAATTACAAAGAAGTAGTAACTTGAATTACTGCTGGAATAAACTTATTATGACATTCACAACTGACTATGAAGTCTGTAAGAGTTGTAAGTTTAAACAAATCAGTTATTCTTAATATTTTAAGGGGAAAAAAAGTATAAAATTGTTATCAGCTGTTAAACTTCCAAAGTTAAGTGCTCTGTTTGCATAGATGTTCACCTGATAATTTAAAACAAAATTTGGAGAACTACTGAACAGTCCAAAAATCTAACACTCTGCGCTGGCTCTGAGCCCACAATATGACCAACTTTGTCTTTATTAGAAAGAAATGAAATTACAGTAACTTCACATACCTGCAGGAATCCTTTAGTCTGTATTTTACATTCAGGACAGAAATAATTAGTTTATCAAATACTAAAGAACATGTGGTATGTAGGCTTAATATCTTTGTTTTTTCCTTCATTACAAGAAGTTCTGGCACTCCAGGAAGTGCAAAACTTGTACTCTATTGAACAAGCTTAAATTTGTCAGGTATGAAAATTATATATTGTGTTCTGGTCAGCAGCATAACTAAAGAAAGGAAATAAATACTAGCACTACAGGGAGGTATCAAGAGAGACACATGCCAATTGCCTGCTTCTGGACCCCTGGAACATTCAGTGTAAAGCATGATATAAGAGACACTATTTCAGACAAAAATGCTGATATGAGATGACTGACAATTGCAGTATGTAAGATCAGCCTGCAGAGAAGAGATCTATGTGCTGATCAGTCTCATACAACTTGAAGAAAAGAGGCCAAGTACAGGAAAAAGAATGTCACACAAGTCTGGTTTTAAGTTATTAAATGCTCCAAACCAATTTTTTAGCTTTAAGTTTCTTCAATTCTATTCTTTACTATGTTTTCATTCCACATGAAACTGCCCAATACATATGATCATGTATAAAATAAGTGGAAATAACATGCATCATAAGTTTCCATTTTAAGAATGGTCAAACATTGCTGGATTAGATAGCTCTAGAGAAAAATTTGTTTATTTGTAACTGGTAAATTTACAGCACCCTAAAAACTCCATAGGAACCAAGGTGTAGAACACAATTTCAGTTGTATTTTTTAGTGCAAAAATCTGGACTTCCTTTTCTTTCAAATAGTCACAAAATTCAGTTAATTTATCTTACTGTAATTTTTTGCTCTTGGAAACAAAGATACTAGATACGTAACTGTATCTTAAATAGCTGCTAAACTAAAAAACAGTCTTAATTCTTGAGTAGTCAATGTAGTCATATTAACTGATATTTCCTCAAGGGAACACTGACTGACAAGATGCTTTGAGGAATTTTTAAACTGAGACAGATCACAATATAACACATTGCAAGGCTGCAGGTCTACATAAAGATACTTTCTCCACTTTCTCCTTCCAAGAAATGGCAATAAATCAGCAACAAATGCTACCCAAATACCTCTGTGCAGCAAGGTTTGACCAAGAGGCCATGATGAACAGCCCACAGTTACTTTATGCAAACTCGCCAGCATTTTGAACTATGAAGAAAACATTTTAAGGTATTCTATATCTAAAAAGCACTAAGATGTCATCTGAAAGATATGTCATGAAATACTAATACAACAGTCACTGTATATATTTACAGTGGTTGCAATTTGGTTTACTGTCGTATTTTGAGATTGCTGCAGAATTCTCACTTTGCTATTCTTTCAAGGGAAACAAACCAGCTACCAAACCTACTTCATTGTGAAATGATTATTTATTACGTTTAAAGTTACTTTAACTGGGGGAGTTGTTCAACAACTTTAAAAAGAGGAGTTTCAAAATTACAAAGCATCCTATCCTTAAGAATATAAGGAAGAAAAAATATACAGACTGAAAACACATTAATTGATAATCAATTTAAGTTACGGTCAATGTAAGAGATTAAAAACTATGTAATTTAGTGCTAAAGAGGTTTTAATAATTATACTAATTGAAGCTAAAAATTAAGATCTATGACAGGAACAGATAGCAGTAGATGCTAATCTTAACATTTCAGAGACTTCAAGGAAAACTCAGGAAAGACTCCCAACTCTGTGCTGCATAAAAGCTTGAAAGAGCCAGACTTTAAGATTTTAATTCACTTGTGCATCATGTGTGACTATAACCTTGGTATAAAGCTCTGCAATGCAAAACACAAGGACATTAAGCAATTACATCAAGTAATTACAGACAACAAAACCACCGGTGTAAGTTCCTGCATTTACTAAGGAATTGCAAGCAAGTAAATAACTATTAGAGCTACATAGGTAGGCCTGCAATTGACACTATTACCCAGCCTGCCATTCCAGCTTAGGTGGTAAGAGCAACTAAGCAGCTGTACTGCAATTTTCTTTAATAGACTATGCATACATCATTCTGACGTAGATTTTAAATATTTGGTTGTTCAGGTATGGCCATGCATTAATACTGGGTAACTACTACTCAAACAAGTGTGAATCCCTTTAAGCTTGACTAGCTTATGTACTTTATGAACATCATTCTGCACCATTTAAGATTTCACAAATTCACAAAGTTCATTATTTATTTTTTCAAGTTCAGTTTTAAATAGAACACAAAAAAACAAGAGTCAAACTGCTAGAAGGAAAATTAATTGCACTGCCTATTCCTTATTATAACCTCAAATAGGCACATTTTCACACCATTCAAGGTGCTCGATTCCGAGACATCTTACCATGCAATGTATAAAAGGCAAGTAGCCCAACTGGCAATATCCAGAGTGGAACATAGCTGGTGTACAGCCTTATTTCCCTGTTTAGCTAGGCCAGGGAAATAAAACACAATGCAACTGACTACAAGAACAATACAACATGATGCAGCAGGGACTACTACTGGCACAGGAGGAGAGAGGTTTTTGTCACTTCTGTCTCTTAACACATTGTCCACTTAGCAACAACCAGCCACCTCTCAGGTCTAAATCCCTGCAACCTGTACTCCTAGGAAAGCAGCCAGACATTGCTTTTGTAACAGATGGCATGAGAAAGGGAAAAGCAAATTCCTTGACCCAGGAGAAATGATCCGCATAGTACAAGAAAAGATTTCATTGCAGTGAATTGCTAAAAACACATGAGAAAAGTGTTCCTTTTTACCACTTTCAAATTTAAGTATAAAGTGCAATATGGAGGGGTTCACCTCAGATTTGCTTCTGCCCATGCAGGGTAGCAAGCTAGAACAGAAGTCCTTGAGCAATTCATACCATGTCCTCAGCCTGCAAAATATCCTGAAATTGGCATTCGGCCTACAGCGCCTTACGTGCTTAGATCACTTGGAGGAGGAGGTGGTTGGTGTGAGGAGGATAGAGTTTAAGGTCAAATAAGTAGTTTGTGGCAGAACCCAGATCCTTTGAAGCCTTAGTACCCTAACCACTGGGCTATGCTCTCTTTATTATTTTTGAACTTGTGCCGTGAGCCAGAAAAACAATTTGTGGCTTCCCTATTTGAGTTCTATGACAGAACAGTTTGAATAAACAGAAAATATTTTTTTTTGTTAACTGACACAAGAATATAGTCTCAAATAGTTTGATTTAAAAAAAAGGTCCTCTCATTCCTACAATCCTTTCGATTTTGAAATTGAAAACAACATTTCAGCCTATGGTAATCTTGCTTTTAGTTACTCCTGACTTCTAGGCTAACAAAAGACAGCCCAACACAATGTTCAGAACTGTGAACAAGACACTGTATGAATACTGTTTAGTGACAGCCAGTTTTCTGTTTCTAGAAGTAACTAGTGTATGTATTTGCCAAATGAAATAAAGTTTTTTGCGTTTGTTTTTAGTTCAGTAATACATCTTTCACAGCAGGTATTACTAACTATTGTGCCTTAGTCTTCAAACTCATGCAAGATATTAGTGAATAGCAGGTAAAAATTACACCCCTACTGTAAGTCTGAATGTAGGCCTGAAGACTCCTGACACTGTATTATGCTACCATCTACTGGTTCAGGCTAAATGAAAACTCTACACTTTCATTCAATTCATCTGACCTCAAATAAAAAGAAAGTAACAGTTTATACAGAGGCTTAGAATTATTTCTTCTACAGCAAAATACTAACTTGAAATTTAAGATAATTCCGCAGTTCTATTCAGCTTTTGTAATTTTTTTAAGCACGTGCAAGAACAGCTGTTACATACATTGAAAAAATTTTAAACATGATATACACTCACATTCGGCTAGTTTCAATGTTTTCAGAGTGAGGTTCTCCTGGTGATCTGCAAATACAGATACAGAACTTTAAGCATTTTTTTTGTTATATTAAGTGACTTCACTGTAAATATGAAAAGCGAGGAAAAGTGGAAAGTGGTGATGATAATGCATTACTACCACTAAAAGTGTTCTTTTACACACTGTAACATTTTAATTGTTTGACCAAACTCTAGAAGACTCTTTATAACTTAAAACCTGAAAACATAACTAAACCTCATTTCTCTAAGGAGGCCAGCACTTTTCCCCCACAGCTCACACAACAGCAGCTACTGGAGAAGAGCTCTGCTTGCAGTACTTCCATATTCAGGTTGCACAGTGTACCAGTTTTGGGCTAATTCTTCATAACCACTTTTATAACCAAAACATATACTCAAAGTTCATCAGTGATCAACTCTTACAAACTGCTTTCTGCAAAGATGGACTCTAAGCAGAAGCAGCAACTGTCTAAATGTAATTTTAAAACGACAAAACTGATGTCTCTTTCTACTTGACTTTATAGACATAATCTCACTAGCTACTTTTTCATACTTCCTTCCAGTCAATTCTGAATTACTGGCTCACCTGTTAAGTGCTACTGCCTAGCATTTTTGAACACACAAGCAGCAGCCATTCCACTTCACAATCGTCTAAAGAGCCAGCAATGTAATTCCATATTAAGTAGGCTACATCATGAGTGTCTAGCTCTGCCTTATACTTATCATCCTCCTTATGCCAGCACTGATTCAAGAAGTTACATTTTTTTGTTTTTTGAACAGATTACTTTTTCCTGCCTTCAGGACATTCCCCTGTGCAGAAGTTTGCAGCCAGATGAGCCAGGAGACAAACCTTATGCTGCATTGTCATCACATCCTAAAAAACCTTATCCATCCTTCACTGGGTACAGATTTTGATACAGTTGACCAGAATTGCCATGCTGGATATACTGTGTGGGCAGTGGAAACCAGCACAGCCACCACAACAAAACTGTAGCATACACAAACAAATGTGTCTTTCATGAAGGAGCTTTCTCCAAACAGAAGGTGAACTAAAAATCTCACACAGAACACTTTGTAGGTTCCAATGGAGTCTGCTAGATGATGCAGTTATTACAGTTAAGCATAAGCAGGCTTTACAAGTGGCATTTCACCAGCTTTACTGGTAAAAAACCTTTCTTTATAGGAATTAAGCATAGGAATTTCTTCATTTACTATATGACTACTATATGATTATTCTAAACTCTATTCGAAATGTTCAGCTCAGCCTGAAACTTTTCTTTTTTTGTTTTATTATGATACCACACTGGGTGATCCAGCCTATTAAAAGCCTGGACTATTCTCCAATTTTTTCCACTAAAAATCTTAGTTCCTTTACAAAGCACCAAATCTTACCGTTTTACTAGACTTTATCAAAAATATAGTATATTAACAGACTTGGTGCAAGAATGCATTTCTGGCAGACAACTTAAAATTCTTTGGGTAACTGGACACTCAGTGATAGAAAATTCAGAACACAGGAAGTTATTCGTTTATAATTTCACAAAGTTATAAAATTCAACTGACACTAGGGATGGAATTTTGAACTGAGTATCCAACTAACTTGATGCTTACCCTTAAAACACAAATACCATCTAACAGGAAAATAATGTAACTACTTAATTACAAATTTTGGCCCCTATTCCCTCCAGACGTTGCATTCATTACTTATTTAGGTTCAGAACTGACAAGCCAGTTGCTGACAAAAATCATGTTCAACAGATAAACAAATTAAAATTTTGTTTCCCCTTCTATTCCAGTGACCAAAACAAGTCACTGAATACACAGTGGAGAGAAAAGAACTTCAATATTTTTCCCCCTAATTATTCACCTAAGCATGTAAGTTGAAGCCATACAACCTGAGGAGCAGTGGAAAGAAGAGCGTTTATGTTGATACTGGCTAGCTCCTCTATTCACATCCAGGACTTCAGAAACTGATACCAAAGAGCTTGGAAGTTTGAGGTGGTTGCTATCTTTATTTTAGTCATAGGAAACAGAATACAGTGAAGCTTTGGGTAAGAGAAGTGCTTTAAGTTGCTGCAAAAAATACAAGTGAAATAGTGGTGTTAAAACAATAACAATGAAAAAAAAAGTATTAATTACTTTGAACCTTTAAAATACAAAGGAGTATGAAAAATTACAGAAAAAGAACAGACTGGCATCTAAATTTAGCATGTAAAAATGTAGCCTGGTAATCCACAGCAGACATGCAAACAGTTATCAGTATATCCAATATGTACTGATATTTTGATATCAGCTCAGTTCAGTACGTGCTGTTCTGTGAACCCCAAATGTCTTCTACATAACAATACAAAGTTTCAGGTAAGTAAGTTCAGAAAAAAAACAAACCTGGCCGAGTCAAAAAAAGGTTTAGTCCTCTGAAGTAAGTGGTTCTCAGAGAACAGTGATCAAATTCCTCCAGTTTATTGTTTTCTATAATGTGAGTATATGTTACTTAACTATGATTTGCAGAACCATTAATACAATTATAACCTTTTTAAAATAAGGTTTCAAATGACCATGTAAGCATCAAATAAAAGAGCTTTAAGTACTCATTAAAACAACATGGAAGACCTACAATTCCTATAATTAGATAGCAGTTTGTTGAGAAGCTATTTCTCCTGCAATGCCCAATTGTTTACAAACAAAATACCTTGTTATTCCTCTGAGCAGATGACAGCACTGAAAAACAACTATACAGTATGACAAGATGCCCTTTCACCATGTTGAATATCTGAAACAAATGTTCCGTTCAGAGAAAATCTCAAAGCAAATGCTCTTATAAATTTCAGCTTTGAATCAGATTGTAGATACTGATCATAAGAAACCAACTAATCTGAATACTGCAGTATGAGCTAGCAAATTCAAATAGTGGCTCACTTCCAGTAACACAGGGAGCAACTTCTCCATTCTGCATGCCACTCCTTTTACCTCCACAGTACCTCCCCTAGGAGAGAAAAATAAAAGGTATGCAAGCCTACACATTTTAGCATCATGACTCCTGGACAAATAGTTCAAAAAATTTGGATGAATTGCATAAATAAGTATTGCTAGATAATTTGTACAAAATTTTAGTATGACAGTAAAAGCCAACAGTGTTTTAAGTGATAGTGCTGATCTTTAGAGGGATACCATGGAACACTACAGAGCTTGTATTTTAAAAAGCAGGCAGGGACAAGCTAACTGAGCTTTGAAATCACTCTAAGCGAGAGGGCAAGTCAACTTTGCCAGCTGACTTATCTTAAACTAAGAATATACCTTTAATGCTACTTATAAAAGTTCAAGGCATGCAAACTACTCACTTAAACAATATACTAAAAATGATCCTAAAAAAAAAACAACCCACATTACACTTCATGCTTACCTTTTACAAGCTGTGGCCATTCGGTGACATCAGGGTGATCACAATTAAGTCACTGATTAAAAACGGGTTGCCACAATAGTCCTGTATCACGCTGCAGTTAAGCATAAGCTTAACAACTCTAAATAAGTAAAAATAATTTAGTTAAAATTCCTTACAAATTATTTTCAGTCAGTACAATCAATAAAACATAAACCAGAATAATGTATTGATACTAAGCATTGATTTATCTGTGAGATAAAGACTTACTATATGAAAATTAGTTTATCTTTTGACAGCATTCAAAGACTTCTACAGTAACTCACTACAGTACACTCAGCTGGCAAGCTTGAAAATACATCAAATTTTTAATCCTCTCTAGAAAAATGAAAACCAAAACCCATCTCTTCAACCAGTGGGAAGCACCCAACATCAAGATATCAAGCATTCAAAGATTTGGAAGCATGTGTGCAAACGTGAACTATAATTTCTAGCTATAACAATCATGTCAGTTGTTTCCCTGCAACAACTCCATTAATATTGTTACCTAATCAGACTGAGTTTTCAGGGGAACAATGTATAACTTGCACTTCACTGTATGCCTCTCCCCAAAACGAAATATGGTAAAGCAATGCAAAAGTTTCAGAGGAGCAACCTCTGCCATCTTTGGCCAGACTTTCAGGCTCTTTGTTCCATTTACGCTGCAAGTACTCTCTCATCTCCCCTAAATTTTCAAAAGGCATTTTACCTGTCAATTGTTTCCCGTGATCTGGCTCCACTGGTATAAATTGAAGGGTTGGTCCTTTACTTTGTCACGCTGGTGGCAGCCAATGATCACTCAGCAATACTCGTGCCCAGAGCGCCCTGGGACCACCCCAGCTGATTACTTCCATGGCTGAAAAGGAACCAGTTAGTCTCTTACCTACTGCTGTTATCTACTCTGAACTAAAGTTAGCGGGTAAAATATTTCCAAACATAACCCTCACCACTCAATTCACCCCATACTCTCTCCCACACAATCTCCTAGGCACACTGGGCAAAGCCTGTAAAAAGTAAGAGGCCTCTGATGGAGAGTCAGACCACAGACAATGTTCACTTTGGTTAATACAAAGTTCTGATTAAAACTGAAATATTATGGTAGCTAGTATAAAAAGTTACTTTCTTTAAACAGCCAGCACCTATGAAGGCAAAGGTCTGTACAGTATCTGAGAAGTTTATTCCTATTAGTCTAGCCCAAATGAATTCCCACATTTGTAGGCTGCCATGCAGCTGAAGCCTCACACCAAAGCAAGATGCACCAAGGCTAGTGAACTACAGAAGGCACACCTGCAGGAACAATGCCCATGATCATAACAACCTGGTACAAATACTGAGAAAACACAGGTGACTTCAGATGTTTCAGTAAAAAAAGCTTTTATGCTTCAGTCCAACCTATTGGAGGAGACTTTCATTGAACTCTTAGGTTTGACAAGCCATCAAGCATTCTCAATGCTAGTCTGTATTTAAATTGTCAGAGATTTGGTATCACCAATTCATGATTTTTTAAAGTCTGTGAGAAAAGCTGTTAACTTTTGCCATTCTGCAAATTACTGTTCTTCTACAAACCATGCAACAGGACAAAATTTATATTAGTTTTGGAATGATGCTTATTAGTTTTATCAGGTACCTTCCTTGAGGTAGGAAAAGTGCCCTTATTTTAACATCAGTAATATTTGAGTCTTCTCAGCAGAGCTGACATAAGTAAAGAAGCAAACTACAGAAAACCAACAAAATAAAGCATAAGTTCCCTACTACCTATGCTGTACAGTTGTAAATTGTCAAAAGTTTAACTGAGTCAGTGCCAGAAACACAGGAAAAGTTCTGCTGGAAAAGTTCGTATCTGTCAACATTAACTGGCAAACAGGGTAAAGATTTCTGAATTAATGTTTGTGGACCATCAGCTGTTTAGTAAATCAAAAAGCAAAACCTAAGAAGCTAATACAAAACTAAGCAGCCTTAAAATACTGTTTATGGCATTCTGAGTAAGATCTGACAATGCTCACTTTCAGGCAAGCCTTAACATTAGAAACAAATTTTCCCCTATAAAGGGGTGCTCTCTTCAAAAGTTTAATCTGAATTCCTGCTGCCTTCTAAACTGATCTGTCTTGGTAAAAAAATGCATTTACCAATTAACACCCATGAAACATTCAATATGCTGGTCAAACAGGATGTGCATTCTGTTTGACTGATAGAAGTACCAGCACTTAGACTTGTGTTCTGTATCACCCAGACCATGGTCAAAACCTGTTTACAGTAGTGCTCCATTCAAATGGAAACATGTTAGAACAACAGGCTGACTGTAATGGTAGTACAATAGGATTTTCCTGAGATTGTTTCATATGGGAGGAGAAAAGACATGAACACGATTGTCAACACTGAAGGAACACATGAAGTCCTAGAGCTGGATTCAAAATCATCAGATTTTGAAATGTCAGAAAGAGTATGCACTGAGGTACACAATCACAGCCAAGACAAGTCTATGCCCAGGCCTGACACTGATCCAACTCTGTTAGTCAGATTTACCACATAACAGAACATAGTACCTACCATAGCCTTGTTAAGAAAGGCAGTATCTCAGCTGGCATGAATATCACCAAGCTTAAGTTAATGCTATCAAAATTCTGTACTGAAATTTGTATCTACAAATGGAATTTATGATTCAACAGATCTCTGAATCAAGCAATTGCAGCTTTCTAATCTGCTACCAGACACTTTAAAACTAACCATAGTGGGGGGTCTAAAAATCCAATGCTACTTTTCAACAATCATCTTTTTTTTGTCCTACCTTCCCTGCCTGTCCTTGCTGTCACTCCTGCATTACAGGAAATGGCTGGCCAGCATTCCCCAATACAGATAAAACAATTTTTTTCCAAAACCACACTCATTTGTCCATTCACAGGGTACTGTCTGTTGGCAAAAGCATGTTGAAACAATGGGGTGGGCAGTGAAGAAGATTACCATCTTATTCTGAATCTGAACAAGGACACTTTCACTATGAGTTCTAAACAAGGCAGAAAAAACCCAACTATGGTAAGAGTCAAAGACCACTACTTAATTAACAAAGGGAAACCCCATTGATGAATACATTAAAATCTTGGGAAAATGGCATGATAAAGAACAGGAAACTAACCTAAACCAACTATCTTTCTGTGATAAGAAGTGCTCTACAAAATAACCCCTCCGGATCTAACATACCATTTAGAAGGTAGGAACAACAGCTCCCAAGCAGGTATTTATTCTTATTATTCAACCAGATTTCTCCATTTTTCACTAGCATGATGAGCAGTTTAGCTTTTTACAGGCATATAGAGAAGCTGGAAGTATCAAACGAAGTTTATGCCTGTGGCATTTGCCCGAAACTTGAGATGGCTGCCAGGCTTTTTGGGAATGGGCAGGCTCCATGTACAGATACATCTCTATCTGCCTAGTGACTATTTACAAGAAGCAGAATCAAGCAGGTCTGCAACAACCCCTTTTATAATAAGCAAGACAATATACAAGACCTATGTGTTCAAACCATGTATCTGAAGAGCCCTGCAGGTCTTGAAGTAGCAGCTATTGAGAGGGAAGAGGATAAATACAGTTTATGCAGTAGTTTGCTAAGCCATTTCTTCAAGGTGTAGTTTTTCCTCAACAAATGTTTCTATCAGCTCAGATGGAAGAAACAAATGAGTGAGAGGGCAAGATGTCAGAAACCAAATTCAGATGTATCAAGAGACTAAAAGCAACTTTGTTGCATAGCCCGATGAGTTCTCCTTGTATATCCCATTTAATCTTCAAAGTCTGTAATCACAAACACAAGTCAAGATGATGTCTCTAGCTTCAACATACAGAACCTAAAGTTATGTCATAGAGAACCTAAATACCTACTTGTCAGCAATCAAAAAATAAAGCCAGAACACTTTCAGCTACAAATCACTTAACTGAAGTTCATCACTTGCTTAGATTTACTATACCTATTACTTTCCCTGTGTTATTTCAAGTTCATTTTTGGTGACAGTACAGCAATTTGGCAGCTGACACAGCATCTGATATCTAGGAAGATTCTTGAAAGAAGGCACACTTTTATTTAAACTAACGTACTGACCTTCTTGAAGGACAGGTGTCCTGGGAGACGACATAAGCTTGCTTCACAGAAGAATTTTAAAGTATTCACCCAAGTAATCATTGATACAAATAGTTTTACATTTCTCTTTTTGACAGATGACTCAATGAAGATTCACCAGTACAAAGCACCATGATCCTACTCACTTTGCAGCACTAGACTTTGAGCTGCTTCATTAAAAATAACCATCTCTCTCAAGAAAACAGCACTAAAGACAGCTTTTGTACGCTTCCTGAAGAACCCTTCTGAATTCACTAAGAATTAAATTGAATGAATTTTCAGAATGACTTTGATGAAAATTTCCATGATGAAATGGACAACCGTCATCTATACAGTAAAAGGTGCCTTCAGAACTACCCTAGCTATCTTACTACTTTGAAAACTTGAACTGACAACTAACAGAAAAGCTGGCCTTTTATAACCTGAGACTGATTCAAGTGTCCTGAAGGAATTAGTAGAATATTCACCAAATCCCCAAGTTCAATCTTAACTGTCACTTGTAAAGAAGAAAAAAAATTAATAGCCATGTTTGAGTCTAAGTTTCATGATAAGGCTGGAAACACTGATTCTTTTTGTTGCCTGCACACTGCTTCCAACACAGAAAACATGAAAAGACAAAATATTTCAGAAGTTTCCTTCATGTAGCTAATAGCAGGTCAAACTATTGATGACCCTGCAGTAAAACAAGTAAAACAAGTTTATACTAACTATCTTTAGTATAAATCCTAATGGAGCTGCAAAAACACAGCAGTAAGTTTCCTATAGAAATTTATTTCCACTGTCTATTATACCAACTCATTTAACTAATACCAAATATCAAAATACAGTTACCAGACCAAAAGAACTGAGTTCTACGCTGAAAAATATCAACCTGAAGTGACTAAGGCTTTCAGAAGTGATGAGGAAACACACACATACTCCCAGTGTTACAGCCAGAACTACAGATGTGACTCATGAAGTTTTTTTGTAGAGAAGCACAAAGTATTTCAGATATGTTCAGAACTTGAACCCAGTTCTCCAGTTACATAATATTCTTCAAAAATGTTCCAGAAGTAACAGGAAAAAAAAGCCACAAAGCCAGCATGAAGAGAAAATGCCTTGTGATTAGGAAATCACAAAAATTCAAAAATTAACAAAGTCAATCAATTTGGATATACACTGCAAGAAAGATACAGCCCTCCTGCAACACAGAAAGAATACATAAAGATGATCTTCCAATTAAAAGAAAGCATATACACCCCCTCGCCCCCCCC
>VZRI01010384.1:0-12813 GCA_013397515.1 Upupa epops | reverse complement strand
CATTGACCCCCCCTCGCCCCCCCCCCCCCATAATCTACAAACTGAAGACTGACAATTTCAAATTACAATAGGAATACAAGCATGCAGGATAGTGATGACAGTTAGCACTGTTATTTGCTATTATCACTAAAATAAACCTGATGCCATTCTGGAATTTAGAATTGAATAAAAATACAAGTTACGTCAAATTCCATCTTTATTCAACTCTGTATCTCAATATACAGAGATTAGCATTAGCTATAGACTTACATAAAAGTTTCATGATATAATATCTATAGACTGCTTTATGTCAATATCGCACAAATCATATAGATACAGATGAAAAGTCTAGTCTTTGCTCCCTATTACCTACCTCTGCCCCAAAGCTAAACAGCTGCATGTTATTTTCATTTTCTGTAAACAACAATTCTGGACACCAGAATTTTTCCATTCAACACTAGTTTTTGCTTTGATATTTCTGTAAATGTATTTTATTCAACTTTGTCAAAGGAAGAAAGACCTGCAACTATCTTTAGCCTATGCATTTTTCACTTAGACCACAACTAATTTTTCTTTCACTGTACACACTCCTTACTTTATGCAGCAGAGCTATTCTGTTATATCTGCTACCTTAACCTCCCTCCAAAATCACATGCAGTTATGAATGGAAAACCCCTGCTACATCAGGAAGTGAAATCCAGCCATATATTTAAATGCCTCTTAGCAGCTCTCCTTTCACTAGGTAGGTATCAAGTTAAGTTCTTTTCCAAACAGATACGTTTTACAGCTTCAATTCAGCTTTATTATTTAAACTTCTATTCCATCAGTGCTTGTTCCTATGTTATCTAGTTTGTTTAATCATTCATCTTTCATGCAACCTTCCATAGGTTTCTGTCCACCAAGAACTTCAGTATCACCAGCATATACGTTTGTATATAGTTCACATTGATACCAAACAAACATGCAATTCTGGTAGTGTAACATTGAAGCTTTACTGCTGCTCTAGCAGTATTCTTTGGTCCCAAGTTTTGGAGAATTAGAATAAATACATTTTAATAAATTTATGAAGCACAAACCATTACAAAGCATCTATGCATACATACAGAGTCAAGCAGATAAGCATTCAGAAAAAAAGACAGCACAAATAACGGCAATAAAAAATTAATGGTATTGGTTTGCAGAGGAGGCATCATACACACAACTGGTATTAGAGAGCAAGAAGCAGGTGGGTGGTCCCAGTGGTGCTGTGGGTGCAAAAATTAATACATACTACCTGCCAGATGCCTGCTAGAGTAAAGGATCAAAGTATACAATTACCTCAGGAACATCTGGATTGTTATAATATAACATTATAACTTTGAGAGACTTGAAGTTTTTACTTAACATGCACATATTTAATTTCAGCTTAGAATTAATCATTTTAGCTCATCTCTGTGGCTCTCTATGAAATAGAACTTAAGAAAACCCAACAAACAACCCTTCTGCAAGGTTGAGATTTTAAAACTTCAAGTATATTCCTACATTAAGTATCTTGAAAACAAAAAAAATTAGATGTAAACCCACAGCATAAAACTTGTATCAGCAGCTACTTAATTTTTACCACATTAAGTGGCTGGAAAAGAAAGTATCCTCATTGTTTTGAAGTGGTTAAAGTAACTATGTACCATTTTATTTATTAACAGACCTGTCCAACATGGTAGAAAAACTATTTGAAACTGTACTTGTTTTTCTGAACGCAGCAATGCAAAAAGTTTCAGAAATTCCCTGTGTATTGAGTTGCTTTACTGCAGAACATAAAGAAACATGACACAGTGGTGCACTATTCCATACAGCCAGGTATCTCCACAGGACTACACCAGAATAAAACTAAAAGATGGAAATTATAGTAACTACAAGTTAAGGTTTCAACCATGCTGTAATACATGTACATAGTTTTAAGGTGACAGGACATTCAAGAGCCTAGACAAAAAGGGATACCACGTGCCATGGGCTCATGTTAACACTGCTATTGAAGGTTACACTTCTGTACTCCCTAGCATTCCAGTTAGCAAATTCAACTTACACTGATGCTTACAGAGGTTTTTAGCTATTCTGAATTTGCTTTTCAAGTCATACTAAAATCCGTACATGCTCCACTATAAATGTGCTTAGTACTGAGGAAAAAACCCCAGCTTCCAGAAAGAGTAATAACCTTTGTCCAATCCATGGAGGAATAGATGGATGGTAGCAGCATGATGCTGAGCTTGATTAAAAGCATTAATCTCTAGGAAAATCAAGTTACTTAAAGCTATGCCTAACAGACAACAGTTGAAAAAATATGAGACAAATATGTTTAACATATTCAACTTCAATTACTGAACAAAACTGTAATTATTCGATACTACAGTTATTAGCATACACATAATGTAAGCAAAAACAAACATACCATATCTTTCCAGAGCTGCAGAAGCTTGTCCTTTCAAATTCTAAAATGGACTTCTACAGTTTCTTGTACCTATAATGTAAAATATTTCATTTCAGTTTTTCACCATGCTCCGTACCAATCTAAAGATAAATAATCTACACATTCAAGAATGGAAATTCTATTAGTCCCATATTTTGCAACTACAAGAAAGCTCTTTGCAAAAATATACTTCAGACTATCTGCTACCTTAACAAGTTGGAAGGGACCCCATAAGGATCACAAAGTCAACTTCCTGCTTAATGCAGGACTACCTAAAGCTAGATCATATGCCTTGCCAAGCTAAAATCACACTTCCCACAAAAACCACACCAGAAAATATTAAGCATGTTAGTGAAGCTATAAAAACAAGAAGTCCATGCATGCACTGTTCCCTATTCTTTTCTCTCTAGCGATGCAATAGAAATTTACAATTCCATTAATCCAGTTCATTACAAATATTCATTTCCTTCTTTTGGAAGATTCTGGCATTGTTTCAAACTTTTTTTTTTTAAAGACTTGGTATTTATGATCAGAAAAAAACAACAGTCACAGGTAGAACCATATCTTTGTCCTGACTGCACAAAACTGCTGAAGTTAAGATAAGCTTTTCAATATATTGCTCATTTTTCTGGGAAGCCAAAATTAACCAGGGACACATGACTAAGACATACTCCAAACATTTTAACAAAACACCTAAACACAAACAATTCCAGAAGAAAAAATGAAATGGTCATGTAGGCATATTATTTACAAGTAATCTAATCATTATTTTACTTATTTATTTGTCACACATTTCACATTTTCTGTATTATGAAGATATAATATTTAATTTCTTGGTTCTAAAACTTTCTTAGATAAATCTAACACAGCTGATTTAGACTGATCTCTGATATAGAGAGCTCTCATGAAAGAAAGTCTGATCTGGTTACCTTCAGGGCACATTCAAGGTAGTGTTAAAAAGTGTCAAACCACAGAGAACCCACCCAGTACCAAAGTCACAATTCTTTGTCAGGGATGGGAAACAGGACAGTCCTGGGCTGACACAGCCATACCAATAAAGCTCTACACTGCACTAGCTCTTTGCACACAACTTTTTGTATTAAAAGGAAAAAGGTTAAACAGGGCAGTCTACCTCTTTCAAGAATCAAGATTCCTATTTCAACAATCCATTATGATAATCATGTGAAATTATGTGCAATTAGAATTAGTGAGTTAAAGACAACCGTGTCAATAAAACTATTACTACTTAGGGGGAAAATTTTTCTGAATGATGAGACAGTGAAAATTTTCTCAATCAGAAGTGGCACTTCTCCTTTATACCAATAGCAGAAATCCTGACTATTAAATTATAATCTTCATTCACAGTGATGCCAACTTGCAAATTCAAAAATATTTGTAGATTTGTAGAATGGTTCAGGTTGGAAGGGACATTAAAAGATCACCTAGTTCCAACCCACCTACCATGAGGGGGGATATCCCCCACTAGGCCAGGCTGCTGAAGGCCCCATCCAATTTGGCCTTGAACATTTCCAGGGAACAAGCATCCACAACCTCCCTGGGCAACCTAACCTGTTCCAGTGTCTCACAATCCTCATCGTGAAGAATTTGCTCCTGACTTCCAGTCTAAACCTACCCTCTTCCAGCTTGAGAACATTACTCCTATAGCCCTTGGAAACAGCCCATCCCAAGCTTTCCTCTAGGCCCCCTTCTGAAAAATGTGACCAGTGTTTTCATGCTTCATATATCACAGGACGACCAAATTAAATTCCAATGTATACATACTTGTTCATGTATACACCTAGACCAATGTCAGCTATATAACATTAACTCACCATTCTCTACAGTGCAAAAGCAACAGCTTTCAGCATGCAAAGAACACAATCACAAAAACATCTATCGGGGACCTTATGATTTTTGCTCAGCAATGGGAGAATAGGTTAGATTCCAAACCCAGATAACTTGAAGCCACTATGAAGTTTAAGAGATTACAATTTACAGAAGAAACAAGACCACAGTGATAAAAATGGAGATGTGATTTGCTTAACAGCACACAGCACCAGAAGAGCAAGTAATTCCAATGGTACAAACCTGAAGCTTCTGGACTTCTGATTCTCTTTCCTCAATCTCCCCCTCCCAAACACACTGCATGATAATAACAAAGATGTTAACCAAACTGTAGTGTATAGAACCACAAAGTACTAAAGAAAATAATTATAAATAATACTTTGCAACTCTCACGTCACCTCGATGAAAGACGTTGTGAAGTTACCTCTTTCATGCACTTAAATGAGTATTCCACTTGTTTCATTTTGTTGTGTTTTTTTTTGTTTTGTAGTAACTGTCACAAGACAGCAGATGAAAAAATTCTGAGAGCAGCAACCTGAAGTAAACGCTAGGTATTTTACCTAGCATTACACATTCTCTCGCAGTTTCTAATATACAAGTTTGGATAACAATTTTATTCCATGACTGGCACTGTTAATATAACATTACCCAAATAAGAATCAAGTATTCACAAACATCCCTCATTTGATAAGATATGAAGGTCATAGGAATCATGCAAATTGTAATATTTATCGCTACCTTAGGGCTCAACTTTTGCAAGCAAGCAATACCAGTATTTCACAGAAGTAATATACTCTTAGAAGAGTCCATGCCCTTGAACTCTGATGTGGACTGCAAGATAAATTTATATGGTCCACAACAGGCAAGTTTCACTGCAACAGCTAAAACACATGAAGTACTGCAACTGCAGCCAGTGTACACCAGTGCACATACAATAGGGTATATACATCTGTGAAACCATAATATTCATCATCAAGACTACGGACATGAGATTTCACTATGAAATGAAAAGTAACCATTACAATGATTACCTTTTCCAGTATTATCCAAACAGAAACATTTACATTGGAAAAGATCCTTAGGATCAAGTCCAACCATTAATCTAACTTACCTTCACGAAACTTCTTCATAAATTAAGAAAACAAAAATATTGTACTGCAAAATAATATTTTAAGCATTAGTTGGCCCAAACGTGGCTAACCATCATGCAAAAGAAAACTCATCTACAACCATGGTAGTATTTCTCAAGTATTTTGACCTGAAGCCCATTTCAGACATACAGCTCCTTTAAGAACCATTCTAACACACTCCAACAATCCAAGCAGTTGCTCCAACCTAAGTCTCAAAGAGCATACCAGGCACAGAAGCACACAAGTAGTGCCAGAGCCTGGTTGCCTGGACAAGTCTGGCATCTCTTGGAACTGCACAAGCTTGGCAATATATTACACATAACTCCTGTGCCTCCCTGGCACACAGCTCATAAAGGCAAGAGTGTTAGTTTGTGCCATTTTCATCTCTTTTTCATCTGAAAAAGGGTCAACCAAAGGAAGTAAGAGCATGGTCTAGCTTAATCACTTGGATCTTTAGCTTAGTAAAGACAGCCACAGTCCTGCCATATTCCTTACAAGATACTGGAATGAAAAGCAAACCACACTGAACAATCACTGACAAAGATATGCAACAACCACCAGACTAAAATACATGTTCCATCAATTTCTGCTTGTGACCCCATTGGTTGGTTCAAGACCCACCAAAACCAAATGTCCATCAAGTTTCAAACTAAGATATACCTTACAATTCTTGATGCTTTGATGCTCAATTTTGATCTTATTTAGTTACTTAGACCACAGATCTGAAAATACGTAATACAAGGATTGAACACCAAGGCACATGGAGGACAGAGACACAATTTGAGACACACGGCATGGTTTCACCAAGGGCAAGTGCTGCCTGACAAATCTAGTGCCCTTCTGTGACGTGACTTACTTCACTTAATGTGACTACACTATCAGACAAGGGAAGAGCTACAGACCTGGACTTCTGTAAGGTCTTTGGTACAGTCCTCCACAACATCCTTATCTCTAAGTTGAAGAGATGTCGATTTGAGAGTGGACAAGAAACTGGATGGTCAACTCTAGAGAGTAGTGTTTAATAGTTCAATGTCCACATGGAGACTGGTGTCAAGTGGCATCCCTCAGAGGTCCCTGCTGAGACTGCTACCATTTAATATTTTGGTCAGTGATACACACAGTGGTATCACATGCACCCTAAGCAAGCTTGCAGACCACACCAAGCTGAGTGACGTAGTTGATGCGGTCAATACACCTGAGAGATGGTATGCCATTCAGAGGGACCTGGACAAGCTGGGGAACTGGGCCTATATGAATCTCATGAGATTCAACAAGGTCAAGAGCAAGATCCTGCACTGGGGTCATGGAAATTTTCAATATCAATACAGGCTGAGGGGCTGAAGGGATTGAGAGCAGCCCTGTGGAGGACTTGTGGGTACTGGTAGATGAAAGCCAACACTGTGCACTTGCAGTCCAGAAAGCCTACCATATAATGGTCTGCATTAAAAGCAGTGTGGCCAACAGCTGAGACCCCACACAGAGTTCTGTTCACACATAGGAAAGACATGAACCATTTGGAGCTAGTCCAGAGAAAGACCACAAATATGAACAGAGTGCTGAAACACCTCAGCTACAGGGACAGTAAAAAAGAATTAAGGTTGTTCAGTCCAGAGAATAGAAGACTCTGGAGACCCCTCACTGTGGTCTTTCAACACTTAAAGAGGCCTACAGGAAAGATAGGGAGAATCTTTTTAGCAAGGACTGTTGCAACAGGACAAGGGGCAATGGTTTTAAACTAAAAGAGGGGAGATTCAGAGCAGAAATACTTTACAGCTAGGGTGGTAAAGCACAGATATGTTGCCCAAAGTGCCAGATGCCACATCTCTAGAAACATTCAAGGTCAGAATGGACAAGGCTCTGAGCAACCTGCTCTAGGTAAACATGTCCCTGATCACTACAAAGGCGTTGTATTAGACAACCTTTAAAGGTCCCTTGTAGCCAAACAATTACATGATTCAATGAAAAACAACAGCATCGTCTGTATCAAGAAACACATCAAGTCTGTTCTATGCTATCACCAAAATTCAACTCCGGGACATACAAGATACGCACAGTTCTCAAAGGTAAAGTATGTGAACATAAAACATGTTTCTAAAGCTACGAGGATGCACGACAACAGCAACACTTTTTGATTAAAAGCCTTGAACAGCTACATACTGTGGTTATACTTTTTAAAACACCAGATTACAACTATTAGTCTAAACCTCTGCTTCACTGACTAGAACTTTCTCTTACAACATATATACCCTCTGTTCTGAGGAAATGCAAGCTGCTTCAAAAGAAGCAGGTCACCTCTCTTACCTAAGACAGTGAAGTGAGGGTCCAGAGGGAAGCCACCCATTTAGTTCCACTCAGCTGAACAACTGCAGCTTCTCTTAATTCTTCAACACTCTGTAAAACATTGGTAAAGAACCATGCAGAATGGTAAGGGAAAGAGCATTGGCAAATACTGACTTCCACCCCCTTCCTCCCTTCAGCAGTTTGCATAACATGGGGAAGCAAGCTCAACCTATTAAAAGGTAAGAAGTAGTTAATGTTTCCTTTAAGAGATTCATTCATAAGAGTATTTGTGAGACAGAACAGAATTATAGTGCAATTTTGCAACCACTAAAGTTATTTTGTCAGTAAGTTCCGTCACTCCTAGCCACAATAAAATGGAACTATTCAAAAATAGCAATTTAAAATAGTATTTGATCACATATTACACTGCCAAGCATGACTCCTATACCTCAACATTATTTGATTTTATCTGTTTTATATTCCTTCTGTGAGCTGATTTTCCTAAAGAAGTATCTCACCAGCTGGTACAGTCACTGAAGTCTTGTTTTGTTACTAAATATTACTTTTACGTTGTTTTACTGACTTGCTGATAATTAGCCAGTTGCATTATATGCATTACTATTTGTAAAGGAGGTTTTTTCCCCCAAACTATAAATCATGGGCAATACAGCCTTACAAGGCTCTCAGGGACTGCCTGTAAACACAGGAAGTTAATGTACTAAATACTAAGGTCAAAGTGTTTAAGGTGACAAAATTAATTCCAAACAGGCTACTTGCTTACTGCTGTTGACACTGAACCAACTATTTAGCCGAGCTTACAACACTCCTTGAATGGTTGGAGACAGAGACTGTATTTTTAAAAAGCAAGCATTACATTCTAAATTATTTGTTATGCTTGCTATCAATGCACATATTACCCCTCTTCTTCCATATACAAATTATAACCTGATCAATGACAGAAAAGCCTTTCAATACGACTTCTATTTAAAACTCATATCTACCTTAAATCGGTATTTATAGGATAATGGATACATTGAATACTTCAGAAAAGGCGCAGAAGTTACCTTTGTTTTAAAAGTCAATATGGATTCATAAACTAAAGTGAAGCAAAGACCTGGCCTACAGTACCAGAAACAAAAACTTGACGTCGGAAACAAGATATACGTCTACATTCTTCAGGAATTTTCACCCTTGTCCCTGAATTGCATGTCCTGTGTTTAAAAATTAGTAACTTCCATCTTGCATGAACACATTTGTGTTGAAAGGAAAAATAAATTCCTTTCATGTAAAAAAAAAAAAAAAGGAATAGTCTTTGGACATTTTCTAAGTAAAATGAAACCAAAAGTAGCAGAGACAAAGAATTCTTTCCTGCATAGTAAAAAGCAGTAAATTCATTCTGTAAGCGTCACACCATGTACTACACTAAGTATAGTTTATACAAAATGTCATATGCTTAAATGTGTTCACAACATGTTTACAACTATTACAACTTGACTCAAATATATTGTTCCCTTCCATTACATTTGATTAAATAGAACCTGTGAGTTAACAGAGAACTACAAAGAGGCACACATGCATCATGAAATAGACATTACTTTGTACTGGAGTACACATGGCATTTCATAGTTTCCAAACAGATTTTATTCTACAAAAAGTCAGGTTAAATGAAAAGGTGTTTTATTTTCTCAAATCAACTATAGCAGAACATCTCAAGGTGCTTTAACAAGGACTCCAAGGAACTGAGAAGAATCCTAGATGTATTTATATACAGACACTCAGGAAAGAATTATTTGTATATATCTTTACGCAGAGGCTGTAATTAAAAAGAAGACTAAAAGTTGTTTGCTATTTAAAAAAAAACTATCAAACCTACACAGTGTTAAGAGTTCTGAAGAGGATCTGGACTGAGACCTAGGCTTTGAAACACACTACAGTGGACAATTTGAACACCTTTGGTTTTTCAAGTCTACCTTTTTCGTACTGTCAGACAATTATGTTCCTAAAAAACCCACAAACAACCCACCCCAAACAAATCAAACCATTTGATTTGCCATCTAGCTCTGTGTTTTTATTTCTGAAATCTTGGAAGATACTCAGGATATTCCAGCAGGAGAAACAGCAAATAACAGTAGTAAACAAATAAGCCTTGTTAATTTCAGTTTTAAAAGATGTTACATTACATAGCATGGAATAGAAAGTATTCCTAAAAAGTAGATGAAGTGCCTGAAATACTGCACAGAAATGATTTCAAGTAATTATTTTTCAGTCCTGTAAACCTAAACAGCAGTCTACATTTTCTTCCAAGGTTGGTCTGTATCAACTTGACAGAACATTACTGTTATGAAGACAAATCCTAAGCATTGCAAACTGCATCTGTTTTAAAGGACAAATGTATACAAGGAAAATTAGAGAATAATTGCAACAATCTGGCACTGCTCATTTCATTTTCAATTCACCAGAGTCACTAAACTCTTGAGTTTCACAGTATTTTAAATTTTTTTAAGGAGTACTTTCAACTGCTTCCAAGATGAAAGGGCACAGAACATTTAGTACCACCATCCAAACAAAGCAGTCCGTGAGAACTGTAAAGCCCACTTTCTGCAAATTTCATCCTTAACAAGAATTCTCTCACCACCTCCATTATTCTGTAACCAAGTCATAGATGTCCAAGAACACAAGTTACACTTAAGAGCATAGCTTCTTCCTTAGCCGAGACTCTCTCTCCAACTGGATATCATATGCATGGATTAGGAACTTAATTTTATCTTGCAGATATCTCCCTTTCAAAAAAGCCCACAATACAAGGATAAACTGACAATACAACCACTCAGGTCTTAGTTCACTACGAAATCAAAGCTAAAATCAAGTACAATATTACACTGAGTTTTTTGGTAGACATGCAAGAGGCACAGTAAAACTAATCTGACTAGCTCATTCTCACAGAGCCTCAGGTTTGGACGTGCTGAAGTAGGCAAGCTTCCATATAGACACAGAGGGAGCATCCTTGAATCAATGTGTAAGATACAGACTTTGTCACACTGCTTATTCAGAAGGAAACATAAACAAGTATTTGAAGTAACTAGAAACAAATCACAACAAGAAGCTTACAGATTAGGAGTTCTTTGCAATTAAAAGGAGTTGTGGAACTTTTGTTTCCTAAACATCAGTAACCTCTGACTGATCATATCACATCATTTTACAAACCTGATTTACAGATCAATTATAAATCTTAACAACCCAAAAAGTTCCTTTAGAAGAAATACAATCATAAGACTCATTTAGCTTGTAAAAGACCTTCAAAGATCATTGAGTCCAACCACTTGCCTAACTATTCCAAGCTCACTGCTAAACTATCTCCCTAAACGCCATACCTACATGATTTTTAAACGTGTCCTAGGATGGTGATTCCTCTACCTCCCTGGGCAGCCTGTTCCAATGACTCGTGAACCTTTCAATAAAGAAGTTCTTTCCAACTTCTAACCTAAACCGCCTGGTGCAATCTGAGGCCATTTTCTCTTGTCCCATCACTCAATAACAACCACCCATCTCTCAATACTCTCCTCAGGTAGCTGGAGGCAATACCACAGGTACCCTTAAAAACTGAAACCCAGAAAGTCCTGCAGTGAGCAGTGACAGATCACATCTACCAGCAAAGCAGGCTGTGCAAGGGTTAGTAGATCCGGCTCCTGACCAGGACAGAGGGCAACGCTAATAACTTGCACCTCTTGTGTTCCGCGGGCCTTGCAAACCAGTTTCTCATCACTCGCAGTACCCCACGTCGTCGCACCTCCCCGGCCAGCCATACCGGAGGTACCAAGTCGCTGAGCCGAGCCGGGAAAATGAGGGAGGGGCCGACTGGGTTCACCCAAGGTCGCCCAGCGAGCCCCGGGGGGCGGGTTGAAGCGCGGAGTCATCCGCCCGCTCCCTCAGTGATCCCGTCTGTGGGGCGGGTCGCTGTGGCCTTGCACCCATGTTCCTCAGGGACGGGCGGGAACGTACCCAAGACCCTCAAGGCCTCCCGCCTACCTTTCCCACCCCGGGCCAGCGAGCAGATCTGTCCGCAGGCTCCGTTCCACTCAGGGCCAGCGTGAGATGGGCGCCACCCCCACTCCCCGCATTGCCCGAGCCCGGCCTTGCACAGAGCCCACCGACCGACCTGTACGCCGAGGCCTGCTGCTGCTGCTCCCGGTCACTCTGGCCGCCGCCGCCGCCACCACCACCTGGGTTCATACGGGGGCCGCGCCGCGCTCAAAGCTAGGCCGCGGGTGAGAAGGAGGCGCCGCTGCTGCCGCCGGTGGGAGCAGCGCGGCGGAGGAGCCGGGTCCTGGTGAGGCACGGAGCAGCGGGTGCGCCTCCTCTTGCAGACTTGCTCGCTCAGCTAGAACCCCGCGCCACCATCTTGGGAGCAACGCGGATATCGGAGCGGCGCAGGCTCGCAGGGCGGGCGGGG
Source organism: Upupa epops (assembly GCA_013397515.1). NCBI lineage: Eukaryota > Metazoa > Chordata > Aves > Bucerotiformes > Upupidae > Upupa > Upupa epops. The sequence continues at coordinate 686 of VZRI01010384.1, read as the reverse complement.
GCGGGGGGTGCGGGGCAGGAAGGAAGGCCCGCCGCGTCCCGGCGTGCAANCGCCATGTTGGAAGAGGGCAAGGGCGCGATAGGGTGGGGGTGGGGGCGGGGGCTTTCCCCCTACGGAGCAGCGGCCAGCTCTGTGTGCGGAGTCGTTACGCAATGGACGGGGCGGGGCGGGCCGCAGGCATCGGGGGCGAACCCGGGGTTGTGGTGGTGTTGGGAGATGGAGTGAGCGGTTTGGTTGTTTGCAGGACAGACAACTGTCAGGGGACACGTATAAGACGTGGACTCGGTCGGGTTGGGAGAGATTTTCCAGATCGCCGAGTCTCATCATTACTGCACCCAACGACTACTAACCCTGTCCCCAAGCTCCTGGGTTCAAATAAGGATCTAGATCGGTTCTGGGTCGGTGCCTGCAGTTCAAGCTCACCAACCAGCTCTCGCCGAGAATTCAACAGGCAATGAAGCAACTTTGCTAAAAAGAAAAGAATTTATTGAAGCCACAATCAAGAAGCAAAGGTAAAAAAATAATAAATAAAAGAACCAGAAAAAGTCAAACAGAAACGGTATCACAATTCCTTAACACAGAGAGTAATAGGAGACTGCTATCACATCAGCTTTTGGCTTCAGATGAGAGCCCTGGGATAAAATGTACTCTAATTAGAGGGGCAAATTCAGCCATCCCTTCCATCC
>VZRI01010383.1:63625-93145 GCA_013397515.1 Upupa epops | reverse complement strand
GGTGTCTATGGGGCCTGTGCTGGGCAGGGGGTGTCTTCGTGGGGCCTGTGCAGGTCTCTGAGGCTTTTAGATGAGGGGTCCCTGGGGGCTACCCTGTGTCCCTACACTCCGCTCCCACAGCGCGTTGCGCTGCTCGCCGGGTCCGGACGGTTCCCTTGGGGGCTCCTGCCGCTGGCTGTAGGTCCGGCCTGGTCTGCGGGGTCCTTTCCCTATCGGGGGTTCCCTGGGAACTTATAGCTGGGCTCTGCAGGAGCTCTCGGAGCATCACGAGAGGCGGCTCGGCCGGTGCTGGAGCTGCTTTGGGATGTCTCTGCGTTTCCTTTGGGGCTCAGCACTAATTGAAATGTCACATGGAGGAGGGGTGAGTCGAGTGGTGGAGTAGACCAGCCACATTCTGTGCCCCGCGTCTCCCGGCTGGGGGACACATTGTGCCCATCTTCACAGAGACCACCACCGCACTGGGCCTCGAGTGCTGAGCAAAGATGGTTCTGAAGGCACCGCCAGTTCTGGCTGATCCTTGATTAAAACCAGTGAGACAACTGAGTGCACTGACAGCAATGTTTGTTATGTTTTATCTCCGGCATAAAAGAATATTTTCAGGAATATTCTTTTAAGTTTAGCTTTTCCTCTGCTTCAGCAAATCACATATAAGTGTAGTCTTTGTTTTTCCCAGATGCCTACTCTGGTTTAGGTGCTTTTGTTACCACCAGTCAACTGTTTTGGCAGTTGGACTCTGATCTTAAAGGTCTTTCCCAATCTGAATGTTTTGACGGTGAAGGTGGAAGCAGCTTCTCACTGGCTGGATGTAGCTGGGTGTGTTCTCTATTCTGCACCCTAGGCAGGCTTGCATGTTTAACTCCGCTTGTGCTGGGTCTGTTCTGCAACAGCTAGACTGTACGTAGGAAGCCCTGTTGGGTTCCATCACACTCATACCGGTAGCCAGAGCTGCTGGTGGGCTGTGACACCCACAGCCCCACTGCACAGATCCTTTGCGTGGGATGCATACATATTGCATTGGTCCTCAGGCATGTAACTCACTAGTCAGCCCACTCCCAGCTCCTCTGTATTCCCCTGGTCCAGCTGCAGTAACCACGCACTGTGTTTTTGGGGCTGGCAGAACGTTGCAGCAGAGCCGTGAGCTGATGGGTGAAGTACTTCAGGGACCTGGGTCAGTAGTTTGTCCAGCCAGCTCTCATTTCTTCTTCCTCCAGCCTTTCTCTCACCTTGGCAGCTGACCATGTGGCTTTTCTGTTTCTTGAGGTTTAGTTAGAGGGATTTGGTAGCATCTCATTAAGCAGCCCCCTGCTTGGAGCTGTTGAAAGCTCAGGCTGAGGTCGGGTTTCAAAGTTTAAGGTCATGTTTTTGGTTGAGGTGACTTGAGCTGGTTGAAGCGGTGAAGTCTGAGATAAGGTTTTGCTGGAGCGGCATTCGCTGCACCCTCTGGAGATGGTGTGAGATTTCTCCCCTAATCCCCAGCTTTTCTGCCGGCATTCTCTCGGTTCCAGTGCGTCCGGCCCGTAGTGGCGCCTGCCCACTGCACCTGGTTCCAGGACGAGCTGCTTGTGCTGGAGCTGCCCCCCTGCAAAGCTATTGTCTGTGGAGCAGCGCTTGCCCTTCTGACCAGGCTTTTGCACTGTGCAAAGTGCTGGTCAATCTCTTCTCCCCAGGATGAAACAGCCTCAAGTTACTCCAGGAGAGGTCTGGCCCTGAGGACCAGTTTCATCCCCGTGAGGGTTGTCCAGGCTTCCCAGGCAGTGAGGGAGTCCCTATGTCTGGAGGGGTGGAAAAGCCATGGAGATGGGGAGTGTGGACCTGGCAGTGCTGGTGTGGGACTCTAGGAGCTTGAAGAGCTTTTCCATCCCAAACAATTGGGTTGTTCTGAGATGGGGTAAGCAAAGTCACAGCTTGTACAAGTCTGTAGGCTGCTGAAGGTATGACTGTGAAAACAGCGTTCTGTTTGCTAGCCTGTCTGTATCACCCAATGCTCTGCTTTCAGGGCCAGAGAAGAAAGGAGCTCTTTGTATCTCTCTCTTTTTTTTCCCAGTGCCCTGCCAGAGTAATTAGCTTGTCTGGAGTGGATATTTCTTTTGAGCACTAGCTTCCCAAATCAAGGAGGGCGAGTGCAGTGCCTTCTTCCCTCTCAGGATTAGCAGCACTTAATCCCTCTGTGCAAAGGCAACTAATCCTAGGCATGCAAACAGGGTTTATTTCTTGGCGCTGCTGGATGCAGTCCCTTACCCGTTCAGATGTTCTTGATCCTAATCACTGCTCCACCTGCTCCTCCACCTCCGTCCCCTCAGCCCTGGCTTTGCAGATGGGTGTCACTCACTACAGACTGATGGTGCCACGTGTGGCCACCCTTTGCCAGCCCCAGCCCCTGCTCCAGTGCCCAGGCTGTGGTTTTACTGTCCTTAAGACCCAACGTTCTGTTTGCGCTCAGAGCTGGAGCTGGGAGGCTCTTGTGGAGCTGTGCTCAGCCCCGGGCTGTGGCTTTGAAACTAACCAGGGGCTGTGAGCAGCAGAACCAGCCGAGATCCTGGACCTGCATCTGGCCATGTTCCTCGTCCAGTACACAGGTAACACCAAGCTTTGGAAGCTGTGCTTAGTGCCACGGTCTAGGTGATGTGGTGATGTTAGGCTGGGCTTGATGATCTCAGAGGTCTTTTCCAGCCTCAGTAATTCAGTGATTCTGTAATTCTCTGTTCCTCATCAGTGCTGTTGTGGTATGGGATTGTACAGAGGTGATGGAACTAACTGTTGAAACTCTGGTGTTCCCACTGCTGTTCCCAGCAGCTTGTAGCTCTCACTGCAGATTCTAAACAGGATACAGTAAAACCCAAACCCACCAGCAGCTTTTGAACATGGGAGGCATTCTTAGAAAGTGAGTTTCTTATCAAAATGGAATTCCAGAGTCCTGGAGTCTTCTGTCCTTCCCCTTCCTTGCTGTTTTCTGTGTCTTCCAAGTGGTTACTGCAGATTTGGTTTCCCCTTAAGAGCTTCCACAGGTTCTGTGTGATCAGTGGGCAGACTGTACCCTGGAGTCCAGGTAGGTTCTAAGCTAAGGTGGAATAATACTTGTTTCATCTCCTTGCCCATGCTGGCAAAAGGTAAATCCATATTTATAGTAGGGCCTGTGTCAGCCCATTGCTGAAGTTCCACCTGATGCTTGTGAAGGGAGAAGCTTGATGAGCAGGCACAACCTACTGGAGCCAGCTCTGGCCGAGCTGGTTTGTGCCCTGAAGTGGCATCCAGGAGTAGTCAGAACTCTGGCTGGACACTAGAACCCAGCGAGGAAGGCTGTGCACAGATCTGGAGGGGGCTGTGCTCTTGGTGCTGCTTTGGCGTAGAGTCATGGGACCAATGAGCTCACAAAGCTGCCTTTGGGATGGAAGAGAAACAACTCCTTAGTTCTTATCCTTTTATTCTGATTCCTTTTTGCTGGGCATTAAAGCAAATGGCAGGGAGGTGAAGCCCTGCCCAGGCTCTGACGCGGGTACAGGCTTCCCTTGATTTACGCCTGGAACATTGAGATCTTCCTTCTGTCTCTGCAGCCCCTTTGCAGACGTGTGCAGTGAGAGCTGCTGCTGTTTATAGGTCAGCACAGCCCCGATCAATACCCACCCCAGGGACAGGCAGGGCAGTGGCAGCTATTTAGGACGGTGAGGAACCTCCAAGTCTCTTCCCATAAAACAGCTTGGCATCTGTGTCTCGGGTTGAGAAAACTTCTCCAGAGGAGATGGCTGTCCTGCTCACCCTTCAGCTTCCAAACAAAGGGTTCTAGTGCTGCAGTGGGCCCTTTAATGCTGACTGAAATTGAGAGACCATGGGTTGAAAATTTACCTGGTGATCTTGAGGCTCCCTTTTGCCTATGAGGCTGCTGCTCACACCCTCCTCATCCTTCTGCATATCACAAACCTCATCCTTCCAGGCACCTGCTTCTGTGTCAGACCTTGTACTTCTTTTGGGGAGGGGTCGCTCTGCTCATGCATCGTGTTGCTGTGCTTTTCCAAGGGTCTTTTAGCTGCAGCTGCACCTCCCCTTCCCCTTTGTCTGACCTTTTGGAGCAGGAGATAACCAGGAGGAGAATCCCTTATCCCTGAGCTGCCCTCCTGGGCTAGATGAATCTGGGGACGAGTCTTTCCTTGCCTAATTGCTCTCCAGGTAGCTGCTGCAGGTTGGTGGTTACCTGCAGCTTTGCAGCTATATGGAGGGTTATTTGGGGTGATGGCACCCGATGCTGAAGAGTTAAGAGCATTTCTGCGTCAGGTTTTTAAAGGTTGGAGTCTTCTGCAAACAACTTAGCTCTACTAACTGAAGCAGAACATTTTGCACTCCCTAGCAGTGGATTTCTGCCCGGGGCGTGAGCTGAATCGGATCACAGGAGGTCTTAAGGACAGGTGTGAGGGGTGTGTGGAGTCTCGCCTGGTCTGGCACAAGCTGCTGCTGGATTCAGGCACTTTCTGAAGGCTTGACCTGTGACCCAAATGGCAGGGAGCTGGCTGTGCCACTACAAGAGCTTCCTGGGCTTCCTAGTGTGTGTCCTGAAGCCGAGGATTGTGCTTTTTCTCTACGATACACTGATAAGTTTTTATGGGAAGAACACAAGTGGATTCCCCTCCTTATTCCCTCACCTCTGCCAGGTACTGCCTGTTCTCCCCAGCACAGTCAGCGTGGCAGATGCAGGGCCTGAACACCTGTCCCATCCTGCAGAGCCCTGCCGGTCACCCTGACTCAGACTGACAACAGGGATCACCAGAGGAAGGATCTCTCTGTATACTCCAGTGGGTTCAGAAGCATCAGCTGAGTGCTGTATGTGACCCTGGAGGTGGTGGCTAACGCAGACTGTCCCTTATCTGTACCAGCCTGACAGCAGGAGTGACACTGCTCCACGTCCTTCCCCCTGCTGTCGGGTTTAACATTCTATTCGCTGGATGCTGCGGGAGGCAAACGGTACCATTGCTCCTGTTCTCCCTGTCCCTTTGCTGCGCACGGCTCCTCTCTATTTTTAACCTGCCACGTTGGAGATTCCTTTTCCCGAGCCCTCGTGACCTCAGTGATATTTTGACTTTGGGGTGTTTCAGCAGCAGCATTGTAGGAGCTCACGTAGTCGGCCGTGACTATTGTTGTTGCCAACAGAACAGTACTTGGTGTTTGGCTACTTCTTGCATGTCTCACCTTTCAGCAACCAAGAGCCTAGCCCCTCCGGGCTCCTTGGACCCACCCCCTGGCTATTTACAGCCCTACACCACGACCCTGTTTATGGACAGGTTCTGGGAAGCAGAACAGAAACCACAACCTCTCGTGTACCCAGAGGTACGACAGCAGAATCCTTATCTCCCCTAGTTCTTCCACTGCCCCCCAGGAGCACAGAAATAGAGATGTTTATCACCTTATAGGGCTCCACAAGGAGGAGTTGGTTGCTTGCTTGGTTGTTTCCCCCTATCAACTGCTCAGCGTGAGTTTGCCGAGTGAAAGATAAACCAAAGAGGATATTTTAATGTCTCTTTGGTCTATGAGAGTATGCCAGGAGGTGGAATAAGGAACTCAGTGCCTACGTAAGGGAAGGTTATTGCTCTAAGTCTCTGTGATTAGTGAGATCGTTAAAGTCATTTGGAATTGTTTATAAATGACTTGTTTTCAGAGAAAGCCCCATTGCAGAGCGCTCATCAATAATTCCAGGTGACTTCACAGCTGGTGACAAATCGGTTGAAACTTCATAAAACATTAATGATGTGTTGGAAGAAACGAGAATTCCAGCCTCTTTGTTAGCAGGCTGGACAGGCTGTACCTCTGTGGGGAGACGCACCCCGGCTCACACTGTGGAGGGGTTTGATTTGAGTGGGTATTAGGGTTAATGTCTGAGAGTTGTATGGTCTCAGCGTGATGCTGAGCTCAGGGACAGGAGATTCAGTTCTCCCCAGTCCTCTCAGGGGCTGCTGGAACTCATTCTCTTATTACTGTGATCCCAAAGCACTGCAGACCCCTTCAAACAAAGCGTCTGAGTGTGTGTTTTCTCGTTTAGGTTTAAGCCCTCTGTCCTTTGATCCTGGCAGCAGCAGTGAACCTCTGCAGTTGGGCAGTGCTTCTGACCCACGGCTGTCAGAGAGCCCAGATGAGAATGGAAGCGATGCCAGCAAGAAGAGGAGGAGAGCAGGAGTTCCTGCAGGTGAGCACATGGGGCTTGCTGGCTGCCACTGAAGAAAGCACCCACAGAATCCCAACCAAACTCTGCTGCTGGGCTGAGGTGTGGTCCTGCTTCCAGGGTGTCTCTAGCTGAGGCAGACTTGCAGAGTGCTGCAGCTGGCACAACCCTCAGCTGCTGCCTTGTGGCTGAGAACCCACAATCTTTGCATCTTGGACAGGGGGTTGTGAGAGTAGGACCTCACACAACTTGTGTAATGCGTAGGGGTCATTTTTGTTGGGCAGGGTGTGAGGTTGTGCCTGGGCTGGGTCTGCTGGGGGCAGGCAGGTGAAGCACTGTTTTATGTGTCTCCCCAGGAGCAAAGGAGCTTGTGGCTTTTTACCCTGTGTGGTGGGATGAACTTCATCTCGCTGCCTTCTGCAGCTCTGTCCTTTCTCTCAGCAGTGATGACAGTTTGTATCTGCTGAATGTTTGTCCTTTGTTTATAAAGCTCCTGGTGGGAATCAGAATGTACCAGACGCCTTTAATCGGAGCTCTGTGAAAGGAGCTCTTGGTTGCAGTGGATAAATCATCATTTAGATGTTTTCCTAGAGCCTATATCTGTAAAACCTCATCTGCTTGGGAGGGGCAGCATTGCTAGGGATTTTGGGTTTCATTTGGCTCTTCTCTGCGTGCTGGGTTCAAATCTGTTCTGGATGCTGATCCTGCAGAGCGAGTGCCCTGTAGAGCAGTTCAGATACCACACATTAAGCTCTTAATGATGGTTTTTGTTCCCTCCTCTCAGCAGATGGTGGTGGAAATCTAAGCCTCGACTCCATTCCGATGGGTTTGCCAATGTCAGACCCAACTGCCTGGGCTACTGCGATGAACAACCTGGGCATGGCACCCATGGGTATGACGGGGCAGCCCCTCCTGCCTGGTATGTCCTTGTTTAGAGGCCACTGTTTGAAACTGATTTGGGGGGACATGAGAGTATACAGTGTTTGATGCAAGTGATGGTGGTTGTGGGGCACCTCTAGATACTCTGCAGGGGACCAGATTCTACACACAGAGCTCAGGAAACCAGTGATATCCAGTAACATGCTAAGCTGAACTGGAGCTGCTGAAAAGGAAGAGTGTGAGGGAGATGAAGAGGGAAGTGCTAGGGCAGAAATCCCTGGAGGGTTCTGCTCCAGAAATGACCTCTCTGTGTTGGAGTACCTGTGTGTAGGGGAGTGCTGCTGTATAGGAGGCATGGGAATGCTGTCTCTGCACTGCGCTGCTCTGCCAGGGTTTAACTTTTGTCTATGCCTTGTAAAATTGATTTTAAGAGAGTGGAAAAGGAAGTTGTTTCTTCGAATGGAGAAAATTTGCTTACCTGAGGCAATCAACAACAAACTAGTCCTGAAAATTTTAAGGCCAAAAATGGGAAGTTCTGGTGACCTGTGTTACAGTGGTCCCCCTCTGTTGCTGCACAAGGGAGTAGCTGCTCCTGTACAAGTCCTAACAACTGCTTGACCTTTTCTCCATTTAGATTTTGACCCTGCTCTCGGGATGATGACTGGAATCCCTCCTATCAACCCTATGATGCCAGGCTTGGGCATAGTCCCTCCTCCCATTCCTCCGGACATGCCTGCTGTGAAGGAGATCATTCACTGCAAGAGTTGCACACTCTTCCCTCCTAACCCACGTAACTGCCTATTTGTGTCTTGTCCTCCATCTGTCTGTCTGCACAGGGATATGTGTGTCTGTGTGTTAAGAGGCAGCTTGGAAAGGAGACAGAGCTTTAGGAAACAGACTGTCAGGGCTCACCAGGCTGTAGCAGGAACCTAGGTTCCCCACCAGACTGGCTGACCCTTTCTCCTATAGTAAAACCACTGTAACGTGGCAGTTGGTTTGTTCAGCACGAGAGGAGGAAGGAGGTGAAACAGCCAACAGGCTGTGGATGTGAGAGATGAGCAGGAGATCTTGTTCCTCTGCTATGGAGGATACCTTTAGCCATTGCTATAGGAACAGATGTTTAGCTGTGATGTCCTTGGCATCCTGTCTCTTACAGTTGTTATTTTTAGAGTTTGGGATTTGTCTGCCTGAGGGACTTCTTGTATTGATTTCCGTTGAATGATTCTAGGTTGTCTTGATGGCTTTTAATTCAATCAAGGCCCTTTAGTTCATGTTCAGCCTCGCAGGAGCCCACTAATGCTGCCTGCAGAGCTTATAGCTGCAAAGCAGCATCCTCAGGCTGCAGGGACTGGTTTTGTGGCTAGCTTAGTGGGGCCAGCATGATGTGGTGGATGAAAGAAACACCCACCAACAACCCAAAACCAAACCTGCTCTGCTTTTTCTCTCTTGCTCCTTCAGATCTTCCCCCTCCAGCAACGAGAGAGAGGCCCCCAGGCTGTAAGACAGTGTTTGTGGGAGGGCTGCCAGAGAACGGGACGGAGCAGATCATCATGGAAGTGTTTGAGCAGTGTGGGGAAGTCATTGCCATTCGCAAGAGCAAGAAGAATTTCTGTCACATCCGCTTTGCTGAGGAGTTCATGGTGGACAAGGCGCTTTACCTTTCTGGTAGGTGTGTTTCTGTCTTAAGTGTCAGGGTTCTTTGTAGTTAGAGCGATAGGCTCTGCCATTGGAGGGTTTGTCTCATGCTGTGCCATTTCACCTCCTTCTCTGCCACTCAGAATACATGAGACCAGCTCCTGATGGGAGAGACAGCAGTGCTTTGCTGTCTGGGAACTGCAGAGCTCTTCAAACTCCTGTATGAGAAGCACTCAGAGTCCATTCTCATCTTAGCTTGAACATCCAGCCAGTTCTGCAGATAGTGCTTAAGGGTCCTGTACAAATTAGCAGTTGCTCTCAATTTCCTGTGACTTGATGGTTTTCTTCACTTCTGTCAAGGATTTTTCCCCCCTGAGTGTCATCAGAGCTGCAACACCTGGGCTCCTTTTGCTCAGGGAGCCCCTGTTCTGCACTCCTAGAGTTTTAACCTGCTTTCATCCATAGTTTTGTGCTGTAGGGGACAGACATCTTGCAGCTGATGGTTATAGACTCTGTGACTGGCAGGTTCTAGACAAGCTGTATTTGCTGTGCTAATTACATCTCCCCTGAGCAGCCAGGGCTCTCTGTATCATTCTAGAAAAATACAGTAGTGCTTTCTGTTTCCATGCTGAAATCCCTCCCAAGTTAGTTCTTTCAGTATATAGCTGGGCACTGCCCGCAGAGCCCATGCTGTCAAGGTTAAGGGAGGGAAATGCTCTCTGCTCTTTAAAATGATGGAAACTTTTCTGTGAGCTGTTTTGGCTGACTGTAAGCGCTGTGTCTTGTTCCAGAGTTGAGTTAGACTGGCTGTTCCCTGCCAGCAAGAGCTCTGTCTCTTTGTGGTTACCCTTCTGAAGAGCCAGTGCAGCCTCCATGGCTGCAGGTGCTCCCAGCTTAGGAGTTCCTCTCTCACAAAGCTGTGGTCACATGTGCAGCCAGCAGTGGCCTCCACACACAGGTTTTGTCTCTGGGTTTTTGTACAGAGTGTCTCTAGTTGATTTATTTCCACACATCCCATAATCTCAGCCTTCTAATGTGAGTCCTGCACATCGTGCCAGTGAGAAGGGCTCTAACACAGGGGACACTTGCTGACTGCATTCCTGCTACCACTGAATGAGGAAGGCTGTTCCAAACGTGATTGGCACCCATCTGCTGCCCTCCTTGCCTAGTCTCACATCTCATTCCCCCTTTCTATCCCCACCTTCTGGGTTTTATGGAAGTGTGGAAGAGCCCAGCTCCAAGCACATGAACTGCTGAGCTTATTCCCCACAGCCTGAGGGGTTGCATGGAACTGAACAGTTGGTGTTTGAGACCCAACACGTGGGTCTCTCGAGGTATTTAGATGAGGAACAGCCCATGAAAGTTCTCACCTGGCATGTGCAGAATCCCCTAACCACGTTCCTTTCCCAGGACTGTTCTGTGTGCACAAAACTCTTCAGTGAACGTTCCATTCACTGTGCAAGAACAAGGGATAGAAGGGCACTGAGGGGTGGTTGGAGCCCAAGGTAGGTCACCTGTCCTGTCTGAGTGCTGCTGTCATTGCTGCCAGGCTATCGCATCAGGCTGGGCTCTAGCACTGACAAGAAGGATACCGGGCGCCTACACGTGGACTTTGCCCAGGCCCGGGATGATCTGTACGAGTGGGAGTGCAAGCAGCGGATGCTGGCGAGAGAAGAGCGGCATCGCAGGCGGCTGGAAGAGGAGCGCTTCCGCCCACCCTCACCGCCTCCTGTTGTCCATTACTCTGACCATGAGTGCAGCGTTGTTGCCGAGAAGCTGAAAGGTGAGTGGTGCTGTGGGCTGCAGGCAGGGATTTGTGTTCTTCAGGCTTGAACGAAGATGATGCTGCCATCTAAACCTTGCAGAGCCTGTCCAGACTGAGCCATTGGCTGGCACACAGCAGCTTCCTTACTATTTCTTTCCAGAGTTGTTTGTGTTTTGGTCAAAGCAAGACCATACTTGAGGTCAGTGGCTCTCACAAATCGTTTGTGTTGCTATTAAAAGGACTAGTGCAAGTCCCAAGACCTTCTTTGATGCCTAAGCCCTATTTGCACCCTGATTCTTTTGAGGCAGGAGGGTATTCTCTTTCACAAAAGAGCACATCTGAGTGGGCACATGAAAGTGGGCACTTTGTAGCAGCTGGTCCTCCTCTTGTTGCATCTCAACAGGTGGTTTTCTGTTTGATGTCAGGCTTGCCCTGTGTTCTGATAACATCAAGGCTTGTGGTTAGCTGCCTAAGCGGACTCGTCCTTTGAAAGAGCAGTGGTTCAGAGCCAGGGAAGGGTTGGCCACCCCGTCCTTCCGTGGTGTAAAGGTGTCCATTCTTGCTGCAGATGACACCAAGTTCCTGGAAGCCATCCAGACATTGCTGACTTGGATAGAGCGTGGTGAGGTGAACAGGAGAACCGCCAACAACTTCTACTCCATGATCCAGTCGGCCAACAGCCACGTTCGCAGGCTGGTGAATGAGAAAGCAGCTCATGAGAAGGAGATGGAAGAAGCTAAGGAGAAGTTCAAACTTGCTCTCTCAGGGATTCTGGTTCAGTGTGAGTAGTGTTTCCACACTGGATGTTGTCTGCTGTTTTAGGGAAGCCGTTGAGTTTCTAGAGCCTGGAGAGGCCACACTAAAGGAGAACTCACAATCGTTTGTGTGCAGCCAGCATTAATGTATCAGCTCCTATGGCACTCTCTTGCTGGAGTAAGAGTCCACGTCAGGGGGGAGGTGAAAACGAATCCTTAAGTGGTTTCCTCTTTTGATTGTAGTCTATTAGTAGTTCTGTCATCTTTTCAACTCCACCTCTGTGCACAGACAAGGTAAGTTCTGGGTAATCTGGTGCCTCAGCGAAGTGCAGGATTTATTCGCCAAAGGTAGGACGCAGCAGAGTGTTCCCAGCACCCTGTTCTCTCTCACCCCGCATCTGTCAAACCCCAAGAGCTTCATTAAACCATGAAGCAGAGGAAGAGGCGTGGGCTGTATTAGTTCCACAGTGTGATTTGTCACAGTTCCTTGTTGCCTCTTGCCCATCCTCTCGTTAGTAAGTCTGAATGTTTTTCTTCTATTTTATTTTTGAGTCCCTTTCAGAGGACTTTCTCCACAGATGTACTGAGTCTCCTTGAGCCCCTTGGCTAGGCAATGAACGTTCCTCCCTTCACAAGTTTTGGCTGCTACTTGTTTGATACCAGGCTTTGAAAAAAATCATCATTTCTTACATCTTAATTCTGTTTGTGGTAAAAAAAACTACAGGCACACGGCCCAGAGGGAAACAGAGTCAGTGAGCAGCAGCAGCAAGCAGCTCCCCTCTATAGAGCTCTTGCCCAAGGAGAGGCACTTTGTTTCCAGAACCCTCTGCCAGTCCTAGAGGAAGGAATAGCCTAGAAGGAGAGACTCAGGAGCACAAAAAGCTGGTGGCTGACAGTAGGACCTTTGGGCCCGTGCCTAGTGGGTAGAAGATGCCCCAATGTTCCAGCCTCAGCTGGTGCTGAGATATTGTCTGTCAGAGCCCAGGAGCTGCCTGGCTGTGCTGCTCACACACCGTGGCAGCAGGTTGGAGTATTTTTTCCCTTTTTTCCAGCTGGGAACAGTTGCCGTTTGCCCCGTTTCCCCCACTGCTGTGTGAGCGCTTGGCACTGACCCGGCGCAGCGTCCCTGCTTTCCTTTGCAGGCTCAACCCTCTCCTGAGCATAGCTTCAGCACAGTACAGTGTTGTAAGTAAAGGTCAGCCAAACCACCTGCCTGATTCCACTTTTTTACTCCTTTACTCCTCTTGTTCGCCCTCTCTGGATGCTATTGTGGCTGATTTGACTGCTGATTTGATACTACAGTCGAGCAGATAGTGGCCGTGTACCATTCTGCCTCCAAACAAAAGGCTTGGGACCATTTCACGAAAGCTCAGCGTAAGAACATCAGCGTGTGGTGCAAACAAGCAGAGGTTGGTATTTTTTTTATTGTGTTAGATCCTCCGGCACAGTCTCTTTTTTTCTTGTCAGGATGTTGATGTTAAGTTTGCGCGCTGCTCGCGTGGATAACACCACCTTCATTCACAGATGGCAGTGCTCGCTCGGCTCTTGCGTTGCAGGTAATAAACTCTCCTGTGGGGTTTGTGTTACTGACAGCAGTGTGTTAGGTCTGTTTGTGCTGATTAATATCGATTGTTGATCTGTTTTCTGCTGGTTCTGGTGATAAAGCAAGAGGAGTTTCTAGAGAGCTCTTAAGAAACCCCACAGCAAACCGTAAACGTCATCACAGATCTAGTTCATCCTATTTTTATTGTCAGACTTGAGAGGTGGAGAGTCTGGAGAGCAAGAGCAGTCTTACCTGATCTTATCAGCTCTTGGCGAAGTCAGCAGTGCCAGAGGGAATAAAGTTGAGCTAAAGCAGGGAGAGTGATGGTCTGGGAGATGGTTTGTCGTGCAGTCTGCAATGAAGTGCCTTCTGTCCCTTGCCTAGCAGGGATGTCACATTGCTCAGCTGCATCTGGCAGAGCCCATCTCGGTGCTTGCCTCTGGCCTGAGACGGAGGGAGTGGCAGAAGCGTCCCATGGAGGGTCTCCCTGCCAGAGCTTCTCTCCCCAGGAATCTTTCTTGTGTGTCCCTTTCCTGAGAGGGTGGATGTTCAAAGTGGCAACCAAAGTCTTGTCACCCTAGCAGTTTTCTCGCTCATTAAGCGTTTAAAGCAGAGTGGAGCTTGATTTGGTTGTTACTACTGGCAGTAAAGATGTGTCTGAAGTAGGAGGAGGTTTCATTTGGTACCTGATAGGTCAAGTGGAGAGTCTGGCTCAGGTCACACCTCTGCTTTGAGCCCTAGAGCTCCTGTTCTTTGCTGCTCATGGTGGCTGGGGTGGGAGTGCTTTCTCCATTTGGAGCTGTCTTTTGGTCCAAGGTAAGTTCTCACAGAGGGAGGAAGCTGAGGCCACTGGTGAGGCCTCTTCCAGAAGTACTTGCTGCTGGGCTTCCCAGCTTAAGGGGTCTCTCCTTAAAGGAAGGTGGACCCACATGATGCAGGCAGCACCTGTAGCTGCAGGCAGTGCAGGAAGAACCCATGAACCCTGAGACCTGGTGAAGCACCGTACTTACGGTTCCTAGCAGCCAGCACAGTCTTCCTCAGGAAGGGCCGTGCTCAAGTATTTGGCATCTCTGAAACTTGTTCCTTTCCCATTCTGGCTCTCTGCTGGGTACAGGCCAGGTGCTGTGACCCAAGGCATAGCCCTGCTCTGCTCACTGGGGACAGAGGAAGATGAAAAATGTGTTTGCTGGCCTTGCAGATGGGCTGACACATGTCTCTGCAGAGCTCAGTCTCTGGCTAGAACAGGAGATCCCTAGGGGTGTTTAAAATCCATAGAGATGTTGGGTGAGGGACATAAGTTAATGGGGACCTGGTACTGCTGGGAGAAGGGTTGGACTCGATGAGTTGAAAGGGCTTTTCCAACCTAAATGATTCTCTGGTGATTAAGCAATAATTGGATGGTAATGAACGGTGAGTTGACAGTGACTGGAATGGTGGTCAGACACTCCACTGCTTCCCACACCCCTCATCACAAAGCTGCAGCTGGAGAGATGCAGATTTGGAAGTAAATGGTGGTGGTGTAATGTACTTCTAGGGATAAGTTAAGCGTTAACCTTGTTACGGGTGTGGGGTGCTGGGTAAGGGGTCTCTCAGCTTGAGGGGTGACATTGAGTGGTATCAACAGTGTGGGGTGCAGATAATTGTGTTGTGTAGTGATGGGCTCGTAGTCAAACCAACTAGTAACACTGCCAGGTTGTCCTGGGTTAGATTTGTCCTTGATCTGTGCCAGTTCACAGGATCACAGAATTACTGAGGCTGGGAGGCATGGCATCAGCTAGACCATGGTACTGAGTGCCACATCCAGTCTTTACCTAAACACCTCCAGGGATGGGGACTCCACCACCTCCCTGGGCAGTCCATTCTGGGGTCTGATCGCCCTTTCCATGAGGAAGGGCTTCCTAACATGCAACCTAACCCCCTCCCCTGGCAGCTTCAGGCCCTGTTCTCTCATCCTGTCACTACTTGCCTACTGACCCCTACCTGTCTACAACTTCCCTTCAGGTAGTTATAGAGAGGGATAAGGTTCCCCCTGAGTCTCCTCTTCTCCAGGCTAAACAACCCCAGTTCCTTCAGCCTTTCCTCATCAGACTTTCCCTCCAGTCCCTTCCCCAGTCTCGTTGCTCCTCTGGACCCGAGTTTTGTTATTTCCCTTGTCTTGTGCCATGGAATTGCATTTTGCAGACTTAAGATTTCAGCATCTTTTTCTCCAGCTGATCTGTTCCCTGAGCTGCATTTAAAACCCCTCCATTCTCATCTTAGGAAATCCGTAACATTCATAACGATGAACTCATGGGAATTCGAAGAGAGGAGGAAATGGAAATGTCTGATGAAGAAATAGAAGATCCACCCGAGATGCAAGAAACAGAAGAATCAGGTACAGGCTCTTTGTGCAGTTTGTAAGCTGTGCTTATTCTTTTGGGTCTTCTTTACTTTCTCCAGCCTCAACACCTCTTGCTTCTCTACTGAGAGGTCTTTGCTGTCCAGAGGAGCTTGTTATCTAAAGACCCATCACAGACAGTGCTACTCTGGCTTTGTGATTGGGTACTGGGAGTTAGCAGGGATGACTTGCTCCCCACAGGATTGACTTCTGCTCCCTATCCTGCCCTGTCCTGTCCTGCAGGGCTGGTGTCACAGGTGGAGGCTCTGAAGGAAGAGAACGACAGCCTGCGCTGGCAGCTGGATGCGTACCGCAATGAGGTGGAGCTGCTCAAGCAGGAGCAAGGCAAAGCCAGCCGGGATGAGGACACCACCAAGGAGCAGCAGATGAAGCTTCTCCAGCAGGCACTGCAGGGGATGCAGAAGGTGAGCTTGGGCTTTGCTATGGCTGTGACAGTGCTACCCAAACAAAGGTGTTTGGATTTTCAGTGGCAAATAGAATCACAGACTTATTCTGCCTGGAAAGGACCAGCCCTCGTCCCAACATCTCCCTAATTCCTAGACCATGGCCTCAAATGCTCTATCTACTCGTTTTTTAAAGCCCTCCAGGGATGGTGACTCCACTACCTCCCTGGGCAGCCTGTTCCAGTGCCCAACCACTCTTTCAGGAAAGAACTTCCTAAAATCTAATCTAACCCTCCCCTGACACAGCCTGAGGTCATTTCCCCTTGTCCTGGCATTAGGAGTTTGGAAGAAGAGACCAGCAGCAACCTCACTACAACCTCCTTTGAGGTTGCTGTAGAGAGCAATAAGGTCTCCTTTCAGCCTCCTTTTCTCTAGATTAACCAACCCCAGTCCCCTCAGCTGCTCCTCACGTGGCCTGTTTGCCAGCCCTCTCCCCAGCCTCATTGCCCTTCTCTGGGCCCCGCTCCATCCCCTCAATGTCCTCCTGATACTGTAAGACTTTGTCATTTCCAGTACTGTAAGACAAACCAGCACCTGCCCTGTGCTGGCTGTTCTTACATCCCGGCCACAGCGTGAATCCAGCTGGGGAAAGGAAGAGTTGGATTTAACATGGATCAGTCCAGTGCACAAGTAGTGTTGTGCTTCAGGGCTGGTGAATGGCTGGTGATGATGGAGATGGTGGCCCATGCTTGCAGAGACATTTCTAAGGGATGTTGTAGAAAAGATTTCTCCTCGTTGTCCTTTCAGTGTCCAGATGACCCATCTGTGGGAAAGCCCTGATTTGTTTTGTACCCTTTAAATAGCAGGAGGTGAAAGGCAGGTTGAGAACTGGGTTGATCTTCTCTCTTCCAGCATCTTCTGAAAGTACAAGATGAATACAAAAAGCGAGAAGCTGAGCTGGAAAAAGTGAAAGAAGACAAACTGAAACTAGAAACCTTATTAGAGACCCTGAAGGAGCAGGTACAAGCCACCCCAGTGATTCCTCCCTCTCCAGCATATATGCAGGCTTTGGATTTCACAGACTTACACTCACTGAGGTTGGAAAAGACCTCTAAGATCGTCAAGTCCAACCTTCAACCCAACACCTCTGTGACCACTAGACCATGTCCTGTGATGGCACAGCTACTGACCCTCTGGGCGTCTCCAGGGATGGGGACTCCTCTCCCTTCCTGGGCAGCCTGGAAAGAATCTAGGAGGTCCTTTCCAACCAGGATTATTCAGTGATCATGTGATTGCAGCACTGGGCTGTAGAGATGGGGTTTGTTTTACAAGAGAACCTGTTGCTCTGTTACTACAGAATTTTTTCCTTGTTCCCAATCTGAGCTTCCCCTGGGGCAACTGGTGGACCCTTCCATCCACATCCCTGCCTCAGACCCCCAGCAGCCTCTCTGAGGTCCCCAACCACAGACTCACCATCACCCTCCATCCCTGCTCCCACACTGCACCCCCATGGAGATGATGTCCTCAGCATCTTCACATCAGCCAGGTCTCCTGTGCCAGCACTGCTTGGCTATCGTGGGCAGCACCCCAAGAGCCACGCAGGGATGTCCTAGGGATGCAGAGGTGGCACCAGAGCCAAACTCGTCATCCCCTGCATCTTCTCACTCCCACCCAGCTGGGGCATCCTGAGGGCAGACAGGGTCATTTGAGGGGGTTTTGATGGAAGGATGGAGGAGCCTTTAGCTGCTCAATTTCTTGTGGAAGTTCCTGTTTAAAAAAATGAGGAGAGATTCTGCTGTTGCTTAAAGGTTGAGAGAAAGGTTTAGTTTGGAGGGGGGACCTTGGAGATCATCTAGTTCCAAGCCAACAGCCCTAGGTAGAGACATCAGGGCCCAGAGCCCCATCAAAACCATAAGATTCCAAAACTACCAGACCTGAAGCAGTGTTGTTTCTCCTGTCTCAGTGTAATACACCCTCATAAGCAAAATCCACACAAGCAAAAGGGTTTCAATTATCCAACAGGCTTTAATTCTTACTTTTTATATGTTATTATTTATGTTTAGATTCATTTTTAGACTAACTTTTAGAATCTTGACCTGCCTGCTCCTCCCCTCTATAGCACAGTCATAAGGGACAGGCACGTGGTGCTTTGCACTGAGGACACCAGACTTACCCTGGGTCTTATCTCCTGAGTTTGAACCTTCAGTCCCACTGTTTCTAGGAATTCAACTAGAAATTGTCTAGTAAATTTTAGCTCAATAATTTTGCCAAATTCTAGCCAAATGGACTGTTTGCTTTGTGTCCCAAGAATCTTCAGTGCTAAAAGTCACTAGTATTTCCTTTTCCTCACCTCTAACAGCAGAGCATCGCAGACGAGGAGGACAAGGAGAGAGACGCAGTCGATTGCCAAGGGAACGTAAGTCTGGAGAATTTCTTTGCTGCTGCTGTAGTCAGAAAATCTTTGGGAGTGGAGGGTAACGACACCTTTGTAAAATGAGCTGTGTTCAGGGTTTGGTTTGTCGTGAAGCTTCTAAGTGTGGTACCCACAGGCTGTCTCTGGGGCCAAATGAAATTCACCACTTGCTCCTGGCTGGTGGAGCAGCTCCTGGCTGGTGGAGCAGCCCTTCTCATGAGGGGGTTTAGAGAACAAGTCATATAAGGAGAGGCTGAGGGAGCTGGGTAGGTTGAGTTTGGAGAGGAGGAGGCTGAGGTGGGGGGCAGATCTCATTGCCTTCTACAACTACCTGAAGGGAGGTTGTGGAGGGGTAGGTGTTGGCCTCTTCTCCTTGGTGACTGCTGACAGAAGCAGGGGCACTGGTCTGCAGTAGAGGCAGGGGAGGGTTAGATTAGTTCTGAGGAAGAAATTCTTTCCAGAAATAGTGGGGAGGCCCTGGAATGGCCTTGGTGGCAATGGGAGGTGGTGGGGTTCTTCAACACCCTGGAGGTGTTGAAGAACCATGTAGCCATGGTGTTTCACGCCCTGCTCGAGTGGCAGCATGGAGGGGGTCAGGTTGTGTTTGTCAGTCTCTCAGATACAGAGATTTTTTTGTTGGTGTGGGGATGGTTTAACTCAGGGATCTAGGAGCTCCTCTCCAACCAGGATTCGAGAGCATTGTGCAGTGATTGTGTGATTGCAGCACTGGGCTGTAGAGATGGGGTTTGTTGTACAAGAGAACCTGCTGCACCTTTAGACCGACTGGCCTTCAAAAATACCTGTTGGATGTCTAGGAGAAGCACAGGGTGTTTCCCCCAGTGCCACAGTCCCTGAGTCATCTACTCCTGCAGGAGGAAATGGCAGTGTTTAGGCCAGGACTACGCAGTTTGGCCCGTGTAGCTGAGAATCGGTGCTGGCAGAAGCAGCTGAGCAGACCCAAGGGAGTGTTTAATTCTATCTTTGTTACTGGCCCCACTCCCGTCGTTTCACTGGAAGCTGTTTCCAATTATAGATGTCTGTAGCTCTCAGACCACTGGAATTCCGCAGAAAACTTGGGAATAAAACAAAGCCTTGCTTGTAGTGCCCCCGCCACGTCTCTGCATCGCTGGCAGGCCGGTGTTTATTTGGGAATAATAAATAAGGCAAAGTTGTGGCTCAGTTCAGCACCACAGACTCCAGTTCAGGACAGTCTGATCCGAAGCCCATGGGGCACTGTGGGGTCTGCCCGAGCTTGAGGTGATGTGGAACAGCCTTGTGGGGTTTGGTTTTGTTTTTTGCAGGAGAGCAGTTCATCCCGAGTCTGTGCGTGCAGCCAGGAGAAAGAATGTCCTGTGGAGAAGTCTCTGAGCAACAGTCCTGTGAAATCCGAGCGAGAAGTTCTCCTAGTGGGTGAGTTTCTTTGGCCTTAGGGACCACCTGGTTAAAGCAAGAAGCTGGAGCCAGAGAGGAGAAGGAAGGGTGGGGGAAGGTGATGGGGAGAGAATGAGGGACTCAGTGGGATGAGAAGTATTGTCACTATGTTCAGGTGATGCTCAGAGGGGCTTGGTGACCTCTGGTGTACAGTGTAGGTGTGTCCACTGCCCCTTTCTTTCCCCTTTCCTGTTCCCAGTCATACTGAAAACTTGATTGTGGCTTTTCAGCCTGAGCCTCTGGGTGGCTGGGATCTTCTGTAGCTCAAAAACAGAGGAACAGAGGTCTCATCTCACTGGGACAAGGCATTTCCTTTAGTCACTCAGCCAAGCTCTCCTTGGTCATCTATCTACATCTGATCTGGGAAAAACAATAACCCATTTATCATCATCCAGAGGGATCTGTTTGTGCCAGCTCATGGCCAGCGGGAGGGGGCTTGGAGGAAAGTAAAGGCCTTTGTCTGCGATTGATGGTCAGAAATGCAGGTGATGATCCTGGCTGTGAGCTGGAAATGAGTCTCCTTGTGACAGGGTGCAAACTGGTGTTCCCAGCTGGATCCCTTCTCACGAGAGTGACACTTGTGTTCCTTCCCTCAGGAATCATCTCCACATTCCTTCATGTGCACCCGTTTGGAGCAAGCATCGAGTACATCTGCTCCTACCTGCAGCGTCTGGACAGCAAAGTAGGTCTAATCCTGCTCCTAACTTAGCAAACCCCATTGGCAGTAGCTGTTGTGCAGCAGCAAGTCCTGTCTTCACCAGGCTCTGTTGACAAGGGGGTGTTTTGTTTATTCCGTAGAAGTTTGCTGCCTCTGTTTCCCTTACCCTTGTGACCCCCGAAGGGAAACAACTCGCCTCTCCCCTGCTGTTGATTATCTAACAGCATCTGCCACTTGGATCCATCGTCTGGGTACTTCAGAGGGATGTTGCTCGTGTGTCTCTGAGCTGGGTTCTTCCATCCCTTTGATCTCGTAACCCTTTGCTGAGCCTTTCCTGGCTCTGTTTGGGTGCTGGCAAGGAGGTGGTTTCAGGAGGAAGCTGTGCAGCAACGTTCTGCTACAGCTAAGCACTGAGTTGTGACTCTCAGTGGGGAAAAATCAGCCCCTTTACCGCCGTTTCTAGGGTTTGTTGTACCTGCAGCCACCAAGAGGGCAGCACAGCTTCTGCTGTCCCAGGGGTCCAGCCAGGAGTGTCGGAACTGGGACAGCCAGAGTGTCCTTCAGCTACTAAACGAGTTTGAGCTTGAGTATCCCCGGTCATTACAGGGTAACCAGAACTACCTTCCATTTCAGCACTGTTTCCCTCCTGTGTTTGCAGATCTGCACGGCAGAGGTGGAAGTTCTCATGACTCGTCTCCAGAACACATTCAGGCAGGAGCTGAGCGGGGTCGGGGCCAGCCTGGAGAAGAGGTGGAAGTTCTGTGGCTTTGATGGGTTGAAGATGACTTGAGCTTTGACTTAACGCTGCAAACAGCAGCGAGATACGTGCGCCAGGAAAGCCTGGGACCTCTCCTTACCTCCATTCCCAATGATGATCCTGCACTCGGGTGGGATAATTGTAAGTGAAGCTCTGGAGAGCAGCACCAGGGGAACCACCACCCACATTCTGTAGCTGCTTTGAGTTGTTTGTTACTGGACAAGTGCTGTTCAATAGATTTTTGTGGATATAAAGCCCATGTCTTCGGAGCACGGTGCGCTGACCGTGTCTTTTGCCAACGTCCATGTGTTTGTGTGCCCAAACCTCTCTCGATCTTGTACCTTCTGTTGACTGGTAGGAACAGCCGTGAGCTGAGCTCTGAAGCAACAACAAAGGGATGTTCTCTGGGTTCTGCAACCACCAAAAAGGGGGAAAAGAGAGCACTTATTTTTAGATAGCTCTGCAACTAAACACTGAGTTGTGTTTGAACAGGTGGGTTAGGTGGCTCCGAGTTCTCAGAGCCAAACACTTGGTTATTCTAGTGCTGTTTGACAGTTACAGTGAGAGGGCAGCATCCTCTTGGGTAGCAGAGTGTGATCAGGCAGTGCTGCTGCTCCCTGCAAACTGTTTTACGTGCAAAGGACATTGAATATCCTGTTGATCTGGATGGAGCAGAGAGATCCTGAATCTTTCCAAAGGCTGTTGTTCCTTGTGTTCTCGGTACCTGCCAGGCTCCTCCGCAGAAGATGAGCAGGATGTAGTATATAAAATGCTTCGTGCGGACCCTCCGAGGAGCCTTTGGACCTTCCAGCAGATCAGTGCTTCTGCACCATTTGGTTGGCAGAATCTCTGAGGTGCACTCGATTTCCCCTGGTCCAGATCCTTCATGAGGACACTGAACAGAGCTGGCCTCAGTTCCCAACCCTGGGGACCATCATGTGTGACCAGCCAGCTTGTGACTTTGCTTGCTCCACCTCCTGCCTCTGCTAGGATGGCAGATGGAAGGACCTTGCTCACACATCGTCCCTCAAACTTCGCTGTGCTGCCCCCGGACTGTCGCCAGAGATATTTTCCCTCTTCAGATGTGGTTTAAAGCTCTTTGAGCCCTGCCAACTCCTGCACAAAGCCCCTGTGTGCTGTGACAGGCGTCCTCCTGTCTGTCACCATCAGCCTGTGTCGTGGAAACCCACCTGCAGTGGGAAACCTCCCTGAATTCTGCTGCTGATACCAGGCTTGGAGCTTGGTATTGATCTGTTGGACCTTCCTGTATCTCCCCTCACCACAGAAGGCTTGAGAGGACTCTGTGTGTTCCTGGTCTCTTTCTGGGACCCTGAGGTCTTGGTAGCTGGTTCCACAGGGTGATGGCTCTGCTGTAAATCCCAGCACTGGCTGGGTGAGTCCGGGGGGCTGTGGCTTCCCCTCTCCAGGCTTTTCTCTTTCAGCAGGACTGAGCTTTCCCTGCAACCTCGTGTGCTTTTTGCCCTGCTACTCCTCCCACTGGAGGATGCTACACTGGAAGCAGGAGAAACCCCTGAGCAGTTGTGTCACTGCAGGTGAACGCTGTATTTTTAAAGAATAAACATCTTTTTTATGGGCAAATCTTGGCCCTGCTGCTTTCTTTTCCTCTCCCAGCTTAGGCTTCCTGCTACAGGGAAGGAAGTGGGTGCTCCAGCCTCAGTCTTCTGCTGACATGGGGCTTCTCTGTCCACACAGGGAATGTCAAGAGCGTCACAACCATCAGGCCAACAATTGAACAGTGACAAACAGCTGCAAAATGCTCCCTCCTTCCTCTCCAGACTCTTGAGTTTCACCAACAGGCAGAGGATTTGAGGTCAATGACCTTCAGGTCTGATGTGGGTGTTAATTTGCAGCTTGCTGTAGCATTGTCAGGAGCTCTGGACTGACCACCCCGTGCACAAAACTGCTTAGGTCTCAGGAAGAAATTCCTCCCTGTGAGGATGCTGAGGCACTGGACCAGGTTGCCCAGGGAGGCTGTGGCTGTTCCATCCCTGGAAGTGTTCAAGGCCAGGTTGGATGGGGCTCTGGGCAACCTGGTCTGGTGAGAGGTGGGAGTTGGGACTGGATGATCTCCGAGGTCCCTTCCAGCCCAAACTCCTCTGTAACCCTGTGATAGCACACTGCAGAAGGGACCTCGGAGACCATTCAGTCCCAACTCCCACCTCTACCCTTCCAGGCAGAGCTTTGCAGGGGATCCCTCAGATCCCAGGGTGGGTGGAAACCACCCTCAGTCCCTGTATGACCAGCACCCAGGCAGTAAATTCCCCTTTGGGGTTTCATGTGCTGAATCAGCTGATGCTCTGATGGGTGCCCTGGTCACCAGCAGGTAAGCGGGACAGCCCGGGGATGAGGGATGGGGTGAGCAGTGACCCATCCCTTGCCAAAGCACATCAGCACCCGCCGTGGGAAGAGCTGCTCCTTCCCAAGGAGCCCTGCCCTCTCTGCACACAGCGATGTTTCTGGCTCTCGTTGCTTTTGGCAGAAAATTCCCATTCTTGTCCCCCCTTCTCCTCCCCTCAGCCGCGCTGGGCTGCAGCGTCTCCTCTCCGTCATCACTTCTCCTGCCAGCGCACAGGGACCCTTCTCCAGCTCCACAGTGGGAGACACCGCTTCAGAATCCTTCTGGAAGGGAGGAGAAGGGAGTCCAGGCTGCCACAGGTCCTGCTGCGAGAGGTAAACGGGAGAGGTAACTGTCAGTCCTTCATCCCAGCTGCAAAGACAACTTGGCTGCTGGAAACAGGGAAGCAACTGCGGCTCCTTGGGGAATAGAAGGGGTGGCTGAGGAGCCGAGCTTTTCCCTAGAGCTTTCCCTAAATCAGCCCCACTCCTAAAAATAAGTGGGGAAAGTCACTGCAGGGAGGAAGCACCGTGTTCACTCTCTCAGTGAAAGGCATCTTAGTCCTGTTTTCGAGTTAGCAACATTCCAACTACGCCATTCCCCTCTGAGGGAGCACTGCCAGTGCTCCTGCTGTTCGTTCCCCTGCTACCTTTTCCTCCTCGTGGGGAGCACAACAGGCTGGAGTGACCTCCCTGCTGCCATACGGGGCTCTGTGGGGCATCACCCTATGAGTGGGAAGCTGCTGCTGGTGGTGCCCATCTCGCTTGCGGCCAGAAGCAAGGCCAGCTTTGGGGAGAACAGGGGCAGTGGGGTTTTATCAGGGTGCTGGCCATGGGGCTATTCCTGTAGTGCTGGGAGGGCCAGATAAGCAGCTGCTGGCCCTGAGTCCTTCCTGCTTTTCCCATTCTGCTCCTCTCCTTGGGTTTCCTCTTCTTCACCCCAAGGCAGCTTCATCCTCTGCTCGTACCATCCCTCCTGCTCCGGGCTGGGAACTTCTCCTGCAGAAAGGTAAATCCTCTCAGCACATGGAGCCCTGGGTCTGTCTGTCCGTCCAGTCCTGGGCAGCAGGCTCCTGCTTGGGCACTGCTTCTGTGCATCCCTCCACTCTGGGAGCAGCAGAATTGCCAGAGCTGGTGCTGGGGGTGCTGTCGCCTGTCCTAGCCCCTGCTCCCTCCCTGGGGGATATCCCACCCTGGCACCCTGAGTGTGCAAAGAGCTACAAGAGACAGTAAATAAATCACAGTCTTGAAGGGCCACCACGTCCTTCCCCAGGGATCTTTATTGTTCTGCAGGATGGAAGGTACCAAGAGCCACATCCTGTGGTCACAGCTGGTTGCTGAGGTGGTCTTGGAGGGGGATGATGGAGGAGTGGGGTGGCCATGCAGGTTACAGAGCTGATAGATCTGTTCCTGGGGTGGTTTACCAGTGGAAAAGACCCTTTTCCAGCAAGACCTGAATGTTTCCTGATGCTCGATTGGGTGTTGGAGCTCTCCATCCCCTTTGCCACAAACCCACAGAGGGGTCAGTGCTGCATCCAGCTGCTAGTGCTGGGGATCACATCAGCCCTGACGGGGTCATTCCCCGTGAATCTGGTGCATGAGGAGCACTGGGTGCCCTGTTTCAATCATCCTGAGGTGATGGGTGGTCCCACCAGCTGTTTGAGGGATATCTGTGTCTGAATCCCCTCTCCAGAGGGTCCTGCAGGGTTCAGCCACCACTCTGTGCTCTTGGTTTTTAAGGGAGGTAGCATCTTCAGCAGTGGAAAAATCCTGCCTCAAAGCAGCTCAACCCCAGCCCTTTGTGGGTGCAGGGGATGGAGGGGGCAGCCAGTGCTAGGCTGGGGCTGGTACGAGATCCTGCCCTCCCTCCTTCCTGGGTTCTCCCACCCTTATCGCTGGCTCTAGGACACTTCCAGGTGTGTGTTGGTGTTTCTTCCTTTACAGCCTGTACCCTGACTATGTCTTTCCCCAGCTGGTGACCTTGGTCCTCCCCTCTGTTTGTTCTTTGCACCCCAGCAGGGCACTGGCACGGGGTGCGGCATCCGGGTTGGTGTGGGACGAGGTGCCAGGAGCTGGCACGTCCCTCCCTGGCCTCTCCAGGAGGCTGTAAACGTCAGGGAGAGCCCCCCAGGACATAGTGGAAGGGAATGGGCTGCCTGAGGCTGTGGGTGTCTCTGCCATGAGCTCCTGTGACACCGCTTCTCGGGTGTTTGTGTTTTACAGAGAACCTTCATCTCAGCCCTTCTGCCGGCACGAAGCAGCGAGATGCAGCCCGTGACCCTGCAGAGCCTCTCCGAGCTGGAAAGGGCCAGTCTGCAAGAGCTGGCGTTGTACCAGCTGCAGGAGAAGCTGCTCCTGGGACACCTCAGCCTGGCTGGAGGTAGAGAAAAGGAGAGGAGGCTCCTGCCCAAGGGGGGGGGTTGAGGCCAGAGGGAGAAGCATTCGTGATGTATCTCAATCCTTTTTGTTTCTCATTCCCTGGTTCATACTGGCTTCTCGAGGAGGGTTTGCGTGTCAGCAGGAGTGTGAGAATGTGACCCTGCCTGAGCCCCCTAATCCAAACCAGATGGGGTGTGACTTGGCAGGGTCTTCCACTGGGACTGTGGGGATGCCGTAGGGCTGGGAGAGGCTTCTCTGTTTGGATGAGTGTCCAGCACCAAGAGGGAAAGGACCTTGAGCTGCACCAGGGGAGGTGTGGGTTGCCCAGGAGGAACCATTCCTCCCCCCACAAGGGTTGTCCAGACCTGGTGCAGGCTGCCCAGGGCAGTGGGAGCTCCCCTGTTCTGGAGGGGTTGCAATGTGAGGGACAGTGGGGACCTAGCACTGCTGGGGTTGGACTCAAGGAGCTTAAAGGGCTTCTCCAACCCAAATGATGCTGTGGGTCTGTGGTTTGAGGAGGAGATGATCAAGAAAGGGGAAACCTTTGCAGGCTGCACAGCACCAGGTTTGCATGAGAGAAGTCCCCATCTCACTCTGTAGTGGAGACATCCTGGGCAGGAGGATGCAGATGGTCTCTTTGCTATCTGCTGCCTCAGCCTGTTTCCCTTGGGAGCATCTGCTGTGCCCTGAGAGGAGCTGTGCTGGTGCTCAGACTCAGCACATTGTGACCCCCCCTGTGCTGAGCAGAGGAGTCCTGGTAGCCTTTTCTTTCCTCCTCTCGTGTGTTTTGTCTCCACATTGTTCTTAGTCTTCCTGTTATGGGGTGGTTGGCGTGAGGCACCGCAGATGGTGCTGCAGAAACACCACCCCGAGCTGCTCCTCAGGCACCTCCTGCTCCCTCTAAATCCCACAGACTAACCCAAACAGCAGTGCAGGCTGTTTCTAGGAAAAGAATTCCTGGGATCCTGAGTCAGAACAGAGTGCTGATGAATCCTGGGGGGGTTTGGGGTGGGTGGTGATTGAGTTTTTCATCCACCACTGCTGACTGTGGTCCCTGGTTGGTGTCGAGAGGTCTTGGAGGTCTTTCTAGGGGCAGGCAGTACCCTGTTCTGGTGGTGGGTGTTGTCACTGAATCACAGACTGGGTTGGATGTGACCTCAGAGATCATCCAGCCCCAACTCCCCTGCCATGGGCAGAGACATCTCTCACCAGACCAGGTTGCCCAGAGCCCAGTAGGGTGACTGGGATGCCAGTGGAAGGGTCAACCCTGAGTCACTGGGCTCCATCCCACCCTCGTCAGGATGGCAAGTGCCGTTGAGACAACAAATGACACAGACCCTTTGCTTCCCTTTCTCCTTGCAGCTGGACCTAAGGGCAGCAAATCCATCCGCCAGAAACTGGAGAGCTTTTCAAAGGAGAAGAAAGGTGAGCAGCCTCCTTCACCCACCCCTCTGACACCCCTCACAGAGGGAACTGATGGGGCTCAGATGGGAGGGTCCAGACTCAGCAAGGTGCTTCATCCCCTGTTGAGATCTGCTTTACAGTCCCTTGAAGGACATCAGTCACAAACCTGGGGCACTCCCACTCGGAATCATAGAATCCTTAGGGATCGGAAGGGATCTCAAAAGATCATCTAGTCCAACCCCCCTGCCACAGCAGGATCACCCAAACCAAGTCACACAGGAACAGTCCAGGAGGGTTTTAAACATCTCCAGAGAAGGAGACTCCACACCCCCCCTGGGCAGCCTGTTCCAGTGCTCCAGGACCCTCCCTGGGAAGAAGTTCCTGCTGATATTGTTAGGGAACCTCCTCTGTTCCAGCTGGCACCCAGTGTCCCTTGTCCTATCCCCAGATGCCCTTGAGCAGAGCCTGGCTCCATCCTCCTGACACCCACCCCTCACAGATTTAGAGACAGGAATGAGAAGCCACTGAGCAGCAGCCTGATGAAACACAATGGGCTTGTTGCTTGTGCTCTGGTGGCCAAAACCCTCTGCCCAGGCTACTGTGGGCTCTGGAACTGAACGGAGGGGGCAGTTACTTGGGGCAAATGCTATTAATGCCAAGACTGCGTGGAGAACTGGAGGTTGTGGGGTGGTAGGAATCTTCTGTATCACAGGTTTCAGGTGATCTAGGAGGTCTCTACTTCATAGCCACTATGCTTACAGCGTCTCCATGAGGCTGTGACCCACAAAAGGAAGGCAAGTTCAGGAAGAACTAGGACAGGCTGCATCCAGCACCTTGATGGAGGCACCTCCCCAGCATCCTGCATCTCCTTCCTCCTTCTCGACCCACAAAATCCTCCCACACTGCCCACCCCACTCTCCTCCTGGATCCCTCTCCGTATGATGCTCTAGGGCTTTCCGTGGGTGACATCTGCCCCTTGGGTCACTGGGTGTGCTCTTCCCACCCAGCTCACGTCCTCCTGGGGAGCTGGAGGAAGTCCCAGTGGGGATGAGAGGTGTGAGGAGGACTCTGATGGTTACAGGGCTGCTGTCCTGGATACAGGCTGTGGATCAGCTTGCCACATACTGCACTGGTTTCACACGTTGTCCTCTTTGCTCTCCTGCTGGTGGTTGCCTTCACAGCCTCCTGGTGTTCTCTGGGTTAGGTTTGAACCACGGGTCATGCTGGAGCAGCTCTTGTTCCTTCTTCCCCATCCCATTTCCACCCTCTTTCTCCTTCCTCCACAGACTGTTCTCCTCAGACCTTTGGAATCCCTCTCTTCCAAGTCATTGCCAACGACTGTGCCCAGCGGCGGCTACAGGAAGCCCTGAAGAAGAGTCGCCGGCTCTGCCTCGAGGTGGAAGCCACGGTGACGAGGTTCCGAGCTCAGAGGCAGAAGAAGTCCCCGATGGGCAGGAGCTTTGGGTTGGTGCCCTGTGGGATCATCCCAGAGGAGCCACTTTCCCCAGCTTTTCCTGAGAGCAGCTCCCGGAGCCAGCGGAGGGTATGGCTGTGGAAAGAGGCAGCACCAGGCAGGTGCTGCAGGTGGGGAGACTCCGACTTCATCCATGAAGAGGGTTTCTCAGGGTATTTTTGCAATGCATGGAACTGTTGAGGCTGAATTGGTCCCATCAGCTCCCAGGGGAGATGGGGTGGTTGGATAGGGCTCCGGGCAACTTGATCCAGTGAGGTGTCCCTGCCCGTGGCAGGGGGTTGGAGCTAGATGATCTCTGAGGTTCCCTGCAACCCAAACCCTTCTGGGATTCCCTGATTCTATAGATTCTCATCCCTCTGCTCTAGGAGCTATGGGGCTATAAACCCCTAAATGCTACTGGATCACAGCCCTCACTGGGGTGTCCCAGTGTCTTTCTCCCTGGGAGGATAAGATGAAGGTAGAGAGGCTCCAACTGCAGCCATAAAGAGGGGTTCCCAGGGCCTTTCCTCAGTGCAGGGAGTTGTTGAGGCTGGGTTGATCCCATAGGCTCTCGGGGAGATGGGATGGCACCTGCTCCCACCACGAGATGGGCTGCGGTGGGTAGGACAGACGAGGTTGCCAGGAGGATCGGGCTGGGCAGCTGAAGGCAGATGGGGATGGGATGGCAGGAGGTTCAATATCGCTGGGGGGGGATTTTCCTTCATTGCATCGTTTCTTGGAGACCGGGCCTTGGGCCTGGGGTTGGCCCACCAGAAGCTGTTATAGCTGTTGAGAGCGGGACATGCTGGCCTCTTGGCCATGAGAGACACCCCACAACGCACCCCCCACTGCTGTGGGGCACCAGCTGAGCGTCTTTACTGGTCTGCTGTCTGCATGAACCACCCAGGTTGTGTCAGGAGAGGTTTAGGTTGGATGTGAGGATTAATTCCTTCCCCACAAGAGTTGTCCAGACCTCTAGTCAGGCTGCTCAAGGCGGTGGTAGAGTCCCTGTGGGATGAGGGACATGGGGTAGAGGGTCCCTGGCAGTGCTAGAGTTGCACTCAAAGAGCTTCAAGGGCTGATGAAGGAAGTAGAACAGCTCCTCTATGAGGAAAGGCTGAGGGAGCTGGGGCTCTTGAGCTGGGAGAAGAGGAGGCTGAGGGGTGGACA